>JAGFBZ010001649.1:1182500-1577500 GCA_018398805.1 Hirundichthys speculiger | reverse complement strand
CTTTAACGTCGGACCTAAAATTTCAGCTATTAAATCACAGTGCTTGTGTTGTAACTGTTGTATAAACATACAGTGGCCCTCTCTGTGCGTGCACTGCCAGAACCGTTAGCGACTGAAACATATATATCGTTGCAGGTTTGTGATTGGCCGAGAGCGTCCAGGTCAGCAAAGTGAGGTGGCCACGCTCATCCAGCAGACCCTGGAGCAGGAGAGGAGGCAACGAGAACTATTAGAGCAGCAGTATGCACATTATGACGCTGACGATGACGAGGTAATGACAACACACAAGCACAGTCACTCCATAAGGTGCTATGTTCCTGGAAGCGCTATAAAAGAATATGCGCACACGTGGAGGAGATTATCATGGCATGGAGCTTAAAATGGTGCCCAACACAGTAATGTGACCCTTCGTAAGAAGAGCATTATCTTAGGCTAATAAGGCTATAATGCCTTAGTGGAAAAATGAGGATTCTAGTTGTCACTTAATGTAAATCACCTTCTTTTCTCGTGACAGTTAACTGGAGGTTTTAGCTTATTTATTTCATAAAGCTGAGTGACAGTAGGCTCCGATCCTAACACAACAAACTCTCTCTGTCACAACTGCACACTAAGAGGGTGCCATGAGAGCTGCATCACTCAGCATTTCCTTCTCTGACTCTGCTGCGTACTCACGGCACGTTTAATCCACCAGACACTGGTTTCATAGCCCTGCAACTCATGCTATCTGTGGATGTGAGCCATATTAACAAACTCACACTGTGTATGCACACGACACAATGCACTGCATTTGCACAAATCCAAGCTGAGAGTGTATCTTCACTTCCATAAAAAGGAAAATTCTGTGCTCATGTACATTTTTACTCCAGCATATTTGTTTGCATTATTTTCATGCATGCTTTTTTAGAGTTTATGTATTTATTTATTTTCACCATGGTGGCCAGTTGCATTGAAATTATTAAACCATGCAGACTGTAAGTTTAAAAAACACCGTTGTGATTTATGACTGTGGACCGCTGAAGAATCCATGAGTTGGATTATAAATGTTGATAATGTAAAACACTTACAAAAACCCTAACAAAAGAACGGGACATTAAAAAGAGCTCGTTAATATTGATATCGTCATAAATATTACAGAGTCTTCAATGGGTTCGTGGGTTACTGCTATTTTTCACTGTGAGAGCTGCACATCTCAGAGACAGATAGGTCTTTATCTGTTCCCAGGAGGAATAAGTCCTGCCTCACTTAACATCAGACATCAGGCTGTGTCATTTACCCGTGCAAAGTTAATCTAACACATTTCATGTCCATCTGTCTGTATCAATCTGTCTTTGGTGGAATTCTTTATGTTGTCATACGATAAACTAGAATAGAAAAAAATGTACATTCTATGGTCAACCTGAAATACTTTAGTTATTTAAAATGATTTATTTGCAGCTTAAACAAGTTTTTTTATTACATTTAATGTAGTTCAGTTATCTTAAAATCATGTTTATTGGCAAACCAGCAGAACATTAACAAAAACACATGTAAATAATAAAGTCATGTGCCAAGCAAAAATACCAGGATGGAAGTTTTTATTAACACAAGAGTTATAGTTACAGTGCTCAGTTAAAGGACAGATTTTCTAAAATATAGATTCTATTGTTTGTGTTGAAATAGATAAGCTCAAAAGCAACATGAAAGCAAGATCAAAAACAAGACTCATATTCCTCACATCTGCAATTTTCAGCGGTGTTGACAGATTCCCTGCTCTCATGGCCACAACTACAGAGAGACAGCTTGGAGTTTATTTGTGAAATTCTTAATTTCAGTGACATTTAGCCGCAGTAATGTTTTACAAATAAATGTCTTTTACCGTCATGACATTGTAAAAAAAAAAAACAACAGTAAGGCTTAGAAAGTGGTAATATGAAACAGTTGGTCAAAGTTGTTATATCATTTTCTGTTTATAAATTGGTTAACTATTTGATAAGAGCTTAAAGTACAAACAAACCAGTAGTCTCAATCATTAGGATCCAAGCAGCTCTTTGATGACTTTAGCCACCGGTCACTTTAGGGCCTGGCTACAAGCGAATCCTTCTATTACTAAATTAAATTTGAGATTTTTACCTTAGCTGGTTTTTGCAGTGTTGGCATGTGTGAGTTATAGTGCCCCCTATGGACCAAAAAACATAATGGATAATTTTGTTTGATCCATTGCCATAATATATATATATATATATATATATATATAGTAGATCATATATATATATATATATATATATATATATATATATATATATATATATATATATATTATATCAATGTGTTGTCAAAAATGGTTGTATAATGTTACAACAAAAAAGGAAAACAATGAGTGTGTAAGTAATTTAAGCTTCTATGTGTCCATATGAATGAGCTTATGGAGGTATATGAAGACTGGCCCCTTGGAGTGGCAGATATTGACTACTTCAATTTGATTGGCAGCTGGCGGTCGCCTCACAGTTGGATTTAACCAAATTAATGTGATGTAGACATGACATATCAAGTTTTAGTGTGTTTGGACGTTGCTGTCCGAAGATATTACACTTTGAATTAAGCGGTTTTGCTGGCTAATAATGAAAAAAATTATGAATATGAGAATAACAATAATAATATTAACAATGAGGATAATGATGATGATGATGATGATGATAATAATAATAATAATATTGATAATAATGATAATAATAATAATCCTGTCAAACACAAAAAGGGATTATGCTTGCATCCCTAATTATAATTCATAAATAAAAATATCTCCAAATACATCATTAAAAAATAAACCCAATAAACATTAAACTGCACTCACACACAAACTGTCAGCGTTCATATATGGGCTCGTTGTCTCTGTGATGAAAGCCTGTGCTCAGCCTGCCTCTGTCCAGCCAACGAAGCTATCAGTCTTTTCCTCCAGCGCTCATTCTCATATTAGACAGCCCTGGTGGAGATGATCACGTGCTCAGCACCTTCGAACACATTTCTCCTGAAATTGTCACAGAACATCTTGCATACGGTGGGTAGTTATCATCAGCTGGTGTTTGATTACCATCCCGTATGTTCAATATTTAACTCCAACCTCAGTAAATGGGACCTTTAATGTAGGATGATAGTACCATGGCAACGAGTAACCCTATTATGGAAATGGGACCGCGCGTCGGCCTTGCATCCAACCAAATCAGGTCTTAGTACTGTTATCTGAGTGGGAGATAGAGGGAGGTAAGCGCAGGGAAAGAGATGAGGAGAAGATATAGGGCAGTATAATGAGAGTAGAGATGGGACACTGAAGTATTTATGTGCGTGAGAGATTAAGTAAGAGGAGCAGGCAACTATGGAAATACAGTAAATGATGGGTTGTATTATATCATGAGAGATAGTGAAGGTTTGATGTTTTCATGGAGAAACACCATTTCAAATGCTTGGTTCTATTGTTTCAAACGTAGAATACTGAATAAACCAGTTCATACACAGCAGGGGTCGCTGCCAAATGCCTTTATTTTGAGAATTGCTGAAAGAGAAAAATGTGATTGGCCTCATATTTGTGTAAACTATTTCTCATTTTAATGATATTCCAAGCTTAAAGCTATAATCATATATTGTTTTTCTGACTTTTATCATCCAGAGATGCCTTTTAGTAAATCCCAGATTACTAACATCTACGATATGCAGGCTTGTAGATGTTACAAGTGTTGACCTTTAACCTCCAGGCACTTAAAGGTGGGGTGGGTGTTGTTTTTTTGCAACACTTTTTACAATATTGCCTGAAAACCTTTTCACATTTCCATTGCACCCACTGAAATAAAATGTTTGCAAAAAAAACTAAACATTTTGGTCCAGTCTAGAAGGTATAATCAGAGAAAAACTCTGACCAATCAAAAAAGTGATCATCACTATTTTGATTGGCTGCCTAATACGTCCATCAAATATCACCCCTCCCTCCCTATGGTTCATGCAGTCGTGAATCATGTGAAGGCGTGGTTTCGAGCGGTGAGCTGAAGAGGAGGAGGCGGAGCCTTTGGGAGGAGGGAGGGAGTGTATATTTTCAAAATCTCACTTGAGTTGGATTGCTGGAACCATTTTTCAAACAACACCTACTCCACCTTTAAGTGGAGATGATGACTATTGAAAACTTGACATTCAGAGCTGTCAGCACAACTTATGTTTTAGTTTATTTTTACTGATGAGTTCTAAAATCTAAAATAGGTAGTATGAAAATAGAATTACTTGTGTGAAACAGAGTAAAGTCTTTAGGAAGATTAAAAAAAAAAAGCTTTCTACAATTCTGCAGCTTCTTGACTCCTCAGTGACAATGACATTTTGAGCCAGCTTTGGCCTGATGTTTTCTAGGTTTGAAGTGTAAAATGATGACATTTGATGGCTGAAAATGTTTAGCCAGCAGTTTCTTTGGGTTCAGCTAAGTTTCTGTTTCTCAATGATTTCACGCTGGAGGAACTTACCTCAGGAGTTACTTTTACTGTTTCTAAAGAGCACATAAATACGTTAGAGTTAATGAATTTTAAAATGTGGAAATTAGTGTTTGATTAAAAGAGAAAACATAATACGTCATGAGAAGCCATATGGGGTACATAAAAGCAATAGTTTAGTGGGTGAAATATGTTACTAAAAGTAAAAAAAAATAATGGACGTGGCTAACATAAAGCAATGGATCAAAAATAAATAAATTGAAACTGCTGTTCAAGTCAGCAGAAACATGGTTGTAGTAAACCATCAAAACACAGAGCTTACTTAACTCTGACTGTTAAATGGTACTAAAAGGGACAACGTTCTTTTATGGCTTATAGTGTTTATGAGATTTAAAATCAAATAACATTATTACTAGGGCTGGGCAAGTTAACGCGTTATTATCGCGTTAACTCATTAATTTATTAACGCTGACATTTATTTTATCGTGTTAACGCATGTTGCTCACATGCTTTTGTTTTGAAAAAATTTTACTGGACTGCTGCGGAACCGGAAGACAAATGGCAGGTAACAAACGGTAAAGCTAAAACAGACATGGAGAACAGTACAAATCTGTGTACTTTACAGTTCGGGTAGCAACTCAGGTAGCAACATTTACAATTCTGTCTAAAAAAAAAAAATTCTGTACTGCAACAAAACTTTTGCATCATTCCTCCATGTTCCATCAGATCTGCTCCATGTGTTCACTGTCCTGCTGTTCTCTAGCTGGTTACTGCAGTGCGGTGCTCCATCTAGTGGCACAGATGTGTAATGACAACAGAAAGTCCAGTCCTCGATTATAAAATAAATTCAGTTCTGTGGCCCTTTTTTTTAATTTTATATTTTTGATCCAAGTCTAAAATTGAAATATAAAAACAGACAGGCATTTTTTTCATTTTTTTGTGTTAGATTAAAAAATGAAAAATGTAATAAAATGTCACTTTTTTTTTTTTTTTCATTTTTGATTGACAATTGAAAATGGAAAGTATGAATTGATACACGGATTGGTAAAGTTACTGAACTTTAACATGGACATTTTCATTTTAAAGTTCTAGCAGATGGAGGATTCAACAGAAACAAGGTTTTTTTGTAACAACTGCCAAGTTGAACTCCGTGTTAAAAGTTTCTGCTGTTTCCTCAGAATATTTCCTCAGTTTTAATGTTCTGATTGTGCTGAGCCACAATCATTTTGTTTGATTTTGTTTGTAGACTTTTTTTTTTTTATATATAAAAACAGGCTAACATTAATGCCCTGGCAGTGGCAATAAGCTTTATTTTAAATTTGTTGAATTTCCCTTCTGGGATTAATAAAGTATTTTCATTCATTTTCATTTTTCATTTCATTTCATTTCATTTTCATTTATTTTACATTTTTTTAAGATGAGATTTACACTAAATATGTGTTAGTGACAAGTGCTGATGTTAAAAGTGTTTGAACAACAAATCTTATGGCACTTTAGTTCATATGGCAGCAGAACATTTTTTAAAAAGTGCATTTTGCACTACTTTTGAATTTTTTTTACAGTAATGTAATTTTGACAGTACTTTTTTTGACACTCTTTGGTTGCAGTTTGGTCAATGTAGGAAAAGTTAACATCGCTCTGGTGTATACACTTTGCTTTGCTGTAGACGAAATGACTAACATTTTCTCCTTAAGCAGACAGGAGAATATGCCACAGATGATGAGGAGACAGGAACTACGGTGGCAGGTGGCGAGAAGAGCATTGAGGTGTTTGACCTGCCGGAGACTGAAGATATCCTGTCTCCATCGGAGTTAGATGCTACTAAACTCTACCAGAAGTTCAGAGAGGTAAACACAAATACTTTTTTTTTTGTCATGGGGAAGGTGATGAGGGGAACCGATGAACATTGTTCTCTCTTTGTGTTTTGAGGAGTAATTTGCAAAAAAAATAATAAACATAAACCCACTAAATTAACATTGCTGCAGGAAAAATGTAATTGAATTTAACAACAATACGATGTAGCACCTCTGTCCTTCTTGGTCGATTGGTGCTCTTTATTTTCTAAGATCTAAGATCTGCTTATCTTCCCTAATTCCTAATCCAGATGATTAGAGCTGGGAAAACTGAAGAGCCCTCATTTACTTCTGTTTCATCATCTCCCCTATACTCCATGGTCCTGTGATGGGGTTGGCTATGTGCTCTCTTTTAATGATCTGTCATTATATAACTCTTGATCGTCCTCTCATTGACTCAGTTCAACGTCATGTTCTTCACTGGTTGTTTGTTGTTCGTTTGTTTTTTTCATTAAAATCTGAATAGATTTTTCGACCTTGATCTTAATTTAAACAGTACCGTAAAAATGCTCAGCTTTCAGCGTATCTCCAGGCTTCCATCTTCTCTCCTCTGAGGGTGAATGTCTGTGTGGGAGCTGGGATGCAGTCCGGGGGGGGAGCAGGGTCGGCTGCCTCTGTCACTCACACTGTATCGACAGCAGAGAGCCTGCGCAGCCATGCATTTGATTATCTGACTGCTCTCTTTTCTCTCTCCTGTTTTCACTTTTCCCCGCCTCTGCACTCAACAGCTCCAGATCAAACACACAGTGACTGAGTCTGAGATCCAGAAGCTGAAAAACAAGGTAAGCGATCAAAACGATTGTTGATCAAGATGGTCAGGTAGCAAATGCAGCCGTTTGTCAGTGGAGGGCTACAACATGTGGGATCAGTGGGAAGTGTTTGGGAATAGATGTTTGATATGGAATGATTCAAAAAGAGTTTTTAAGGCTTTAAGATTTTTTTTCACTTCTCAATCAGTACTTTGAATGAACGTCACATCCTATATAGATTTGTTTCTTTTAGTTTAATTCAAAATTGTCTCCTTTGTTGCTGAAAATGTCTATGTAAGAGCATGAAAACACCATGTATTTTCTTTTCTATTTACTTTGCTTTCTGTAACTTGAATGCTATTTTGTGTGATAATTTATGTCTACATGCACTTCACACATGAAGTGTATAATTTGGAAACTTTGTTGCTATTGGCCTAATTTGATTCATTCTCAAATTAATGGGGTGGAAATCAATATGATTGAATTAGGTGATGCCTAAAAAGCCTGTTAAAGGGTAATGATGGTTTTGCTTTTCCATGGAAATAAAGTGACCACAAAGTTGAAATAAAGTGATCCACTTTGTAGCCCAATCCAGACTTTGTTCCAAAAAGGCAATATGAGAATATGATGTTTAGGATCTTTATGAACAATATGACCTTTGAGTATCTGAATTTAGTATCATTACCAGTGGTGATAATCTGGGTTTGTTTTATTTCAAAGCATTTTTTATATAAGATAATCCATTGTAAAGCAGGATATTCAACTACTTACTGTACCGTTTAATGTGATTAATATATTTCATGACTATATACTGTAATGTTTCAAAATATGAAAAACTATTATTCAAAACACATCACATTTTTATTTATTTTTTTGTTCAAATACTGAATAAGTTCTAACTCAGTTTCGATAGATCACACTACTCTATAATGTCTGCATGTTTTAATTAAAGGTCCTTTTCCCTTGTTGCAGTTGGCATCAGTCGAGAGGGAAAAGCAGCGCTGGGAGAAGGAGAAGAGCCAGCTGAAGGCCAGCATTGAGGAAAACAAGGAGAGGATGTTGAAGCTGGAGAGCTATTGGATCGAGGCCCAGACCCTCTGCCACACTGTCAATGAGCACCTGAAGGAGGCCCAGGCCCAGTACCAGGCTCTGGAGAAGAAGTACAACAAAGCCAAGAAACTCATCAAAGACTTCCAGCAGAAGTGAGAGAACACAGGATGAACTTCCTAATCTTCTGGTTGTGACCAAGTTGTGGATGATTTATTTGGTACTGCCATATAATCATTCCTTAAGTCAATGCTTGATCAGACTGCCATTGAAGAACCACTAGATTATACAAATGTTTGATATGAGACATAATGGATTATTTATTCAGCTAGAATCATTATAGTATATGAAAAAGGTTGGACGCTAATATTTGTAACGTCTCCACTGAGTGTTGTGCACCAAGAGTTGTAACGCATGTAGGCTCCCTTTTTCTTAACCAATTCTGTCTCTTCAAATTGCTGAAAGAGGATCTGAACAGCTTGGAGAGGAGAACGATTATATAACTCCTCCTTCACTTCCCTTACTTAATGTAAAAGTGAAATATTTATTCCCTTTCCATCTAAAGTACAGTGCAGCAACCAAGCTCCCTTTCCTTCCAAGTCTGATCCTGTTCCAACAGTGAGAAGTAGAATTGTCAGTCTCATGCAGTGCTGCTCTCCTGCTTTTGCAGTGCAGCATTTTCTTTGGTCAGTCCCATTACAACCTCTCCTGCTCAGTGCCAGTCTGACAGCATCTAATTGGCTCTGCCCCCTGAAGGCCAAAGGAAACTGAAGGGAGAAACCCTCCATCCTTATCTGTAACTGAGGACAGAGCTGTAAAAGAGAAGTGAACTCAGTGATAAAGGCTCAAGCAAGAAAAAAGCCTGCAATTGGTATTCTCGTGGTGTAAATTCATATTTATATATCTGTGTTATATCTGTATTCAGTATGAAGAACAGAGTGAGGGTGAAACGAGTCGTGCTGATGTCCTTTAACATCTCTCCCTAATCACACGAGTTAAAGGCAGCCACTATCACACATGGTGAAAGGACAAACCCACGAAAGCAGTGAACCAGTACCCTGTTTTTCTGTGTTAACACACAACCACTCCACTCATTACACTCCCTCTTGTTCCTCCAGAGAGGTGGAGTTCATCCAGAAGGAGGATGCAGAGAGGAGGCGGCTGGAGGAGGCAGAAAAAGCTCACCTGGCTGAGATCCAGGGACTGCAAGTTAGGGTAAAGCACCGCTTTTCAAACTCACTCGGTCCACCTTTCATATCTGTTGTAAGTGCAAATCTTTCTGGCTCTCAGGTGCTCGGACATGTGGGAAAATCATTCCGGTTGTAAACTTTATAAAGCAGATCAATAATAGGACAACTTTACTATTGTTTTACCAGTAGAAGTACGAACAGAGAATCTGTGCACCGTGACAGCAGATTTAGTGGCTTCATTAAAACATGGATCTGGTTCAGGTTCATGCCACACAACCACATGGTTACAGACTTCCTCTCCTCTTTCCCTGTCTCAACAGTTGTTTTTGGTTCTGCTCTGTGACAATGCTTTCTGACAATAAACACTTATTTCTCTACTTTCTGAATACACGGCATTGTAAAAGGTGAATTGTGAAGAGAACCAGTGTCAAGATTAGTGAAAAACTCTAAAATCTGTGCTTTAAATCTTCACCAAGACAGAGGCTTTCCTCCATCTGCACTGATATTTTACAACTACACTGCATATTCAATTACGTAGCTTTTGACAAACACTTAGTCAACCTTTGTAAGCATTTTCAAATTCAATAGAAAACGTTACTCAAAATACCCTAAAAAAAACATTTCACAATTTATTTTATTACAGTGCTTCAAGGCAGCTACCAAGACTGGTAAATGTTCACAGCCCATTAATATTGATTGGTTTCTGTCTCTACAGATTGCGGCATTAGAGTCTGAGTTAATGCAGCTGATGAAGCAGAATGGTATCCAGGTCAACAACAACAACAGTAATAGTTCTGAGAGGCTCAACGCTCAGCAACACAGCCCCAACAGAGCTGCAACACAAGTCAGAGGTCAGTTTGTGAGGGAACTGACTTTCATTTGGTTAATTATTATGATATTGGTCAACATTCGTTCTACATTTTGGTCTGCTTTTACCAAGGGGAAAAAACATCAGTACCCCTCATGTCTGACAACATATAGTTCTAATCCAAAGTTCACTTTTTCAAGTCTGTTCACTCATTCGTTTTTTTTTTTTAAACCAACAGAAAACAAAAAAAATCATAAATATTTACAAGATCATAGGGATAAACTCAACAAACATTTGTCACTAAATGTTCCCTGAAAAATGTAACCATGTTTTTCTATAGCTATCAATACGTTTCTGAGAGAATTATTGGCAGAATAATTAATTAACTGATTCATTGTTGATTAATTGACACATAAATGTATAAGAAGCATCAGTGTCACTAGTGTTCTTGCTCAAGCACTCCTTTAAATAGTCCCCATATCTCAACGCATCTGAGAGGCGGAGGCGGTGCCACATAACTTGTTTTTCTCCAGTCTGTAAGACAAGCAAAAAAAGAAAAACATATATAAAATCTGTGACAGAATAAGGAGAACATAGTCATGAATACTTGAAAATATCCCCAAGTACTTGATTCAAAGTCATTTTAGTTTCCTACCTCTTTAATCAGGGCCGATTTCCAGCAAGTGACACGTGTGAGCAGCTGATTTTCCCGGTCATTGATCTTCTGCAGGTGGTTATCATGGCTGGCGGCCAATGCCTTCATCACTGCATTTTCATCTTCAAACAACTGCACATAAAACATAATGAAATTTGGTGGGGGTTTTTTCAACAAAACTGAACAGAACTAAGATCAACTTCTAACGTAACAATATAATATGAACCGTTATGAGATCAGCTGGCATGTCCTCCTGGAAATTTTTCTGAGCCACGTTCTTCAGAATGTCAACAGCAATTTCTTTCAGTTTGCGATGATAATCCTTCTCCAGATCTCGACACTGATCAAATGTATGACTGTGTCAAAGAAATCATTTACATAGGACAGAAATACCTACTAGGCAAAACAGTAAAAGCTACAGTTCTGGGATTTACATGTAGTCTCATTCAAATTCAATTAGGGGGAAAATAGAATTTAAAACGTGGAGGTCTTTTTCACAAAGAAAACAAATGTTAAAATTTCCCCAAACTGAGTATTTGCCTTTAGTATCAGGCTAACCCAGTATTGATTATGTACAGTATACATTTCACTTTAAATGGTAAGGAGGAAGTGTTGCTAAAAAATAATTAATAGTGCTTATGATGACACAGAAGAAAAGGATATATTCCTTGAGCAGTTTTGGAAAATTCTTCAACCATCTCTGAGATGGAGGTGTCCAAAATTTTGATGTTATCCTGAAATGAACGGAAAGTATCACTGATAGTAAATGTGAAACTTATGCATATAATCAGAGTAAAATTATTCAGTCTGCATTTTTTAGGATATAGAATAATATTATACAACCTTAAGTTTGAAAGATTTAATATGACATCTTGCACGTGTTGTGAGAAGGAATGTAAACATTACAAAGAGGTAAAAGCTATATTGTGACTGTTTTTTTTTTTTTTGAAAAACAAAAGGAATTAAGCTGACAAGATAAAGTATGAAACATCTGGGATTGATATTGTCTGCATATACATTCACATTAAAGTAAATATAACAAACAATTCTTAAATTTTCATTTTCCATGCCATCACAACATTCTCAGATTTTGAGTGTAAATTGTTCAAATTCAATTATACAATTTTTTTTCTTAAAGAACACAATCATTTTTGAAAAATAATACACAAATAAAAACACATGCAGACGCTTGCCTGCAGGTTCCCAATCAGCTGGAACTCAAGCGTCATGATGTTCTTGATGTGCTGGTCGATCTCATCATTGCAGTGGCTGATCTCGACCTTAATTAGGTCTGGGTCTGTTAACTTCTCCAACTTTGTTTTCATCTAGTAAGGTGAAAACACAAGCGATTAACAACACTAATCACAATTAAAATTTTTACTAACTAATTGTAGCAAAGGCATTTGCTGGACAACTTGAACAAGTCTTATCTAAGCTGTAATGGTCCCGCATGCTTGCCTCGCTGTGCTGGTCATCCAACTTTTCCAGTATCTGAGATGTTTCCTTCCTGTAGTATGTCTCAGTATCATTTTGGCCACTGACGAAAGAGTTCAGCTCTGATTCCCGTCGTTTATGCTCAGATATCCCCGTGTCAAATAAGGACATACACAGCACCCCCATTTGGTCCTCAAATGTAACTGCAAGGTCAAGGAACTCAAGTAATTACACATTATGTTAGAAATACTTCCATATATGCTAGCAAAAAAATCAGGGCAAAAAAGGATATGTCTGAAGCAGAGAAGTCACTCCTGGAATGCAACTTAGTGTTGCTGCCTCTGGATCTTCTTCAAGCATGCTCTTAAAAAGATATGGCCCATTAAGAGACTCTACAAAGGCATCCTGTAAAAGAGAAAAAAATGAAGTGATATGTATATACCTCATGAACCGTATTAACATTAACATCAGCTTTATCATACTTTGTGTAATTTTAGCTCAGCTTCCTTGCGTTTCTGAGCTGCAGCAGCTTGTTGTTCCTCTAGCTCTTTCTGCTTCAATTTCTCAGTGATGCTTTTGTATTTGGCGGATGCTTCATCTTTCTGTACATACACAGACAAGTATGGTGTATGCATGATCAATATAACATAATAAACTTATAAAAATACTGATTTAACTGATGGTAAAGTATGAAGGTAAAGTAGTTATAAATGTTTCAAGTTACGGGTTTTGTCAAAATGTTCAGTGATTTATACTCACTATCTTCATGTTAAAAAACATCTCATCTAGGCCCATCAAATTTGGAAGACAGGCAGCAATGAACATTTTGTATTCTTTCTCCTTAGAGACAGGATTTCCAAAGAAATACACTTTGAACAACTTCTTAAACCTCCTCAGATACAGCACCTTTGAAATGCATAAGATTTACTTTAAGTTATTTGAACATTCTGCAAATAATTACTTAAAGGTCAGAGGGTGCTTGCAACACAAATGCATTATGTTACATTTGGTTTGTGCAATAAAATACTCTCACATTGTCCAGCTGACTGATGAAGTTGTTTGCAACGTGGAAATGAGTGAGGTTCTCAAGGGCATCCATGTTCTCAATGAGAGAGATTCTGTTGTTGGACAAATTCAACACTTCAAGCTTTCGCAGACACTCCAGACCCTCAATTTTCTTGATCCTGTTTAATGACAGATCTAAAGGACACATTTAAAAAAACAGCTGTAATCGCTTTACAAATACTTTCTGAGCTCTTCTTATACAATTTGAATTAAGATTTCTACCAGTGCCTGCACAATAATTCCCAGAAAACTTGACCAGAAGGGGGGAAAAAAAAAGTTTCATCTTACTGAGCCATTTGAGATTAAGCAGACAGTCCAGGCCCTGGATCTTCGTTATGAGATTACTGTGCAGATCAAGCTTGGTCAGAGATGTGAATTCAGTCAAGCAATCTATGTCCAGGATTTCTGTAAAAAAAAAAATTCAATTCAATTCAAATTAAAAATACTTTATTAATCCCCCAAGGGAGAAATTCAAGTTTCAGTACACCAGGAAAAATCTGGTGTACTAGGAGAGCTGCTAGTGTCCAGCGCTCCTTTTCATGCCAGGTCCCTGGTCCGAGTGCTAACTCCAGATAAAAGCCCTTAGCAGCCGTTAAAACAGTTAGCAGCCGTTAAAACCAGTATATCTCCAAAACGATGACAAGTGAGATATCTCCAGGTCAGAGGACGAAACACCGATGAACCAGACCGTATCCCCTGGGAAAATCATCTCTAAGATAACCAAACTCAATGAATTTTTATTAGTAGCTAAATTTATAATCTTCCTCACCTTTGCGTTCCAAGCGGAGCTCGGGGTAATCACTGAAGACGATTTCGTCCTTCTTTATCAGTTCGATCTTACAGTATTCTTCATATATAGCATCCCTCAGGAGCTCCTCATTCATCACAACTGGAAATGTGGCCATGTTGCTCGATTTGCTTCAGATTTCACTCTGTTAAAAGCGTCAAAGTAAGGGACATTATGAATTGTCCAGCTAAACATTCCGCAAAACAAAACGAACAGACAAAAAAAAAAAAAAAAGATCGTGAAGATGGCACAAGGATAAGGTAAACATTTTTCCCGTGGCTTTTTAAGTACTTACCAATAATAACAGGGAAGTCTTTTAATTTGTTTTGTTTTGTTTTGTTTTTCGGCAAAGTTGAGAACAAATTCAAAATGTCCAACTAACGTCTTCCAACGGTTGTGTTTGAACGCTATTACATAGCAACAGGTTGCTCCTAAGTTGCGTTCAAGTGCATTCTGTTGAAATGATAATCTAACTATGAAAATGCAATAACCCGGTCTTGATCTATAATAAAAATGACATTTATGAACAGTAAAGATCAAAATATAATCTGATATGATCCCTAGGATTTAAAATACTTACGTTAAAGTCTTCAAGAAAATGCACTTTTTTTTAAGAATGCATACTGAGGTATTAACTGTCTAAATCAGGGGTCTTCAACCTTTTTTAGCCCAGGGACCCCTTGGATGAGAGAAAAACAGAGCAGGGACCCCTGCTTGTAATTCTTATTTTCCCCCCCCTTTTTTTTTAATGTGTCACATTTTAAGCCTGGCTTATAATTACTTTTAGATGTATTTTATTCTGCTTATTTCATCTTATTAACCAATTCCTGACTGGGTTATTAGCCTACATGTGTTTATGGTTGATAAAACTCTCATGCATATCATCATCATTATTATTATTATTATTATTATTATTATTATTATTATTATTATTATTATTATTATTATTATTAGTTGGTATGAGACAATATTTTCTATTATTTTTATTTTCCAACAATGAAACGTTTAACTTTGGGCAGTTATATATTTAGAACTGCCTGTGTGTATATCTATATCTATATCTATATATATATATATATATATATATATATATATATATATATATATATATATATATATATATATATATATATATATATTTTTTTTTTTTAATTTATTTCTTTTTTAACTCTCAAATTATTTTGGTTAAAATTGCCTTTATTTCTTTTTAAGTTGGAGGACCCCCTGCAGTACCTCTGCGGCCCCCCTAGGGGTCACGGACCCCTGGTTAAAGACCACTGGTCTAAATAGACTGTTGTGATTAATTGGCTGTTTTTGCATGTTTCTCGTCATGTATCAAGCGATGTAAAATAAAATAAGCTAAATCAAATAAGAAAAACTAACTGTCTATACTTTTTATATCGAAAATATAGTTTGTTGAATGTTACTTTACTAACTAAATATGACTGACATTGATTCCAGCCAAACGTATTGAAATGAAGGTTTAAAATATCCTGATGAATAGATTTTACTTGGTAAACTATGTCACAGTTTTTACTCAGTTTTCTGTGTGTGTGTGTGTGTGTGTGTGTGTGTGTGTGTGTGTGTGTGTGTGGATATAGACTTCATGGAGGACTCTCAGCACTCACCCAGCAAACTGAAGGACTACAGTGGAGCTGCACAAGACAGCATCAATTCCACTGAGGGAAAGGTTTGTATTAATTGTCACTTGTGAGCAATGTTGTGTTTTTGTTTTTGTTTTTTTACTTGGACAAGCTGAAGCATTGTAATTTGAAATAGTAGACTTCTCATTTAACAGCATTTGTTGAAATATCCACCAGATGTGATGTTGACAGATGTGATTTTTTTTTTTTACCAGGCAAACTCCATTATGCTCAAAAGACTAGACTTGCATTTGGTATGTCTATAATGTCACCAAAGGGCATAAAATTAATGTGCATGTATCTTCATAAGCGTTTCTGTGTTACTTTAGCCTCTGTCCGTTCCACTTTGCTCATTTTAATGGATTAATTGCTGTGTGTTGCTCCTCTGCTCTAAAAGAGTCTTTGGAACTGTCAGAACTTATTGTCTCTCCCAATGTGATAATAAAAGTCAATTCTTTTTTTTTTTTTTTTTTTTTGTCGGCAAAAAGACTTTCATCTGGCTAATGCTGTTGCTCAACTAGAGCAGGAAATTCAGATTACATGCACAAGTCAAGATCAGAACTGGCAGGAACACAGATACCGAGGCACTATGGTGCCTCCAAAGAAAAAGAGGCCAAGGAATTAGAAATGGCAAAAGTATGTCAAGGGACTTCTGTCAGATTAGTCTGCAGCTCTGGTTCATCCAATCACATAGTCTTTATTCCTCCTCTTTTCCATTTTTTTCCCTCTTCTCTTTCATTTATTTTATTCCACCATGTTTGTTTCTTTATCTGTTACATTTCTCAAGCTTGCTCATCTCCACACTTCTTCTTTTTTTTTCGGGTCTCCTCTTCTCATGTTCTCCATCTCTCTTTTTCTGTTTGTCTTTAGGTCTCTGAGGCCCGTCCAAGCCCGGCCCACTGTTGCTCTGGGTCGGTTCATAGTGATGGAGGAGCAGCGGGTCTAGGGGCACCCAGCAGTGCAGAGAGTTCCCCCAGAAAAACACGACACGGTTGGTACACCTGCACCCTCATAATGCACGATTAAATGGTCAGCACGTACTATGCAAGTGCGGTTATATGCATTGATATGTCTGAAAGTTTGCTGCCCAGATTTTCGCATTCATATTGTATTTGAGTTTCTTTTTTTTAATGCAAATTTTACCACAGGAGAAATACTCAGCGTGTGATTTCTCTGTACACAGGCTCTCAGTCTGCTGCAGTGTCGAGCTCCTCTCACAGACAAGAGGTGGACCGAGGGTAAGACTGAAAATTTCCACATTTTTTTTCTTGAACATTCACTTTGAACACATGTTCAAGGTGACTAGGTTTTTTTTTAATGTTATACATGAGTACATGAGCTATGATGTGCAGCCAGTGTGCAGCTGGCATCGAGATGTGAATGGAAATGTGCCTTCTGTGCATTTTGTCTCGAGGGATAGTTCAATAAATCCACTTGAGAACTCGATGGAAACACAACTCATGACAGAGCAATTTTACAGAAATAATTCCATGAACAAAAATGTGACTTTTCTCTAAGAAACAACTAAGAAAAAACAAAAACCTGAGAATGGTGTGTCATGCTTCACTTGAAAAGATTGCTTTGGTCAGTAGTTTTAAATGTTGATAGTTGGAGTGGAACCAGTGATGACAAAATAAAACTAAACAGGGAAGGTAGTCCACTAGAGTAATCTGGAGTGTATTAATATTTGCCAAATATGTATATTATAATCACAAAAGTTATAAAGCTGTTTTGCATTTTACTTCTCTCTCTTTTCGTATAGTACAGGTTTAGAATAATGTAACATTGCAGATCTAGAGTTTCTTTTGAGCTATACTTCTTATAATGATTGCTATATAGAGGGGGTCACAAGTTAAATATCTGCATCGACTTTGATTTAATTCCTCCTATTCCTTTTATTCTCTCTTAGCTTCACAGAACCATTGGCAGATGGCAGTCCAGCAAAACTCAAGGCCAAGGTACATCACTTTTGTTGACTGACATACTCGGCTATATAAATATATATATATATGTGTGTGTGTGTGTGTGTGATCTGTTATTAGTACAAACAAAAATACAGGATGCCATTGGAGGTAAACCAATTATTCAGTATATAGTCCTTTTTTTCCCTGATGGACATGTTGGCTGCAATGTTGCATAAATTAAAGTTTGTGCCATCTTGCTTATTAATCATGATCAGTGAAAACATAGAGTGAAAAGTATCAGCCCTGGGGCTGTGGAACATCATTCATTCTGCTGTAGAAAGAAGACTCCTTGCTCACACAAATAAACAGGAATCAATCAGAGATATATGACCTAAACCAGACAAATTCTGTTCCTTTACGCCTAATGATAGGATCTGGCTTATGGCAAAGAATTTTGAAATTAATCGTATCAAATTTAACACCCAGATGTGGTAGTACAAGTATGATTAGTATTAGTCTAATTAATATTATATAAGTATAGTACAAGATGTTTGGTAACGTTTACGAATGCTGTTTTTAATTTAAATCCCGACTGAAACTCTTCAAATGAATCATTTATTGTCAGATATTTGATTTGCAACAGTTTATTTTCAAAAACATTGAGAAATAAATGGGCGATTGGATATAAGTCAATAATTAGCTAACACAAAAAAACCTCCTTGAACCCTGGATAGGGTCGAAGAGACAAGCTGATGGTTTGGATTAAACTTGGTGTCCCAAACAGGACAGAAACAGTCCAGACACAAACCAGGTTCTGCAGTCGCCTCCAGAGCTGCTCCATATGATGACACATCAAAGGCAGCAGTGAGAAGGATGTCACATATTTTCTCTCTAATCTTATTTGTGAAAAACTATATAAAATTATCCCTCCTGAAAGTTAAAGGAATACATGGCATTTTTTTTACTTTGAAATTATTAAAGGAAATAACGTTTTTGTGTAATCGTGTATCTGGAGAGAGGAAGCATCTCTCCAGACGTATCATGGTTCATAAATATCACATTATCTGTATCTGTGGGGGAAATATGCACAAGATCTTGTGTAGCTCCGCTGCATGTTCTAGGTCAGGAGATCCCCGTTTATTTTTTAACATGTTGTATTATTTCTGTTGAACAGAGCTCACTTACGTGGCCCCACTTCTTCTCCTATTCACGTTATGTGGTATTGTCTTCTTTTGTGTTCTGACATTTATAAGTTGATTGAAGATTGAAATGGAAATTATACCTGAATACCCTTTTTTTTTTTTTTCAAAAAAAAAAAAAAAATTGCATACAAAATCACTAAATTGATTGACATAATTCTGAATATCTTTTCTAATTTTGAGCAGCACTGCAACAAATTAGCAGCACGTTTTGGGTCTCTTTTAAGCAATAATTCAAAATGTGCTTAAAACAATTAATTGTAAATGTGCATCTTCATGCATCTTGAACCAGTTAACTGTCATGTGGTTACAATGAGACTAAAGATGTTAACATTTGCTGCAGTGCAGGAAGATGCATGAAAACTGTTTCTAATCCAGAGTAATATCAGATGTGGTTACCATAGGATTAAAAAAGAGATTATATTTTGATCCTGTACAAGTCATGTCTTTTTCTCTCTGAGGACAAGCTAAGCTGAAGATGAGTGCACATCAAAAGATAAATGAGTGGAGAATTTATGCACATTAATAGTTCTGTGGAGCTTTTAGGTAAAGACTCACACCAAGAGCTAAAGGCTGATTTATGCTTCTCCATAGCGCCTACACATGTAGGCTACACGCGGTCCCTACGCCATCTCTGGCGTTTATACCTTTGCATTACTTTTTGCATCGCTCTGTAATTACACCATCAACCGTTAGACGGGCATTCCAGTTCGTTTCTGCTGCACTGTAGCTCGCCGTGCCGAGTTTCCTTTTGTTTACTTCCTATATGTAGCTCAGAAACTGCAAAGGAGCAGCAGACATCAGGCTACATGGGCAAAGCTTTGACGTATAAGTATAAATCAGCCTTCAAAAGTCTGAGCCTTTGAGATTAGTCTGACTTCTATCTCAATACTGAGGCTCAAAGAAGCCCTCTAAGCTGTCGTAAACAAAATATTTTATTACACTTCTTCAAATCTGCCTTTAATTGAGGAACAATGTGTAATCCAATAGAAAAAAAAAGGGCAAAATCCTTGCCCTAGAAAAAAACAACCTTCCAGTCTCCATCCAATGATGACGCCAGTGTCGGGCATGCTTATTTCTTCATAATAGCTTGTTCTCTCACCAGTGGCTGGTACTCAGTACAGATTTTACTAGTGTAATTCCCTGGATGCCCACAGTCTCACACTCATTAGGACACACACTTAGTGAGATATTTTTGGAGTTGGACAGCATCCAGCTTCATCCCCACTAACTACTAACTCACATTTACAGTTGGTGCAATAATGAAACATCTTAAAAATGAGGGCTGTGTACAACTTCTCCTGTGTTCAGTCTATCAAACAACTTAAATGTATTACTCTCCTGTAATTTTTAATGTTGTGAAATAGTCAGATGAAGAGCATCAATCAATCTTACACAGGCTGTGAGGAAAACCTTCATTTTCTGATCTATTCACTTATTCAGACTTGGTGGCTTTTAAATATATTAAGTAACTAATCTGTGATTCAATTACAGAATCAACATATTAATTCACCGTCATGTCTCTTTGAATCAAGAATGCCTGTAAAAAAAAAAATCTTTGTGAAACAGTAGCGCTTCAACCAATCGGTTAAATTCTGTCTCAAAGGCAGCTGTCTCTCTCCACCAGTCTTACATGTGTGTTTGTGATTTATCAGGCGCCGACTTTGAGAGATGATCTGAGCGGCAGCAGCAGCAGCTCAGCGGAAATCAGCGGTCTGCTGAATGAAGCCAAGATGTCAGGACGCTCACACACACCGCTGTTCTCCTCAGATGAGGTGCAAATACACTCTTACCATCTTTGCTTTCTCAGTTGAAGGTCACAGTTAGGTGAGGGGAATGTATGTCAGGCTGAAGGCTCAAAACTGCAGGTTTATTCTGGTGAATCACATTAAAAATATGAAATATGTCTAGAGTTCAGATTAGTGCTCTAATCCAAAGCTTACTTTCTTAAATCATGGTATGTCAGTGCTCTGCTCTATGATTTTTGTAGATATAACCAACAGATGAAACAGCTACAGAAGTGTAGCTGTTTCATCTGTGACAAAAGTCCCTGAATCAGTTCGGACTTGTCATGAAATGCCTCAGGATGCTGCATCTCTGCTCTGTTAACAACCCAGTCCCTCTCTGTTTTCTATGCTGCAATGTTCAGAGTCTGGATATGATAGATGATGAGGTGAGACTGAGGCTGCTGGCCTCCACAGAGTTTGTTATCCTGTCTGTCTTTGTGTCTTGCATCAACCATCTGTCTGCGTCTCGTTGCCACACAAAAACATTGTGGTGAAGTAGTGCTGGGCGATATGGAAAAAATCATATATCACGATATGGACTATTTTATATCACGATAACGATATATATCACGATATACCATAATAAAGTATGTTTTCAGTTATTCTCTGAAAAGTTTGACAAAAATTTCATTGCTTACTTTTCAACTTTATTTTGAAAGGACATTTAGCTGAACTGTCACAAACATACATTTTAGTGCAGCAAAAACAGGTAGGTACAGAGGTACAGTAGCTTTCACATTTTTTTTTAAAGTGCACAACAGTTTCTGAGAGGAAAAACACATTTTTGCACTCAAGTTCAGCTATAAAAAATAAACAAAAATTATTTTTCAACTTTCTGAAATCTGTAACCTTGTAGTGCAAAGTTTGCAAACCAATATAAAGTGTCTAAAGTAAACATCAGGGTTGAAGAGAACTCTGTTTAAGGCATTAACCATGAATAAAAGTGCAAACATAAAAGGCTACTTTGTAGAAGTAGATATGATTCTATCAAATTTATCATTGCAGGTTATTTAATTACATATTTGCTGTAATAATTGATAAAATTAGGTTAGAAACGATAGAAACGATATAAGAGAAATGGCACGATATACACTTTTATATTTTCCCCACGATATATATCGTCATATTGCCCAGCACTATGGTGAAGAATCATTTGTCCATGCGCCCGACATCAAAAACACACTAGACAAAGTGCAGTTTATCACAAAACAGAATATAAACTAAAATAAATGTGAAACTTACCAAAATATATTTTAAAAAAAACACATAGAAGTAAACACACAATTCAAATATTGTTTTCAGTTTTGTGTTATGTTGCTGTATTTTCAACTCCAGGACATATAAGCATCTGTGTCAACACACTGAAAGCAACTTTCTCCTCTGTTTCAGCTACTGTTGATTTTAACTGAACTCATTATCAATACATTGATAGAGACTTTTGTGGAGCTGCTGCTTTGTGCATGTTGTGTAATCCCTTCCTGTGTGTCTTTCTGAAATGAATGTTCAGATCCTAGACGAGTGGCAGCTTTCAAAGCAGCATCAGTGGCAGAACCGAAACATAACAGAGTGGACTTCACAGCAAGTAGCACGCTGGCTGACGGGCCTCAACTTAGAACACCATATCCCAGAATTCACTGCCAAAAATGTAAATGGTGAGCAGCTGCTACAGATGGATAGCACTGAGCTCAAGGTAACATTTTTTTTTTTGAATGTACTCAGTAGTTGACTTATGTGTGTTGTGATGCTACATTGTGTGATTTCTTTAATATTTTAATCCATACTAACCATGTCAATCGAGAAAAGAAAGTGGTCGGACGACTATGTACAATATAGATTCACATGGATAAAAGAACGTGATGGCCAGCGTCCTATCTGTCAATGCCAAGTTAAGCAAATCTGGTCCAGCACCGTGACCCTAGTGAGGATAAAACGGGTTCAGAAAATAAACAATAACTACAATAAATAATGAGTAAGGTATGCAATTCATGTATTGTATTGGCTTTGTTATTTGAACACAGTGATGTAATGCACAGCTCATTTTGTGCAACAGTAAAACATATACCTATGTCCTGAATAAAAAAAAAAAAATCATTTTATCTTTCAGTAAAGAAGGGTTCAGTGAATGTGCAAATGAAACTGGTGGGATTCAATGCCTCCAACAAGGTTAAGAACCACTGCTTTAGATACATAAGAATAATTTGTTAGCTGTCATCATAATGAAACCAAATGAAAAACTGAGGGCATTTCTTTATTTCAGCTTTTTAAAACACACACCTATAGTTAAAAATGCATCCATAGATTGTGTGATAATATAAAACAAAGGATTTCATAGAGGCATTCAGATGCAGACTTCTCAATGCAGTGTTTATATTTTACATGCAATAAACAATTATAAACACAAATGTATAAAGATAGGTGATTATGCTCATTGATATGTTTCAGGCCCTTGGAGTTGCTTCTTCTCAGGATCGTTCCCTGATCAAGAAAAAGATAAAAGACCTGAAGGTCACGATTGAGAAGGCCAAGAGGCACCAAGAGAAAGTGGAGAAACAACGTGAGAAGCTGCGGAAGAAGGCGCTGGAGCAGCAGAAAGATGCACGTAAAGAAAGTGCAACGGAGTGAAAGAAGCCTCAAATTACCTCCTGCTTTTCAGTAGCACCACACCAAGTAGCATCTTGCGGAACAGAACATCAGCAGGCCCCCACGGACAAACCCTGAGGGATGCCTCATCTGTAGTTCTCAGTGGTGGAGCTCCACATCCAACTGTCAGAGTCATTGAAGGATCTATTCACAGAGCAAATCAAACCAAAATGAGCAGTTGGATGATCGAATGCTGTCCTTCATTTGCCTCATTTCACACCCATCCTGTGTTTTTATCCTTTTAAGGATTTTCTGGTTCTATTTATTTCCCTGTTTATAGCTGTAAATTGGATTTATTTATTCATATCCAGAGTAAGTGTGTGAAAAGTTCATCTCATCCTGCTCCTATGTCATCTTTAAAGACCTGTCTGTCACGCGTCACAGCAGCTGCTGTTTGGACATGAAGACTGTGTAAAGTGATAAATACGGATTTGATTATGTCTCATGTGCCATTTTGACAGTTTTATACAGATCCTGTTCTGAAACACTGATCATCATGGAGGATATTGCTTTGATGAAACGCATACAGGTCAGGCCTGTGTGGTGGAGTTTTCAGACAATGCTCCTTTCCCACCACTAGAGGTCCACATGCTGCTCATTTTCATCGCTGAAGGAAGCGACACTAACACCTAACAGGAACTGAAGTGGGAATCAAGTTTCACTGGGAGAGATAATATCTCTCACTGCTGAGAACACTGGAAGTGCAAACACTGTTAATGTGACCTGTGCACACACTTGCAGTGCTCCTTACAGTCTGCACACTGAAGCAGCTCTTAAAGTATGAATGACAAGGACAGTATTCACTTTACTGGTTCTGATAGTGATTTTCAGGTACTGTGCAATCGGTAAATTTGTAACTTACCCAATCCGTACCACAAAAAAACAAAAAAAAAAAAAAAAGCTCTTAAAATGAAACTTCCTCCTCATATTTATGATGTTGCTTTGGCTCCGCTTGTAACCTGCTTTTGACCTCTTTTTATATCCAGCAACGAAGTAATATCCTGCCGCTGCCTTTAGTAATTCTAGAGTCGTAGGATTCCTCTGAACTCTACCTGCTTCTGTGTGACTGTCGAAAGACCTACTAAACTAATACGCATATTTCTGTCATTTTGTTCTTTCCAAAGAATCACATGTCAAATTTCTTCATGCTCATTCATCTGGAACATTTTCAGTAACGTTTAGGATTGCTGCCATACAGGTAGTTGACTGTGGTCAAAGACAGGTGCAGTGATATACAGCCATAAAGGAAAAAAAAGTCTTACGCGTACTGATAACTTATATTTTAATATGACTCTGGATTTTGCTCCCTATGAATGCATCATATTTTGACCTAATAATGTGATTATGACTTAATTATCTTGCTCTACCTTTGAAATGATTTTAACTTATGTTCTTTATGCAAACACCTCTTGCTTTAGGATTTAGAAACTTCGAAAGAGACATCCAAATGTATCTGATTTATCATTCCCAACAATCTTTCTTTAAGTTTACAATATATGTAGATAAAGCAGATTCACAATGAGAAATATGAGTGCACCTTTGGCATCAGTCCCCCCCCCCCTTTTTTTTTTTTTTTTTTTTTACTTAAGAAGCCCTCCTTGTGTGCTGCAGAAAGGTTAAGAACAAGAATAGTTCAGATTTCAGATTTTTCCATGCAAAAACACAATACTAAAAGCATCACAGATCTGATTTATTTATTCATTACTATATTTTTAGAGGCAACTGACTATTGTTTATTAATGACTTATAAAATTAATAGTTTTATTGACACAAATCTAGAAATATATGATTACTTCCTTTTGCCATGATGTTATTAAAAAACGTCGAGAGTCAAGTGGACGTCATCAAATGAAGGACTGAAAGTAAATGCAAAGAAAGAAGAAGAAATCACAGCAGTATTCCTTCATTGTGCTTGTTGGTTTTCCGTTATCACAAGCATAGTTCCAGTTCCACCTCTCCTCTAATAAACCGCTAACGATGTATTCTTATAAAATATTTTATAACACTTGAAACCCTCCTGTGAATAACCCCACACCCTTCACAAATCACTTTTTTGTATGTGTAGTTAAACACAGAGCAATATGCTGTAAGAAACCTAACAAAGCCTTGTTTTATATTGTGCCGGTGTGTTTGCACAGTTTGTCAGAGGGCTGAGGTGAACTTAGCTGCAAATGTGAGTGATCTTCTCTATATCAGCTCCCCTGATGTGATGTAACCAGCCTAGGGACGAGACCCTGGTGCTGCAGGCAAGCAAAAACTCACGTTTCAGGTTCTGTCTGGGAGCATTTGGTTTTCATGTACATATAAAGGCAAAAGATAATTGCCACAAACTGCTTAGTCATGCTTTCACTCATAAGAAGCTGTACTTACTCTCCTCTTCCTTTTATGTCATTACCTTGCTCTCTTTTTCTCATTCTGAAAAGTTTTAAAGGGCAGCTACCTGTCACACTGAATAAAATGTGCAGTCACTGTCCAGTTTGCTTATTGTTTCTTTTCTTTAAAAAAAAAATTGATCTAATTTGAGTCCCACGCAGTCATCAAGCTAAAGTGTTCTGGTTGTATATGATTACTCGTTCTCAGAAGAGCAGCTGACCTACAGTCAGTGAGCGCTGACCTACTAGTCCCACCCCACTTTCTATTTATATTCATCCTCATTTCACTCCAGGACTATTTTTTTTTCCCCTCTTATGACACCCTCATGCCACTTGTTTCTCCTCTTCCTCATGCCCGTCCTCCTTTATACAGCTTCTAAGCTTATGGAGACCTTGCAATGGTGGATTTACTTGATTCCTTCATCATCACTGTTTGTGCGTTCATTTCTAACCTCCTCCATGCTTTGAGGGCAATATTAGAGTTTGAGCCAGCTGGTTTTGCAACACAAATCCCTGATGTCATGGAGTTGAGCCCAAGACAATTGGCCGTCAAACAGCTGAAGGAGCAGTTCCTGCAGGCCTTGCAGTCCAACAATGCGCAGGAGGTGCTGCAGATTCTACACAGTGGTAAACTAGACATTGACACTGTTCTGGAGGTGGATGACCCCAGCATGGTCCTGGCCTCATACAAACAAGGTAAGAAATAACAGTGCACCCCTACATTAGGAGTCAGTTCATTAATTTAACCACTAGGTGGTGATAAACCTCCAGAAAACCAAAACCTGGCTACAAAGGTGAACTAGATTACTCGAAAACATACAGTATCTATATCTTTAGACTCTTATGCAACATCTTGTGTGTACTTCCGCACCATCCTCAGCTTTTTTTTACATCTGATGTTAACTCTCTTGAAGGTTTCAAAGCTGTAATTCAGAAAATAGGTACACATCTGACCTTATTTTAAAACACTTTTTTTGTTGCCTGATCTGTTTAAGGATACTGGCTACCAGGCTACAAACTGGAGAAGTCCTGGGCAATGGGTATCCATGTATGCGTGATGTACAATGCAGTAGAAACAGCGTTAGTGCTCCTTCAGAAAGGTGCGGCTGTCAATAGGACGCCCAATGGGAAGACACCTCTGCATGTGGCCTGCGAGGTCTCCAGCAGTGACTGTGTAGCCCTCCTCCTGGCTCATGGAGCAAAAGTCAACAGCCTGTCTTTGAGTGGGCACACACCGCTACACTACTGCGTCACCAGTGAGTCTGTAGACTGTGCCAAGCAGCTCATCCTCAAAGGTGAGAAGTCAAGGATGCACGTGTTTGATTAGATTTAAAAGTACAAACACGGACACTTTACAAGTCTGCAAAGTAATTGCATTTTTGTTTGTCTTGTGGAGGTGCAAAGGTCAACGTAGCCAGCCATAACAATGATGAAGACACACCTTTACATGCAGCGGCCAGGTTTGGAGTCCCGGAGCTGGTTGCTTTGTTTTTGGCCCATGGAGCGTCCGTGAATGCTGTTAACTCTTTCCAGGAGACACCTCTGATGACCGCAGCCTTCTGGGCTTTTGACTCCAAAGAACAAACCTACAGCCAAGATCATCATTTAGTTTGTCGACTCCTTTTGGACCACCATGCCGGTGAGAAGTTCTGGATCAGCTTCTTGGTTTATGACTGAAAACACACTGTCGCACATGCTGTACTGCACAAGAAATGTTTGCTTACTGTTGATTTTTTTTTTTTTAATTAAATTTGATTTGAAGATCCTAACCTGATAGAAGAGGACCATAAAACAGCTCTTCACAAAGCAGCATGGAACTGCGATCACGTCCTGATGCACATGCTGCTGGAGGCTGGAGCAGATGCCCGAGCTATGGACATGAATGGCTGTGCCCCTATTCAGTATCTCCTCAAAGTGATGGGTGTCAGGCCTATGGCCATTCCTGAGCTCTGCTACCAGCTGCTGCTCAACTATAAAGCAGCACGAATCTACCCACCGCAATTCCACAAGGTACAGATTCTTGCAGTAAGTGTGGATTTTTGCTGTTATCCAAACGTGTTGTGACCATCGGTGGCAAACTACATGTTCATGGAAAACCCCCCTTGCAAGACTTTGTTTGCTTTACAGTTCAGTGATGGGTTGTTTTTGGCAGGTTTTGGAGTCGTGCCATGACTTTCCCAGAGTTGTGGAAATAATGGTCAACTCTTATGAACATTTAAAGCCTACAAAGAAGTGGAGAACTGCTGTTCCAGATGAGTGCTACGAGGTAGTATTTGTAAAAACCGTCAATGATTCACATTAAGATTCACTCAACTGTCTTTGGATATTAGTTTTTTTCTGCTGTGTGAAACATGGCTGATCGATGATCACAGTTGTTGGAGGGCTGTTTTAGACACGTCATTTGAATAACATTTGCTGTCCTGGGGATGAACTGCATAAATGGCTTTGACTGTGTCTGTTTTTTGTCTCCTCAGCGACACAAAGACTTCTATGACTCACTGTTTGCTGTTTGCTCCAACACACCTCGCAGCCTGCTTCACCTCACCAGATGTTCCATCAGAGCCAGTCTGCAATGGTTCTGTCACAGAGGAGTTGCGCAGCTGCCTCTGCCATCCCCCATGAAGAAATATCTGTTACTAGAACCTGAGGGGATACTGTACTGACGAAGAAAGTTTTTTTCCCCCTTAAACTTCAGTTAGGACATGAGGCGGTACTCAAGATGATATACAGACTGTGGAAAAGGACAATGCTGCCTGCCGGCTTTTGTCTGCAACATAAGACATCAGTTTTATGATTTTTTTTTAATTTTTGGCATTGCAGACAAAATTACTAAAAGCTACATACTTTAATATACTTTATACTTTACTTTAATAAACAACTGCAAATCAGAAAAAAGTTGGGATCATAGAGAAAAAAAGTGACTGTTGCATCATTAACCCAAGACGGTTGTTTTTCAGACAGGTGGACAAGAGTTGAACAGGGAGTCTCCAGGTTGTAAACAAAAGCATGAGAGAAAAAAAAAACACTGATATATTTTAAAAAGATGGGAAGGGATTTGAATATTTCCTTTCAACATTTCATCATCTACAGTACTTACCAGGCGAGGGTGCGAGCCACAGTTGGACACCCATAATCACCAGTCTCTCATACTGCACTGTATCAAGAAAAGCCAAAGATCAACAGCTGATATAGCCACGTGGGCAAGAAATTACTTTAGGAAACCTTTGTCAAGAATTACAATATGGAGCTACATTCATAAACACAGTGCACTAAAAACTTTACTGCACAGAAAAGAGGTGATGTGTTGACCTTGTTCAGCGGTGATGTTGACATCTCTGGACTCGGAGGCATCTGGCACGGACCATCACGCAGTGGACATGTCTATTGTAGCGAGATGAATCTGTGTGTCTTATTGAGAAGAAATAAGCCCACTGTGCTCTGGACCAAAGTTAAAAAAACGACAAGCCGGACAGTTATCAGGTAGAAGTTCAAAAGCCGGTACCTGTGGTGGTATGGGGTTGCATCAGTTGCGCATCTGTGAAGGCAGCATTAATGCAGAAAAGATACAAGGAGGATTTTAGAACATTTCCTGCCTTTCAAAACACGTCTTAGTCCAGAAATGTCTGCATTTTTCAACAAAACCACATTCTACACACTTTCCAAAGGGATGGCTGAGGAAGAAACGGTCGGCCTGCAGTCCTGACCTTTTACCAAAACAGAATGTGTGGAGAATTTTGAATCACAAAAATGTAACAATGATGAGCTTAAGACCTGTTTGCAGAAACAATGAGATAATATAACTGAAATGTTTTACAACTTGATATCAGCACCAGAACACATTGAAAGAGGGATGATGAGGAATGGAATCTATTGCAGGCCTGAAATCCAAAAATGGATGCAATTTAACAAACAAAATGAAGTTTATGAGAAAAAAATAGTCAATATGTTGAGTACATACAGTGTGTTAAAAAAAAATAAAGTGAAATAAACTAAAGCCAGAGTGAAATGTACAGTAACAATCACTTCTTTTTTGTTTTTTGCATATCATCCCAGCTTTTTGTGATTTGGGTCTGTAAAACTGATTTCAGGTTGAACGTTACAAAGGAAGACGTGTAACTCACTATTAATCAGTGAGCCATTAAACTATGAATGTGACAGTTTTGAGGAACAAGTGAGAAAACGCCCTCCTTACATGCTTCACCTTCAAATGCCATTGTTTTTTTTAAGTGACATTATTATTTTTCACCTTTGGAGTGTTGATAAACCTGTCTTGCTACAATACTGCTGCCTCATGCTGAAGAGGATCCAGCTCCACCTGGCAACCAGCCTTGATGCTCCCTCTCAAACTCGTGATATTCCTATTTTTGTCGAACACACTCTTGACCAACCACTCCACAATAAGTGCTTGTTTTTCTGGTAGACTGCACTTAGTCATGTACATGGCCTCACGTCTTTCAAGAGAGACAACGGACAACAAAGGTTAGTCTGTAAAAACAGACACGGCGACTTAATATTCTGGTCAAACTTTATCAGAATGTCCACTTCAAAGCAGAACTTTGTGACTTGAACAGAACAACATTGTGTCTTTTCTGCTGAAACTTTGGGAATCTCCAAGTAGGAACAGCCAGCCAGAGCTAAGAGTCTCAAAGGGGTCTCAGTCATCTTTTTTTTTTTTTCTCTCTGAAGGTATTTTTTTTACGTGCATTGTGAAGCTGTTCTCCAAAGAAACTTTACTGCCAATGGCAGATAACACTATGCAGCCTACAGCAGCAAATAAAAGGACATGTTTAGTTCATATTTGTTCTGCAGCTGGACAGAAACACAGATAATTCCAATTTTGCAGTTAGGGCTGGCCTCCTCAGTAGGGAAGGGCTTTGGATGCGGTACTGAAGAACAGCAGAGGCAGGAGCTTATAAATTGTTCTCATTCAAAGTCCTTCTCCCTCTCAAAGTTCAACTTGGTAATCTTAAGTTACCTCATTTTACCTTTCACCTCTTTTCCATCTTCCATGTCCATATAATCCTGTATGGCTCACGTCCTGTGCCTTTTAAACCCAGTCATAATAATATACATAATACACTGTTCTCTCAGTATATCATATCCAAATGTTGAAATCCCATTTATCGCAGACGTATAAATGGTATGCTAAAGAGAAAACACTTCCTTACATTCATTAAACTGGAAGCCACAGAGGAAATTTGAGATTAAGTCAGTGGCTATTTCTATTATTTCAAAAAGCATAATGTAACCACAATGGCAAATTACTATGGGGATCTGTGTTATTCCAAATACACAGGAATAGATTATGCTGGTTTCTTATTTCTGCTATGCTGATAGGTACTTATCCTCATCCTGGAACTTATACCTGTTCATCGGTCATTTACATGGACAGGTGTGTCTGTGATTCAACTTGCAGCTCACTTTAATGGGCCTCTGTGTATCTCATAACCAGGACGAGGTGGTTGAAACGATCTCCAGCTCCAAACATTTAAAGGCCACTTTGTGTGCAGCAGTTTTCCAGACCCACAGTCCTGACAAGTTGCAAGCAAACATATCTCAGCCTGTTAAGTACATGCACAATGTCAATAACATGGTCACGCTGTCATCGCACAATACCTGAGTGGATTCAAATCCTGCAGTGCACAAGAACAAACATTTATTAAAATTGTTTTAATTTTCATTTGATTTAAAGCAAATCCATGAAATAGCTTAGCACCGTTTACCTTGAGTCATTTGTGAGGCTTAAACAAAGTGCATGTGTTTTGCAGCTCTGCACGTGTACCAGACGTGCTCTGGTACAGGGTACATTGTCTGAATGACTAAAAGGTCAGACTTAAAATAAACCGGTGAGGGTTTAACACATGCATGCACTTGGAAAAACAGTAAAGGCCCTGTGTGTATTTGAGACAACATATTTTTACATTTGAAGTATATTTTATGTTGTAAAACTTCACACAACTCTTGCGTTTGTGCTGATACTGTTTCAACACACTGTAAAGCAGAATGGAGAGAGGCAATCAGGGAAAAGCAACAAAAGCAGAACATCAGTGGCAACACACTAATGAATCTGCATAGCAAAGCAGAACAGCCTGTTCTCGGCCCCAGTAGGGAGCTGGCCATGAAAAGCCACTGGACTGTGTCTGCTATGGGGGCTCACAAACTGGGCAAAGTTTCCAAAAACAATTTGTGCAAAGACAGGAGGACGGGTGGGGTGGGAGGAAGGAGACAACAACTCATCCAAGCCATTAGCAGCGGCACTTTTTACAAGCTAGAAAACCCTTTCATTTTTTGACTAAATTGAAATCCTTTTCTCTTTTTTTTTTACTTCTTTGTTTTCTTCACGTTGGAGAAAAACGTCTGTTCACACACCGGCATGGTGTCAGATAACGAGTAGCAAAGCGTAGGAATAAAGACCATCTAGAAAGATACATAAGGGCAAATGAAATGACAAACTGGGAGTTAACATGAGAATTTTATTCTCAACATTCACTGGTCCTTTCAGTGACGAACCACAAACTCAGCACAGTAACACTTGGCTGCAGAGTGACGCTTGTAGTGTACAAAGTGAAGAAAAATAGTGCCTGAACTTAGAGGTGATTTATAAAATTCAACAAAACATGAAGGGAATACTAAAAGGCTTCAAACTAGGCAGGATAGAGTGTAAAAGTATTTCTGCTGTGTCATGGAGACCTGCAATGTGACATTGTTATAACAGTTCACGCTGCATAGGGCCGTTTCTGTTCGATCAGCTTTTCTCTGAGCTGCTCCTCCGTGTCTCCCACACTGACCCAGTATGTGTGATCCTGCCCGGCAGATGACAGGATAATGGTTTACAATGTGTTACATAACCGAGGGCCGAAGGACACTTTTCTCTAACAGATCATTTAACATTTCAGAGGCCCCTTCCAAAACAGTTTAAAGTTGATTAAAAAAAAAAAAAAAGGATTTGTAAATAAATTGAAGCACCAAGGCCATTTGAAAGTAGACATTGAAACATTGATCTGTGAAAATGTTATGCTCACTTTGAAACTGATGTCAACTTTTCCAAATCTGTAATTTCAGAAGGGAACTGCCTGACACGGGACCCGTTTCCTTGCATTTTTGTTTCGCAAAAAATGTGACGGGTATACCACAGACTACAGATGGTTAAGCACCTGGATTATTTCATTACAGAGTCGAGCTCATGCTGTCCCTGGTTTGGTATTGTCTCGCAGAAACAAGGAGTCTTCTAGAAAATCCATCATATGTTGCTCCAACATCCGTACACATCATTCAGCTCTGATGATCCATACTTTCCAACATGTCCCAACATTCTTTGTCCATGGCATAAAAATGATAATTAATAGTACGTTTTTTTATTTTGCTTGTGATGTGTTGTCTCTGTTATAATTTCAGTCATATGTGGGGTGAAACGTCTTATTTACATCCTATAAGAGCCAAATCACAATGTCTCTTTATAACACAAGGATCATTAGAAAACACTTGGCTGATATCTTCAGACAACCAGCAGCCCACTGGGATGCGATGCTTGGTAGTTATTCTTAAGAAACATTGCTGTTTCAGTTGTTAGTTACAACTCAACGTTTTATTTTTTTTTTTATAGCTCCACCATGCACGTTGACATCAACGCTTTCAAAAAATAAATTAGTTTTCAAAATCATTTAAACTTGCACCGATCTATTGCTGCAGTAAGCTAAAGTAGGACGGGTGGCGGCATTCACAAAATTTTGTTTGCATCTCAGAAAACAAAAAGGAATCAAGTCATTGCATATTTATCATCAAACCAGGAATAATTTCAGTATTGCAGGTGGATGAGAACTGACAATGAAATGCAGAAGCTGAATGAAGCAACGTTGAAAATGACAGCTAAGAGTTTTAAATAGACTTTGCTCCCTTTGTGCTCGTGCTGACTGAGCTACTTATGTCTCGTTTAACCTGAGACACCCGACTCTAGCGGGTGCTGACTGGACTTTTCCAGGCGGCGATGCACAGTTAACTAAATCTAGAAAAAGAACTTTACTCAAACAGTTGTCTTTCGATTGTGAAATGATGCACCCTGACAGAGGCAGCAACTGATAAAAACAAAAACAGTTAACCTGCTAATCTCTGAGTGCAATTATTTAGAAAAAAAACAAACAAACAAAAAAAGATTAATACTTGTTCCTTTCCCAATAGCAGCGTGTAGTCAACGGAAACAACACTATATGTTGTGTCTGAGGTTTTTTTTTTTAGGTAGAATTCCTGGAGGTGGGTCTGATAATAGGTTCGGGCAGTAATAGTTGAGGTTATTGTTTTGCGTTTATCTGTTTTGACAACAAGCATTTTTTCTTCTCAAAAGTGTCTCAAAAGAACTTTTGCACAACTCAACTCCTGCAACATGCCGGAAGCATCTGTTGCTTCTTCTTAATAACATTCAATGTTCAGGTTAACCGGACCACCATCAGTGACTCCCTTGGTATTTGCCCAGGTTCTTTGGGTCCTTGCTGGGCAGGCACCAGTCATCGGCCTCTGTGCTGGCTTGGTAATGCCGTAAGGCCTGACTTATTGAAAACAGGAAGCCTCTCCACGGACTCTGAGGACAGTGCCTGGTGATAAAGCACAGAAGGCAACTTGTTACTCTGTATCCTTATCACACCAACGTGACTGTGTGAATGAGTCACATCCAGTTTGCTGCTCATTTGGCTTTCCTACCACCATCCATCCGCTGTTAATTACAAGATTCTTCACTGTATAAATGGAAGCTGATTTCTAATGTCCAACATGTGGTGAGTCATAACTTACAGCACAACATATATTACTTGCACATTGTCTGAATTACAGAGTTACTCTCCATCTGGCACCGCTCAGTCGGTCCCGTATACTGTATCTTGCTGAGAGTAAATCTGTATGTGAACTTTGCACCAACTTGGCTATTACCTTTTGTTCACTGTTTCTTTTTTTTTTTTTTTCACAGTGAGTGTGCAGAAAAGGCTTATCTCACCTTCAAGTATATGACAGCTGATGTGCCATAGCCCTCCATGGAGTAGAGCTGCAGGTCTCCCTGGAAATACTTGGCATACAGGCGGGAGATGGGCAGGCCGTAGCCAAAACCAGCCTGAATGTAGGGTTAGGGTTAGGAGGAAGAACACCAGAGTAACAGGGTCAGAACAGGGTATCAGCAGGGTCATCCATACAGATGAACCTCTCTGAGGCAGCTGCAGGATTGCAATATTAACAACAATAAGTGAAGGCTGTAGAAGGTTTGCTATTCGATGGGTCTTCAGCTTTTTCTACCGTTCAAATCGTCCAAAGTTATAACTTTGGTTTTCTACCAAATCATTTCCTGCAAATAACATGGAAGCTTCCATACTTTGCTCTTTGCAAGTAAAATTAATTTTGACTATTTTTATTAAATTATGTGTGTTTTATTAAAATGTATCGCATCTGTGGTCTTGCATGAGTGGCAGGTTAAAATGCTTGACCATCCACCACCACTGCTGTCCTCTGATGTTTATCCACCATAGTGGTGGTAGTCAGGCTGATGAGCCATCTCCAGTTTGTCAGTTTGTTCCACAGTCCCGCAGGATCTTGACCAGCTCATTCTCAATCACCTTTGGAGGTGTCTCCCATCTTGACCCTGGGACCTGCTGCCTATCACACCTGCTTCCTGGTTGTCGTCGTTGCATGTATGCTTTGGCTGCCAGCATCTTACACCCTGCTGTGATGTGCTTCAGCCTACATCTGGGGTCCTGTCTGGTGGTGGTGTCTACCTGTCTGGTGTGGTAGACACCACCCTCAATTGATTTTATGTTGCAGCCAGGATCAGTGCCTCTGTGCTGTCTTTCAGTCAAGTTTTTTTTTACAGCTATTGGTATGTTATTCTGATGTCAGTTGTGAAGGGGCTTATCCGTCCATGATAACGCCTGAGGCATTCACTTAGCAGGTCATCAGTGGGGGCCATCTAGCTCTGAGGCTCACTAGTCCTCGGTCTTCTTAGCGTACAGGATGCTAGATTCATGCATTGTGAGGAGTTTCCTTGTCTTTACACCGGCGGTTTGTATCTCTTCCAATGGCCAGAGTATTATGCCAGTGGGGTATCTGATTACTAGTGTTGATGGCCTGGATCTTGATTTTCCCATTCAGCTGACTCTTCAAGACCTGCCTCACCCTATGTAGGTATTTGGCTGACCTCTGAGCTGTCTCCTCATAATTGCCATTTGTCTGTAGGATCTCCAGGTATCTGTAGCTGTCCTGAACCTCTACTATGTTGCCTCCTGGTAGTTCAACCCCTTCATGTAAATGAGGTTTGAAGTTTATTGTGCATAAATTAGACATAATAAAAAGAAATAATAAGAGGTGTAAAAGGAGTTTAAAATTTGTGGTAATGAGTTGGAAAGTTGGCTGAAAAAAAAATGTGACACAGAATGGTGTGATCATTTTACCCTTTATGCTTTATAAACGGTCAAAAAAGACAGGTCAATTTGACCCAGGAGGACAACAGGTGTGACTATTTTCTGCAATTAAAAATACTGAAAAGCTTTCAAAACAATATCCTGACTAAACTTTGACAATATACAGTATCAGTCTGTAATAATAAATCAACAAATGTGCCTCTGATCCTAATTCAGAATTCCTGCTTTTTTTTTTCTCCTTTAACTCAAAATGAGGCTATAATTTCATGCCCTTGAGGTCTATCACACCATACATTACAAAAATAAATGTAAAATAAATGTTAATATGTTGGAAACAAATTCACTATAAAAGGAGAAACAAAATAAATTTGGAGATCATATTATACCCCATATTTTAGAAGCAATCAAAAAAGGTGCATCGCAAAAAGGAGGCCAATATGAGGTTCAAACTAATTCAATGTTGATGACAACACTCCACCATGTAATAAGCTGATTTGTATCCTCTTTAGGCGTTTTTCTCCTTACAACAAGATGAATTACATTTCCATTTCCATCTAAATGGAAATGCTCGGTCACTTTTCTCCTCTGTCTCAGTTCCCTCTGTCATCACGTGTACTGTATCTCAGTGAGCTCATTTCATTGATAATGTGTGACATGCTGCTGTAAAACCATGCGCAGTTGTTGCAGTAAAAGTGCAAACTTGCAGACTTAAGAACAGCGTTTTTTTTCCAAGAGCTATCACTGTACTGAACTCTCTGAACTCTGCTCCACCACCCCAGTCTTTGTTGTGAATGGGACCATATTCTGTTAAATGCATTGTCGTAAATTATACAATCTATTTTAGTTACTCTTTTTAATTTAAGGGTACGTGTGAGCATATGCATATTTTACAAAACATTTATATTATCGGCGTATTTTATGATATTTATGTCTTAATTTCCTTTGTACTTGTGCAAGAAGAATAATGTTTGAGCTGAATTGAACTGAACTAAATTGATATGACCAATTAGACTGTTTTTTTTTCTTACTGTCTGGCCATTCAGGTCATGTCGGCACAGAAGGCTTTTTCCTGTGGATAATGATAGTCCTCAGTCAGCATCTTTACAAGGTCCTTCCTTGTTGTTGTTGGGCTCCTTTGCACATTTCAGACTAAAGCGCATTCATTTCTGGGACACAGCAGCCATCCCCTACCGTAGCGGTATGGTAACTGTGTGCTCCTGTGCTGTTTATACTTAGTTAGTGCTTGAACAGATAAACTTGGGACCTTTAATCATCTGGAAATTGAACCAGACTAGTAAAAGTCCACAATTCTTTTTCCTGAGGTATTAGTTTATTGGATTTTCTTCTGGTGTCATTCAACGAAACTCCTGTGTTTCCTGTGTTTTGACGTAGTTATAGGCAGGAAGAAGCAGTGCTCTGCTCCAGAGATGAGCAACACTCATGACCACAAATCTGAACAGCAGCCGGCCGCTCTTTTCCCTTCAGAGGCGACAGCTGTCTTTATTTGTTGTACTAACACTGTGGGCACATGCAGCTAAATCTGTTACACTGCAAAGTTCAAAACTTCTCTGCCAACTTCCTCACACATAAGCACACACGCACGTAACGCAGTGAATAATTATACTACAACTACTGCATTGTCTGTTTGTGGCAATTACTAATAAACACTGCAAGAAAATTATCCAGACGTACTATGTTACTACACACTACGTTACTACGTAACCCTAGCACAAAAAAAATAAAGAAATCTGCGTTCGGAAGATTGTTTCTTTAGTTAACAATGCTTCTTGGAATAAATCTTAGACCATTTGAAAGGTTGTTTATTTTCCTTTTAAATGGTGCCATATTTATGAGGAACTTGCATTTGTGGAATGAAGAATCAGGCAGCCACAACAGCCTGGCATCTCCTCCTCATGCTGGTCACCAGCCTGGCCGCACGCTGCTGTGGGATGAGGAATCGCCCGGGTCCTCACCAGATCAGTCAAACATGGGGTGCCAAGTCTTGAAGCAGACGCCAGCTGAGCCCTGTATCAGGGACTCGACATGCTCACAGACGCTACTGACACCTGATTGTCAAACAAAGCTGCCTGACATTCGCAGAGAAGATTTGGAAAAACTTTCATGGACGCAACTCTCTCTATTGCTCATCACAAATGCATGTTCCTTATAAATGTGGAACCATTTAAAGGGGAAATAAATAAGCTTTTCACCAGTGTAGGTTTTATTGCCAAGAAGCACTGTTACAAAAAAATAATCTACCAAACACAAATGTCCTTACTTACTTTGTGCTTAGTTTAATTTGCACTAATAGGTTCAGACATATAATAAGGATGAGAGAATCACAAGATATAGACAATAGAGTGAGATATGTGCAATATGGATGTTAATCATTCGGCAAAATGCATCAATTTTAACTTAATTTTGACGCAAACCACAAATTCTGTAGGGGTATGTTCATAACCATGCATCAGATCACATTACAACTATGACACAAGCGACACAGTCAGAGTACAACAGAAGTATAAGCCAAATGCTGCGTCAAGCCTATAAACTTAACAACAAATGGTCCAATCCTTTTCAAATAAGCTTTCTTTAGAAAATAAGCTTGTCCAAATTACAAGACGGAAAATATCTTGAATTTACTGCATTTTGATGTTTTTGCAGTTTTAGGGGGAATCAGAAAACACTGAAACCACGTACCTATACCCTTATAATTACTGTACGACTGACGATTGGTGAGACTGTATTTAGAATCCAAAGAATCTCTGCTTTCAGTGTATCCATCAATCCAAATGACACTTGGATGGTCACCTGCAGGATGTGTGAAGAACAATGAATTACGAGGAGCCACTGCAGGCAGGGTCACAGTGGGTGACCGTCCCCAACAGTCCTGAGATGATTGCCTCCTCTGAACGCCTGACCTCTAGTTCATGCTGTCGGGTGTTTTTGTATGAGACTAGCGCTGTGATGCCAGTCCTTCAGAGTCGCTGTTCTCACTGCTTTTTACCAGGTTTTCAGTTCGGGTTCATCAAGCCAAGGTTGACCCTAACCCTAACCCCTAAGGTTGAACTTTCACCTAAGGCAAACATGTCAATGCAGCATATGGCAACAGTTTTAAAAGGGCGGAAAAGTTGATGTCGTATTGGCTTTTCTAGTTAACAGGTAACTTAACCATTGAGATAAAGAACTACAACAGCATTTTTTTATTCTGAAGCAAGATGGAAGCATTTGAGGGTGTTGAAGCGGCACACAAAAATGACACCAGTGACGGATGACATATTTCAAAACTTATATTTAGCTACCTAGCACACAATTTCCTCACACATCCCCCACATATTAAAGTCAGATGTTGATATGTTTTGACTTTTGGGTGGCTACAATCATCAAATGCGACAAGTTTGAACTCACCAGAGGAGCGTTACGAGACATATCTACGTGGACAGGACTGGGAGCTGTGGTGTACATGTAGCTGAAGAGGCGTTCAATCTTTCTGAGAGGGACTCCACCTCCTCTGTCAGACATCTAAAAATAAAGCGGTATTGTTATGTCCAAAGGCTTACTGGCCTTATTACCGTTTGAAATACTTTAAATCTGAGTAGATCTATTTAAAGTTATACAGAAAATTGTTTTAAACTCTGTTTTAAATTGAAAAAAAAAAAGGAAAGAAAAACCTGTTTTCTGCATCTACCTTGATAGTGAGATCTTCGGTGCCCAGTGACACGCGCACTTTGACCGGAGGCAACGTGTGGCTCGTCTCATGGGTCTCCACGGTAGCCCTCATAGCATTCTGAGGAAAAACCAAGAATTAACAAATGAGCAGGCGAAAAAGACACGGTGAGAAACATGACATATCTGGCTTTCAAGTTTCGCTTGGTTCTGTACCTTGAAAAGCTCAAACAGCATGTGGTAGAGATGGGACGGCACATACACAATGTGGATGGGCTGGTCTGGGTTTTTTGCTGTAAAACATTTCAAAGATAAAAACATTAAAAAAAACCTTTATTTGCTAAAACTGAGGCACGCTGAAATTGATGAAGTAAAAAAAAAGATGAAAGAATTGGAATATAGAATGAAAATAGAAGAAATTTGAAATACAAGCCTCTCTCACCAGAATAGGTGAATAACTCGAATATCTTGCATATTCAAGTTGAGGAATGCTGATGCAGGGATTCTGGCAAAGCCAGTTAACAGAAAACAGACACCCTGTCCCTGACTTATCCCAGTAAAGATCATACTTAAAAAAATATATATCCTAGCACCTAGATGCCACCAGGAATATATCCAGATAAGACAAAGCTCCACTCTGACAATAGGATCAATTTGATTATTTTTATGACTCACAGTTGACTTCTATGATCTCCATATCAGGAGAGGTGAGATAATACTGCTCACACAGCATTTTTGAAGTCTCGTAGGCATCTGGAAAGTGACACAATACAAACTGTGGTTACTTTTCGGTGTCGGAAAGTCAACAGAGAACATGAAATAACATGCCGAATGGAGAACAACACCATGGCAGATCAAACAGTTGTGAATTTATACAAGCAGACACTGATGGAGAATCAATGACACATTACGTTTCTGTGCACAGGTACAAGGACTGAAGCAGGGAAACATCATTCATTACCTTTTACAACCTCCACAACGTCACAGCTGGGGTCAATGCTGCCAATATGTTTGGGATGGGCTGGGTTTACACTGCCATCAAAGATTAATGCTATAGGACACAAATAGGAAACCTTATATGTGACCATTATATGTGACCAAAAAAAACATAAACAGCTGTAAAACCATTAACAATAACTGTATAGAAACATTTTCTTGTCCATAAAACATTTGAGTGAGTTGAGTTTTTTGTTGACTATCGTGCCATAAGCATTTAACTCTCAGTGCAGCAAATATCTAGATGGGTGTCACACTGGCACATCAGTCAAATCATAAACATGTCTGAGATCGAATTTGAGAGAAAATGCACGCAACACATTTATCAGACTTCAAGAATACTTACAATGCTTTCTGGTGTAAAACAAATTTGGAGCACAGCAGGTCTTTATTTGCAAAGACCTACAGGGTCCCTTTACTGACATGAGCTATGAGTGTTAGCTACTGTGTTTATTAACTCACAGTTAATCACAGAGTGCTATACTGACTGTGCTGGTTCATGAGCATGCGTGTGGAGATGCGGCTCATGTAGAAGCGGTCCAGGAAGTACTGAACATTCTGGTTTGTGACCGGGTCCACGCCGAAGGCCTCCTTGAACTCCAGCACACCCTGCGCCATGGTAGGTACCACATTGTTATGGCGGTTCCTGATGTTCACTAGAATTTGCGTGAAGCTGGGGGAAACAGCACAAGGGACGTGTGAATACCTGACGTCAGGTGCTACACCGTATCACAAACCACTGTCAGCCAATCTTGACTTGTATTTGAAATCCTTCACAGAGGCACATGGTTTTTAACTGCTTTATGCTTTTGGTTTTAGCAACAAAATCAAGCATAAAAATGTAACCAACGTCCATGATTACTGGTGTGTTAGATCTTTAATGCACTCAGCTAAACGCTTATCAGTTATTTTTTTGTTTTCCTGCCTATGATCCTTTTTGCCCAAACGGAAAAGCTTAAAACACACCATGTCATCAACTAACTATGTCAGTTACAGTAGTTTGTAGTAACAGTGCCTGAGGACCACAGGCATCCAGTACTGACTTTTTTTGGCCTTAAAAAGTCTTTTTTTGAGATTCTTGCAATCTTTTCGGTGATATAATGTACTGGAAATGATAAGACAGTCAAAGCTTTTGCAAATTTATAGTGAAGGACATTATTTTGGAATTGACTGACAATTCAGAATAATTTTTTGAAATTGATGTTAATTACAGTTTTTCACAGATTGGTTAACCTTGGACAATTTTTGCCTTTGAGAGATTCTGCCTCTCTAAGATAGTCCTTTTATACCGAAACGCCTTCACTGACCTAATGCGGATTAACTTGTATAATTGCAAGATGCTGAATCAAATTGAGAACTGAAAAGCAAATGTTTTTCATGAATTAGTAAAATGTATAACATTCAACATCTGATATGTTTTGTGTTCTATTGTGAATAAAAGCATGTGCACGAGACAGGTGAACGTGAAAGATTTGACCCCAACTGTTTCCACAACAGACATTAGTTTTGTAGATGCCTGCATGACTGAGTCTGGTCATGCTTTAGAGTGAGCTGACAGTTATCTGCATTTTTCTAAACTACTTTTTGTTGTACTGTATGCATGAATGTAATATATTGCATTATATATAAGTTTATTAACATCATGATTAATGAAATCTATTGACTAACAGATGAACAGAGTTATAAAAACAGTATTGGCTGTTATGCAGAAAAAAAAACCCCAACCAAACCAACAACCAAAATCACAATCAATATAGCGTATATGTGGTGAAATGAGTGTTTAAATGACTTACTTTTTCAGGACATCCTTATTATCTGGGTCTTTTTCTAAAAAGTCAACTAGCTCCATCAAACTCTGTGAATACCTGATGTACAGAACACAAAGAAAGCACAGACAGATCTTCACTTGAGTTCACCTCCTATAAATAAGAATAGCAAAACAAGTGTGAGTAATATGTAAAAAATTAGTTGGCAATGGCATTTTTGTGACATTTCATGAATTATTACGGAGATGCTTCCTCCTCTACAATAATAAATGCTTGTCATGTCAGAGACTTTTTATTCATCCAGGCCAGTGAATGAAGAGGACACTCTAATGCTGCCTTGCTGCAGAAAAACTGGGTGAAAGGTGACCAGCAGCGTGGTTCTGCCGTGTATTAAGTTTGTCCTCAAACTCACCTTCAGCCCCCGCCAAGCCCCACAATGCAAACAGACAGATTTCTTAGCTATTTCACAAACATATCTTGAGTTATCAAGGTGTCCCCTGTCTTACCTTTCATTAATAAACATAACATCAACCCTGAGCCCTGAAGTGAGAACACAGCATCAAAATTCAAGAAGTACAAGGCCAAATATATCTGGCGTGAATCCTTTGTAATGAGCTGAGACAGTAAAATGACTTTTCCTAAATAATATCAGCATGCTGTCATAAAAGGTGCAGGTGAATATTGGGTCTTACGATGATACTACAGGGTAGCAGCTGCCGGGCTGGAAAAACAGAAGCACAACGGCTGTTTTGGTTTTAAAGCGAAGCTGTTGAGCTCTTCAGCCGTGCATGACAAACTGATGTGAACTGTTGCACGATTGCATCTGTAGAACCTGCTTTGTTGTGCACACAGTAAAAATTAGAGATAAAATACAGGAGATAGGCTAAATGCAACGAAAACCATTGCGTCCCTCTGGATGACGCTTCATATGATTGGATCACAACATGTCCACATAATTAAAGTTATTCTACTACCAGAATAAGCAAACAGTAACCATTTCGCCTACAAGAGCACTGCTAATGTTTGTGTGTTTGTGTAAAACTCTTCAGCCAACATGAAAAAGCACCTTTTATAGCACATATTCTCAGGTCTTCAGTGGACAACACTGTAGTACGCAGTGAGGCAAGTTATAAGCAAATGCACGAGCATGTAAGTTATAAAGACCCACGAAATAAGAGTAATTCACCCAAAGTGAGATCCAATGAAGAGATGTATGTTAACCTTTTTGAACTAAGGTCACCTGACTGGTATGTTTCATAATATTTAATTGTTTAACTCTATAACAGCTACAATGATAACATTTTTGGGACCCAAGTCTCTGAAATCCCTAAGTCATGTAGGTCTCCTAGTTTTACAGCAGGTGTGTAAATCATTTGTCCATTCGTGCCTTGAATGATTAAATGATTCAACCATCTGGTGCAGAAGAACGATAAAAAAAATCATGTCTTAGTGATGAGAAGAGGGTATAAGACGATGACTCTAACCAACTTTGAGCGTGACATGTAAACTGCTCCCTTACAGTGAGAATAAAAACCTGCCTCATAATCTGATTCGCTTCTGAGTTTTTGTTAATTTTCCTAACTATTCGGTTATCCTGCAACACTGTTTAGGTCTGCTCTGTTCAGAGATGAGTGCTATGAAACATGGCATGCAGTATATTGATTATTTGCAGTAATCTTGCACCAAAGTGATGATTTGATGCAATCTGTTGGGTCCCTTGGCTAGGATGTTTTTTTTTTTCTTAACATTTGTATCACACAAAGTAAATTGGACTGAACTGGAATACAGTTTGGATTTAACTGGATTATGGTTAACTGTGTAAATCTAGAATGTTTTCTGTGTTAAGGGCCTTTAGATGACTTTGTTGTGAATTGGTGCGACACAATTAAAGTGAGCTGAATCGAACTTCACCGAATCTCAATTTTAAAGCTCATTGCCATCCCTTGTTTTAGCTCTGTTGGACTCTTGTAAAGGAACATCTGATGAACTACCAATGTGTCATTACTGCTAAAGGTTTGGTCACTTGTTTTTAGAACAATACCAAAAATAAAAAGGCATGTCTGACGGTTCCGGGGGTCCTACCAGCTGTCGAGGAGTTTCAGGGATGGAGTGCCAAGGAGCTTGTCAGGGAGGTAATCAATTTCCTTCATGATGTTGGCCAGTCTGACAGGAAGTTCCTGTCGTAGGAACACAAAGGAGGTCTTCTCACAAGCATTAGCAGAGCCTGCAGTCACATGAGGAAAAGTTAAAACAGAAGAGAGAAAAAAAAAATCAGTGACCAAGCTGACCAAAGAATGACCCCCTGTCAAATAAGGGGAAACAAACAAATAAACTCTCCCCAATCATGGATTTTTTTTGAACGTTTTATCTTAGCACAGATATTGTGTAAACGCTGAGCATTTGCGTGAATACCTGCAGTTTGCAGATGCCTGTAAATGGCCTGTAAACCGCAAAATCAGGTGCCACGGCACACAAAGTAACGTAACTATGCGTTCACACAGTGAAACGTTACACACAGTACCACTATCACATGGCAATATCCATGTGACAATGGCACTGTACGTGCAAGTATCATGTTCTTTAACAGCAACATCAACAGCATTCACTACTAACACTTACCAAAGTCAATGAACTGCTTCATTGATAAAGGAGAAGGGGAAAACTTGGAAAACTTCTCCACTTGTCTCGGTATACCAGCTAGAGAGCCGTTTTTCAACAAAAACTGGGCGAACTTCATTTTTCCTCCCCTCTGCAGACCCCAAGTGTCAGTATATCAGGGACGAACTGTCCTTCAAAATCCAGTTTTAGAGGTTTTTAGCAAGCAGGGCTACAGCGCGACGTCACACAAGATGGCCATCCAGATCATAGGTTTCCCGATAGTATTTTTATCGGAGGGTCTCCTTTCATTGTTTCAAACTGTTTTTGCGCCTTCATAATTCAACTTCCAACAGCGAGAGAGGTATGTTGTTGTGTCCAGAGAAAACGCAAGACTGACGTTAAACTGAACCAATCAGTGATTAGATTTTTTTTACGAAGGCGGGGTTCTTCCCAGATGAAGGGTGGATCTAAACGTGTTATGGCGTACAGCAATAACACATTTGTTATTATTATTAATACAGCATCATCTACCGACGGCATATAGAAATGTCTTCTCGACAAAGCTTTGTTTTATCGGCACAGTTATTGTGGTAACAAACAGATGTTTCTCATAACGGCACAACACCAGTGTATCACAGCACTTCTCTAGCATCCTCTCTGCGAGAAGCATCGTCTGTGTATGAACTACTGAGAAGTCGCTACGTCGTTGTTACGTGCTTGCCTGCACGTTACTTACCCAGCATTCCACACTGGGGCTTTCGGTGTTTTCTGTAATTATATTTACCTTTAATTAAAAAATTTAACATGTAAATAGAATATTCTTCTGTTTAAATTTGTTGTTTTTGTATAATGATATTTTGTAGAAAGAAAAAAAAAATCACGACAAATTATGAGGCTGCACCAAAGATAGTCGTTAGTCTTTTATTTCCTCTTGCTGTTTGTGGCACATTGAAGGAACAGAGGATCGCCTAGACAAACTTAATGTATTCATAGTAAGTTTGTGTATTTGACATGCACTAATTACGTATTTGAGAAAACTTATAGTGGTTAATGTGACTGGATTTTACTTTTAACGCACTTCTGTAAGTGGCCTCAAGATGGCAGCGTTGTCCATGACAACCACGCATTCACGCAAGGAAGAGGTGGGATTTCCTCCTCCCCTGCGCCTCCTCAACATCATCCTCTTGCTCTAAACAGGGATGTATCGGCGTGCACTGCACCTGACGTGATCCTTGTCTTGGTGGCTGAAATGTCCTCTTTTAACTCGTGCAGTCATTAATCACAGGTTTTAACGACTTATTCGATAGCAGCTGAAAGGATACGACAAAGGGCGATTTGAGGCAACGTTAGAGGATGTGTTGATTCATATCGAGGTGCAGCAGTGAGACAGCATCTTTGCCGGTGACACATCATTAGCACAACCAAGTGGATCAGGTATGAGTGGAATAATAACGCTACATTGTGTTGCTGTTTTGGTTATAATACTCCAAGATTTTTAGGCTTTTCGTAAGAAAAATTCACTGTAGAATTAGTGTCAAGGCCTTGAACGCATCTTCGTGAATAGAAATGCTATCACAATGGGAGTGAGCTTGCCCTAAAAACACCAGTTTCCTGCAAATTTAAGTCAGATGTCTTGCTTCTCAATTCTGTGTCCATGTTTTCTTATGCAATGTGTGTAAGTGCTATGATTCTTTGTATGGTTGGACAAAATAATCCACATACACATGCAGGCAGTCATCCTTCTGGTTTAATATTTTATACTATTATAATTGATGTTCACCAAAATAAAATCAGTGAAGAAAAAGTGTTCAACTTTCAAACTCGGCCTTATCATCAAATTTAAAGGTGTTAAAACCCCTTTTTGCTGACCTTTTATGCCTAAATGAAGTCCCTTTTACTTTAAAGATTGTGGTCATCCGGTTTAAATTTTTAAACCATTATTTAGGTTTGCTGGACAAACTAGTACTCCTCTAAGTTGTGTTACGCTTTACAAAATCCAGAACGTATTGTTGCTGTGTCTTACGGAGTTCATGGCCCTTTTAATTAAAAGACCTACAGGACACCATGTCAGACAAAAGTGACCTAAAGGCAGAGCTTGAGCGCAAGAAGCAGCGCCTCGCCCAGATCAGGGAGGAAAAAAAAAGAAAGGAGGAGGAGAGGAAGAAGAAAGAGGTAAGGAGAAAAGTGAGTAGTCACACTACCACCACTCATATTTTTCCTTCGGTGTTTTTTTCCTTTATTTTTTTGTGTGTGTGTGTCTGTGTGTGTGTGCATGCGTGTGTGCCTTTTGTCAGGATGTGACTCATAAAAGGCTGTGGTTGTGGTGGGTGAGCGTTGGAATTTTGGATCAAACTGTGCAAACACATGCAAGTTTTCATTTGTTCTTCCGATCATGACGTGTGAGTTGTGAACCAGGTTTTGAGCTTCCTCTGATGTTGAGAAAGCTTGTGTTTTTCTTTGTATCCTGTGCAGTCAGAGAGTCAGAAGAAAACAGAGGTGACGCCAGAGGATTCGGACTTGGATCGTAAGCGCAGGGAGACTGAGGCCCTGCTGCAGAGTATTGGCATCTCCCCAGAGCCTCCGTTAGGTACAAAATATTCTGGTACACTGGGAAATAAATGAATCCTTTCTTGTTCTCTAGTGGTTGCACTGAAAAGGTACATGAAAGTTAATGCATACTGTAAAACCTCTTTATTGTCTCAAAATGTAGACATACTTCATTAACTCAAATAACATGCATCAGTGGAGCTTGTCTCATAACAAGGAACTGGGGTGTCGAGAAATTTTCTGGATACTTACAATGTTTTTATTTCTATTGCGAGTAGTGGCTCTGAAATTTAGCGGAATCAAACGTGATCTAATCATATCTAAGCGGCCTAGATGAATTTAGAAAAAAATTCTCAGAATATTTTACGTCTAATCCCCAAGTGTCTTTCATATCCAGTGAGCTTCGGGGAGATTGTTGTTCCTTAGTGGTCTGACATTGTAATGACACCTCTAAACTGGGTCACTGCCTTACTTATTATAGGTGCAAGTTATTTTTAGTGCATCTTCTAAAGCAGAACACAGATTGACAATCTGGATAAAATAAACAATGCATGTTTGAACCTGCAATCCCTCCTCTCTCCTTTGTCTTTGAATTTGTTTAACTATTAATATCATTTTTAATTTGTGACTTGTACTTCCTTTGCAGCTCATAATATAAGATCCCTTTTTATTTTCACGATTTAGTCCCGACCCCCGTTTCCCCCTCTAAATCCGTGAGCACGCCCAGTGAGACGGGGAGCCAGGACTCAGCTGATGGAGGAACAGCAGGAAGGTAGGCCAAAGTCAGACACTCCTCACCAGAGTTTGGAGTCTTTCTTTTTACGTCAGTTTGACCTTTTTTTTCATCTTTTTGGTTAGTTTTAAAAGAAAAAAATACAATTTAATTTTTTTTCTAAATTCTTTTTTGTATATTGATTGAAAAATATTTTGAAACGCCCAGTTACAAAGACGCATTTGTCAATGATTTGTCACATTGTTATGGAAAATAAAAAATACATTTTAGATGTTTATGGAAGAGATGAGTGTGCTACACGGTTCTGCTCAGGTTACTAATAAACAATACTGGAGGTATAGGCATTAACTTTAAGACATCATATCTAAAATGTATTAAAATTTCAAGGGTCTTTTGACTCTGATAAGTTACTCATTTCTTGATGTATTTTCTGTGTCCTGATCCTGGAACAACAGGTTTCGGTAAGGTTGGGTGCCACTTATGGCCTCGTTAGGGTTTGAATTTTCTGTAAGTGACATTTGTTAGGGCATCGAGTGTTTTGATGACCACTGTCCAGGTTTTGATTTTCAAATGTTACTCTTGACACGTTTTATCCTGAGGAAAGTTTCAGCTGTAGGCTTTCACATAAAATACATGCAAGCAGGAGAAGGTTTGAGATGTATATTTGTAGACATCTGTGTGTTGGTGGATTTTCAGAAAGCAGCCTTTGCTCTCAATGTGGTATTAGCCACATGTTTGTATTAAAGGGAAATAAATCACTGGAGCACAAGTAACAAAATGTAAGGTCTCCCTTCTGCCACTACCCAAACGGCTGCGCACACTTACGAGGTAATAGATGATACATGATCCAGCTACTGTAGCATGTACTTACATGTATGTCCAATGTGCTGCAGCTGTTTACCTTAACTTCTGTAAATGGGTGCCAGTGTGAGTGCTGCTGGGACAAGAGTGGTCATCAAGAGCTTCCCATTTGCTTTTTAAAGGCTTTTTTGACTGTGAGGTTGATGTGTGAACGGTGCTTTTAGGAATCATTAGTGATGTGTAATTCTGGTCTGGCCAGGGGTGGAATTGGAGCTGACGAATGAATGAAAGTCTCAAGCAGAAGGGAGTTATTTTACGTAAGATTATTCATTTCTTTTTAGTTTTTTACCAATTGGATTTTACAGATTGATGGGTGATTTCTTAGCCTGAAATGAAAGATTATATTTAATCTGCCCTAAATCCACCCCAAATGAAGGCATGCCATTTTGAGCTTCTCCATTTGTGGTTGTGTATGTGTGTGTGTCCCTTCATAGGTCAGGTTTCTCTAAAAACAAGCCCCAAGCACAGAGCTCAAGGTAAGAATTTTCATGTCAAACCCAGGAACCCTCCCTTACCTTTGTTTAGCAGAGGATCCCACAGTGTTGTCAGTGGTCTTATGGAGGTGGTCTCATCCTGAGTGAGACAGTGCCCTGTCTTCTCTAGTGTCCCCCCACTTCTCTGTGGTGTCTTCCTGTCTAAAGCTCTGCTGCCTCTCTAGTGCCAGGTTGAAAGACTTCTGCTTGCCTGAGCTGAGCCACTGAGGTCATTTCAGTCTTCGCAGAGTTGACTGTGTTGCCTTAAGTTTCAACTGTGTTATTGCAAAACATCTGTCAGGCTAAAAAAATGCTTTGGCACCCTCACTTGGTGCTGTATGACACTGAATGTGTAATGGATCTTTTTTTTGTTCCTGAATGGTGTCATCAAGAGGTCTAGTGTTATCCTTTTTCCAGCTGGTAGATATTTCAATCAGAAAATCAGACAACTCTGGGTTTCAGCTACTCTTTTATTTCCCTGTAAAGCTCTGTAAGGAAACATTTTCCATTATGGAGCAAGCTGGAACGTCTGAGGAATGCCGATGAATGGGCTCAGCCCCTTTTTCACAGTCAAATTCATTGTTTTTTGCATGGCAAGCGATATTGTCAATCATGTAAGGCAAGATAAATCCTTACATTTGAGTTAGTTTTATGTTCAAATTTTCAGTTTCACCATTTGAATATGTTTACATTTGTTTTACAAATACTGACACAATTTGTGTTATTGTAGGTATTTACCAATGCATATTTAAATTTCCTTTGCATTATTATTTTAGCTCTTACCTTTAATTTAATGGCCCTCATATCTAAATCAGAGGAAGGAATTATAGCTCTTTATAACGCAAAACCCTCAGTTTTCAGTGTCTCAGATGTATTTGGATGGGTGTGTAATTGTTTTTCGTTGTATCTTCCATAAGTTGAGCTGATAAAAATCAATTTGGATGTGAAAGCCTTCAAATTAAAGGTGCAAATCTGCAGTTTAAATCCATGTTTTGAAGACCAGGAAAGATATTTACAATATATGAGCAAATGACTTTCAATAAGAAGTGCACATGAAATATAAGAGCTCATGTATTGATATATCCTGGTATAAAACAGTCCCTTATTGTCAGTGCCATTTTTGCATGATGTTCACTAGGAAATTGCTGTGTTGAAAGCTGTTCTTTACTTAAGTGATCAGTAGGTGAGTGAGTGTGTGTGTGTACATACTTGTGGTAATATGTTTTTGGGCCAGTGAGACGTGCTCCATTGTTTGAATTTGTAAAAAAAAAAAAAAAATGTTTGTAAACATGAACATCCTCTCTTGCCTCCCCTGTTGGTGACATTAGGACATTGCAGTGGGACACAGACCCCTCTGTGCTGCAGCTGCAGGCAGATTCTGAGCTCGGGTACATCTTTCTTCTCTCCTCTTCTTCACAGACTAAGAAAATTCAGTGCAAAACACCCTGTTTGTCTATTCATGCTTCATTCTTTTAGACACGTGACTTTAAATAAACAATGTCTGTAAACATTACATGCTACTTATTGCTTTGCACTTTGTCTTTTTAAACTAAACATTTTTTAAACATGGGTTTTTTTTTTTTTTTGCACAACACGGTTGTGCTAATGACAACCTCATGTCTCTCACCCAGGCGCAGAATGCAGAGGCTGGGGGCCTCTAAGATCACACAGGTAGACTTCCTCCCCAAAGAGGTGGTCTCTTACAGCAAGGAAACACAGACACCACTCAGCCTCCACATGTCTGAAGGTAAGTTTTTGTGTATGTGTGAGCTGGTGATGTAAAATAATGCCATGTTTCACACGATTCGAGGGTCAGTTCAAACAGTTGTGGGGGTCTGCTGGAAGGGGATTGTCATTGCTGCACGGTTGACTGGTTCTAAACCTGCAAATTAGAGTGATTTTAAAAGCAAAACTGTGTTAAATATTGTGACTTAAGGCACAGAGGACGGTGATTCTGACTCCTGGTCGTAAATGAAAACACGATGGCAGATGCATTTTTGATTGATGGTGCAGGATTGCATTGAGTGTGTACTGGACGCACATTTATATAAATCGCTAAGTATTGAACTTTTGATTGTGTAGTTATAGTTAAGGACAGTCCCTGAACAGAAAAGCTTTTCTTTGCCCCTCATGCATGTGAGGTTACGTTTGCATACTTGTGAAAATGTATATGTGCATATTTGCATATCCGCAAGTGGGCGTTCAGATATGTGCTGAGCAGCAGCTGCTAAGCAGATCCATATGGTCAAAGCTGGGCTTTATTCCTGCACTGGAAGTGGCATAATATCGGAGGTTTAAACATATAGATTTAAGAATTTTTGCATTGGACGTGAATGGATATTTGGATGAAGGACAGCTGGATTTATTCCATGTAATTGAACTTTATTCCTTTGCCCCTGGCAAATGCAGATGCTTTATTCAGAATTGTCTTCTTCACATGTTGGAATTCAAATAGAAATAATTCTCCTCTTACACAGAGTCCGTCCAAACATACGCACACACTCACACATACACACGCACACACATCCTATCGTCTTCCTTATCTTCCATCTTCTAGCCGCCAAGACAGCTGGCAGCCATGTGACTGTGAAGGGGGTTGTACTTCCTGCTTCCTGTCATTATAATAGATGGTCTGGTTTGGATTCCTCTGCCCCCCTCAACCAGCAACCACGAAGCACACACACGTCTGTCCTGATCTGCATCCAAATGACCTGCTTCAACTCCCCTCATTTCCTTGACAGTCCCAGGAATAGATCATTTACTCTACAAGTCCACATGCACCGACTTGTGTGTGTGTGTGTAATAAGACGCATGCTCACATGTGCTAACATATCTACGCAACAGAATCGCAATTCGTTTTTCTTGGTCACGGTTTCTCACCAATCCAGGGAATCAATAAACAAACATCCAATTGTTGTAAAATGTACATGACAATTAGAGAAAGACTAGCAACACTTTGTAAAGTTCAAGTAGTCTGTGAACAGTGCACACATATAAATAAACACACACACTGTGACTGGCAAGCGCCTGCAGCAATGCTGTATGCTGCTCCATTTAAGTGTGTTTGTTTTCAGCCTTCAGGAGCATGTTCAGGAGGTCTGTGGGCGCAGGTGTGTGTGTGTGTGTGCGTGTCTGCATGTATGAGAACATCTGGAAACCAGAGCAGAGCTGTGGTGGTCTAATGGGAGGTGACCTCGGCCTCAGGAGACCCTTCCTTCGCAGACTGCCACAAAACTGTGTCCAGAGAAAGGAAAAAAGATGCAGATGGTCACACCTGTCTACTTTTCTGATTGTGTGCTTTTTTTTTTTTCAAGAAAGTTTCTTCTTGTCGATTACTGAACGCAGTTCACAAGATGCAGCTTATGTTCAGGTTGCAGCATTTGGTTCATGTAATCCATATGTGAGAAGAGAAACCGTTATTTGCATACTTAAGCCATAACTTCAAATTTCAGTGTATATGTGTATACAGAATGTGTGTCGGTACGTGTGTTTTGGATATGCTTTTATCGTCTCCTTGTTGTTTTGTGGGATGAATCCAAAATGAATTCTTGATATTTTGTGGCAAGTAAAAAGTGTTTCTGTCCTGATACCTATCCCATCTAGTTAAAAAGAGGAGAGTTAGTATTTCTTGTACATTTTTTTCTTTCTTTTTTTTTTTTGGCACTTTGAAGTGACAGATGAGTCAGGGATTCTCTCGTCGCTCCTTGAACTCCTGACCTTATCAGCTCTCGTATCTGCCCTAACCCAGCATGGCTGGCATTTGTGGAATTGTGTGTGACATGACCGCCCTATTAAATAGTGAGTATTGAAGTCTGAAGGGACTTTCATCAAATGTGTTTATGTCTTTACACAAGAGTTTGTGTTTTAAAGCTCCCATAAGGTTTGTGTGTGTGACTCTCATTTAATCAAATTAATGATGAGGCTTTTCATTTCCGTACGTAATTTGCTGTCTTGTAAATTGAGATGTATTGCAGTCTATGTGTCTATTTTTCCCACTGGATGCTCACTGATCTGTCTGTTCCAAGTTTCAATTGTGCCAGGCAATCAGATTAGCTCCAGTCACGGCTGGCTCCGGCTGTTTACTGTTATTCTAATTGGTATGAATGGACATGCTTGTTGTGAGGGATGGATATTTTGTCTCAGGGAAATCAACTAAGGTCTGGTCTTGTGTGTGACAGCAACCTGACCTACTGAGGTCATACAAAGTGTGTTGGATGATAGGTGTTTCACAGAGCTAGATGCTAGATGTTGATATCCTTTTTGAAAAAGAGAAGTCAAAGTGGTTTTTCATCTAAAATGACCATATGTAGAGCTCCACGGAATCGCAGATTAAAAACGGAATCCACTTTAAATGCGCAATATAACAGAACTAAACGAAAATTTGCATAAAAGTTTGGTTTTTTTCTCCTGGACTAAAAGGAACTTTTCTTTCGAAAAAATGTTCCAAAAAGGGTCACTGAAAGCTGGGGACGCTGCTAGCTTCTCTGCCCCCTCCTGCCCCCGCTTTCCTCATTAACAACAACAACAACAACAACAACAACAAAAAAACATGTCGAAGCGGCCATCTGAGAAACTGCCGAAAAAACGAAGGAACTAGCAGCTTACTCCCAGGTTACAGGGAAGAGCAGTTTCTCCGAGATTATTATGTGTCTGGCGATTCAATGTTCTGCAAGTTTTGCCAGCACACGGTTGAATAGGGCCCTATGAAATCTGTTTTATTTTTTCTCAAATTTCCATTTTAATTTTTTTCATTCTCTGTGTTTTTCGTTTTTTCAATTTTTGAGAATTCTGTTTTAAGCATTTTAATGCAAATTTAACCTCAAAACAGTATATAAAGTAAGGAAATATGGACAATTTATGCAATTATAACTGAAGACTTTAATGTTTTCATACTTTTAAACATATTGTGTCCAACAAAACTTTTTTTTTGACAAATAGAAAAATTTCAAAAGTTCTTTTTATGAAATAAATAACTAAGTAAATAACTCAAATAGGTAAAATCCATTTAAAGTACAAAAAAGAAATTACAACAGCAGTAAACTATTCATTTTAGCTTTTTCATTTCTTCCGTTACATTTTTTAGGTATATGATGACATTTATTTGACATTTTTCAAGATGAGATTTATACTAAATATGTGTTACTGACAAGTGCTGATGTTAAAAGTGTTTGAACAACAAATGTTATGGCACTTTAATTCATATGGGAGCAGAATATTTAAATAAAAGTGCACTTTACATTACTTTTGAATTCACTATTTGATTTTGCATATACAAAATCCCTCAATAATCATGAGATTAATCGCGATTAAAAATTTTAATCGTTGCCCAGCTCTCATCTAATGTTAATTCATGACACAATGAGAGTAGTTTTGCACCCAACAGTCTGTAACTGTTCCTGAGCGTCGGAGGCCGAGAATCCAAAGGAGAGGATCTTCCTGAAATGAGAAGGTGTGGGTTAATTGGTTCCTGATTGGTCCAATTCTTGGAGGGTTTTTAAAGGGCAACACTAATGGCTCAGGAATGCACAAAAACGGCTGTTGGTGGTCACAGACACAAACATATCATCAAGTACGCTATGTCAACGCAATGGGTTTTTAACATTCCCTGGAATTGACCTCAACACCTCAAATCCTTCCATCAATTCTTGAGTCAGAATCAGACTCAAAATATCAAAGTAGGCAGCACAACAAACTGCAACAGCAAAGATGAAAGCGGGACGCCACTGTTCTGTGCACACTGTGCTCGTTACCTGCTGTTGTGTAACATCATGGATTATGTAATTATGTCAGTCATTCCACTGTGTGGGAAGTCTGATTAAATGATGGATGAGTCAGAAAATGTCTGCAGTCAAGAAATAGAAAAGCTAATGATGTTGTTGCCGAAGAACCTTTGACTCCATAGTTGACCATATTGAAACTGATTACTTCTTTATTTGAGAACAGAGAAATGATATTTTTCTTGCTGGAATGAGACTCAGATTCATGCTGGTTGCCAACACAATATAGACAGTTTTAATTACCATATACAGTTTAGATTTATGAACTTGTAACGTTGAGACAGCACACACCTTTGACTTTTGTCTTGATTCAAATCCAGTGGCATATTGACATACTCAACCTTTGCTTGTAAAACAGTCCTCTGGGAAGTGGTGTCACTTAAGGCCCTTCAGCTTTTGTACAGGGGGCCTCTGCTCACCCACTTCAGATACTCAGCACCCCGGTGTTTTCTTTATAAAGAAAATACAATGCGAATATACATTTGAATAAAATGCTGTTACACCACCACAAAACCAACCTCACTCGCAATTCCCAAAAGTTGGAACGCTGTGTAAAATGTAAATAAAAACAAAATGCAACAAAAAGAACATATCAGATGCTAATAGTGAGAAATTTACCATTTCATGGAAAAGTTTGGCTCATTTTGACTTTAATTGCAGCAACACACATAAAAAAAATGTAATCAGGAGCAACAAGTGGCTGAAAAAGTAATTGGTGTAAATCAAAAACAAATGGAGGATCATTTTACAACTTATTAGGTGTAAAATGGCAAAGGGTCATTAACATGATTGAGAAAAAAAGATGAGCAGAGGTTCACCAATCTGTGAAAAACTACAGTGCCTTGAGAAAGTTTTGGCCCCCTTGAACTTTTCAATGTTTTGCCACGTTTCAGGCTCCAAACATAAAGATATAAAATTTCAATTTCTTTTATGAAGAATCAACAAAAAGTGGGACACAATCGTGAAGTGGAATTTTTTTGGGGGGGGATATTTCAAACTTTTTTAACAAATAAAAAACTGAAAAGTGGGGCGTGCAATATTATTCGGCCCCCTTGCGTTAATACTTTGTAGCGCCACCTTTTGCTGCAGTTCCAGCTGCCAGTCTCTTGGGGTTTGTTTCTATCAGTTTAACACGTCCAGAGACTAAATTCTTCCTATAAAACAGCTGCAGCTCAGTGAGGTTGGATGGAGAGCGTTTGTGAACAGCAGTCTTCAGATCTTTCCACAGATTCTGGATTGGATTCAGGTCTGGACTTTGACTTGTCCGTTCTAACACCTGGATACGTTTATTTGTGAACCGTTCCATTGTAGATTTGTCTTTATGTTTTGGATCATTGTCCTGTTGGAAGATAAATCTCCGTCCCAGTCTCAGGTCTTCTGCAGACTCCAACAGGTTTTCTCCCAGAATGCTCCTGTATTTGGCTCCATCCATCTTCCATCAGTTTTAACCATCTTCCCTGTCCCTGGTGCAGAAAAGCAGGCCCAGACCATGATGCTGCCACCACCATGTTTGACAGTGGGGATGGTGTGTTCAGGGTGATGAGCTGTGTTGCTTTTACACCAAACATATCGTTTTCCATTGTGGCCAAAAAGTTTGATTTTGGTTTCATCTGACCAGAGTTCCTTCTTCCACATGTTTGGTGTGTCTCCCAGGTGGCTCGTGGCAAACTTTAAATGAGACTTTTTTATGGATATCTTTAAGAAATGTCTCTCTTCTTGCCACTCTTCCATGAAGGCCAGATTTATCCAGTGTATGACTGATTGTTGTCCTCTGGACAGACTCTCCCACCTCAGCTGTAGATCAGTTTATCCAGAGTGATCATGGGCCTCTTGGCTGCATCTCTGATCAGTCTTCTCCTTGTTCCAGATGAAAGTTTAGAGGGACGGCCGGGTCTTGGTAGATCTGCAGTGGTCTGATACTCCTTCCATTTCAATATGATTGCTTGCTCAGTGCTCCTTGATATGTTTAAAGCTTGGGAAATCTTTTTGTATCCACATCCAGCTTTAAACATCTCCACAACAGTATCTGGGACCTGCCTGGTGTGTTACTTGGTCTTCATGATGCTCTCTGAGCTTTAAACAGAACCCTGAGACTATCACAGAGCAGGTGCATTTATACAGAGACTTGATTACACACAGGTGGATTCTATTGATCATCATCAGTCATTCAGGACAACATTGGATCATTCAGAGATCCTCACTGAACTTCTGGAGTCAGTTTGCTGCACTGAAAGTAAAGGGGCCCAATAATATTGCACTCCCCACTTTTCAGTTTTTTATTTGTTAAAAAAGTTTAAAACATCCAATAAATTTTGTTCCACTTAATGATTGTGTCCCACTTGTTGATTCTTGACAAAAAAATTAAAATTTTATATCTTTATGTTTGAAGCTGGAAATGTGGCAAAAGGTTGAAAAGTTCAAGGGGGTCGAATACTTTCGCAAGGCACTGTATATATTGTGGAAAAGTTTCAGAAAACTTTTCCTCAATGTAAAATTGCAAAGACCTTGAAGATCGCACCATCTACAGTACAAGATATCATCAAAAGATTGAGAGAAACGGGGGGAAGTGTCTGTGTGCGGGTGACAGGGTCGAAGGTCAAAGCTAAATGCATGTGATCTTTGGGCCCCTTAGGCAGCACAGCATTAAAAACAGGCGTGATCCTCTCCTGGACATCACTGCAAGGGATCAGGGGCACTTCCAGAAATCACTGTCTGCAAACACAGTTTGCTGTGCAATCCACAGATGCAAGATGAAGCTGTATGACGCAGAAAAAGAAGCTATATGTGAACAGGATCCAGAAACACCACCATCTTCTCTGGGTCAAAGCTCATCTAAAATGGTCTGAGGCAAAATGAAATGTCTTCTGTGGTCAGATGAAACAAAATTTGAAATTATTTTTGGAAACCATGGATGCTGTGTGTTGCGGACTAAAGAGGAGAGGGACCACCCGGCTTGTTATCAGCAGACGGTTCAAAAGCCTGCATCTCTGATAGTATGGGGCTGCATGAGTGCTTCTGGCGTGGGCAGCTTATACATCTGGAAAGGAACCATCAATGTTTTCCAGAAAAACACATCAGGAAGGATGAAATGTTGTTTTTGCATTAAAATGAGACCTCAACTTATCGTCACCTGCTGTTGCTCCAGTCACTGATATAGTGCAATCACACAGCCAAGCAGACTTGGGATAGGGGAACCAAGATAACATGCAATAACGCATGATAATGTTCATAAACATGCTCCTCTTAAAGTTGAAAATATTAATAGCTGATTATCACACTTTTGCTTTGACAGCACTCAGTCTTTTATGGATTTTATCTCCACCCACAAGAGAGTTTGGTCACAACTAGAAAGCAAAGTGTAAAGACACTTTTAAGTCATAGAAAACATTATTGTATAATGCTGGCAAATAGATCTATTATTAGCAGAGTGTTACTGTTGACTAAATTTGCGTAGCGCAAATGCCAGTTGTGCATGCTGGGAAGCACTTATACAAGTTTGCAGGTTTCCATGGGAATACTGTGAGCCTGATTCAGTTTGAAGTAAATTAGTTTCACTCAGTGGAGCCTTAAAACGCCCATAATAGTTTGCAGTGGAAAATATCCAGTGAAACAGAGAGAAAATGGGGGGAAGGAATTAAAATGATAAAAGGTGAGAACTTCTTGGTCACCTGGGAATTAAACAGAGGAAATAAAGACAGAAGCTGACGGAGGACAAACAGTCAAGGCCACCATGACGCGAAGAAGTGGTTCTGATCCTGAAACTGTAATTGTTGGCAGTGAACCAGAAGTGGGCCCTCAGAGATAAAACTCTTTGTGCATTTGGGTATAATTTGATATTGCAATGCTGGAAAACCCCTTCTCAAGGTTAAAAGTTCAAGAGGTCAAGAGTTTATATGAATGTTTGTGTGTCTGTGGCTCTTTTTCCAGTCTGTGCAGTATTTTCTGCCCCATTAGTTTTCACGCTCTGTGCAGCTTGAGTATGGTCAGAAACTCCTTAAGTATATTTACTGCAAAAAAAAAGCTTCTCTGTTTACATTTGGAGGGCTGGCAATGGCCTTTAATTGTAAACCTCATGTCCTGGCTCTAATTTGTTTTTGTTACAATCACACACCCATAAGAATTCATATTTATACACGTTTAACATATGTGCACAATAATGTACACTGTAATAAATGAGCACAAACTAATCCATAGAAATTTACACATGTGAACACTGACACTCATATCACATGAGCTTCACATTACCCCGATGGATCAGTTAAGAAACCAAACTCAACATTTATTTCATGATCCTGACCAACGGCAGCAATACAAACACCCTAAATGTACCAACATTTAGGGTGTTTGTATTGGTGTTCCTCCTAAAAAATCTATTAGATATCATTAAAAGGACCCTGTATTTGAGATATTTATCAACAGTTTTACAAAAAAAAAAAAGCCCAGCTGGGTTTAATCCAGCAGGAAGGGATGTTAAATTAGCTCCAGAGTTATTGGAATCCATGTTTGACACTCATCACTGTTAGAGCTGAATAGTTTATAGAGCGAGATTATTGGATTGTATATTCTGACTTTTTCTGATGTCGAGCCAGAGTCGGTCCTGCTGTAAAGTGGAGCCAAATTCAGTGCAGTAATAAAGGAACTGTGAAAAATACGCCTAGTGTCAAATATTTTTTAAATATGCTCTCAAATTACTGCACATGGTCAGATGAGTTTTTTTTTTTTTTTCACTTTTTGTATGGATTCCCTTTAGGCCAAAAACAGTGTCCATCCATGTTCTGCTGCTTGTCCAGGATTGCCTTGTGCAGGCAACAGTATGAGCTCCTCACCCTGTCCCTATGAATAAGAAGAAGCTGATTTATGCTGCTTGTATTTGCCATCTCTTTCTTTTAGTCCACTGTTCACATTTGTGATCATAGATGAGGGTTGGCTTTACTAGTAAACCGACAGCTTTACCTCACAGCTTTGTGGGTTTTTTTTTTTTGCCTTTTTAGCATTGGTTCCACATCGGCACCGTTGTACACATTGCCTGAATACGCTTGTTAGTTTCCTGCTCCCATTTACCCCCCACTCATGAGCAAGACTTAAACTCCTCCACCTGAGACAGCAACTCATTTCCAACCCAGAGAGGGAAATCCACCCTTATCCATCGAGGATCGTTACCTGTATATTTGTTGGTGCTAATTCTCATTCTTGCCTCCTCACAGTCAGCTGCAAACTTGCCCGTTCACACACTGGAAGCTCCACATAATAAAACAAATGGAGCTACATCATCTTCCAACTGAGTTGGAAGCCTTCCATCCCTTAGCTACACTTAGAAATTCTGTCCATAAAGGTTATGAACAGAGCTGGTGACAAAGGGTAACGCTCTTGGACTCAAACACCGACTTGGATTGAGAATGCCCCATAGCAAAGGAGCTTTAGTCAATTTTCCCAAAGTCCTTCCAACAGGACACAATGAGGAACATGGTCATAAACCTTCTCCAGTTTCACATAACACGTGTAGCAAACTCCCCAGGCCCTCAAGTATCCTTGCAAGGGCAAAAAGCTGGTCCAGTTTTCCATTACCAGGATAAAACTGCATCATTCCTCTTGAAGCTGAGGTTTGATTATTGCTGGACTTTTGTGTCCAACAGCTTGTTGGATTAAAGCAATAGTTTACGTTTGAGAAGTTCTTGGCCTCTTACGATAAATGAAAGCAATATTTATGTTCCTTAAGGTTTAATATTGTTTTGATGTATTTTTTTAGGCACATTAATAAAAGAAAATGTCAAAGCATAGGTTGAAGTATTCCAGTTTCAGAGCCTGGTATCTCAATATCACGATTTAAATATTCAAGTTGAATAGACAAATCAGAGAGTGCGCACTAATACAGCCAAAATATTTTATTCACACGCAGCTGAACTCCTGTAAATAACAATCTTCTTACTATGTTGCTTGTCAAAGTCTGGAATATGTTACTGGAGATAGTATTGCAAGAGAAAAGCCAGTTCACGTAACGATTTTCGATGTGGAAAAATTGTCATCTTAAAAAAAAAACAAAACACGAGTGATGCTCCTTCTGTTCACCCTCAGTGATCTGAAGGAGGAGCAACACATCAACAGATGATCAGAGGATGTGTAGGAACATCTGAAATCTCGTTTGGAGCATCCCAAGCGCACACTTTGTCAGTGGCTTGTTAATGTGTATTTGATTAATTAATTTACCCTGGTTGTCAAAACACACTCACACTTATCAAAAAATGCTTTTGGAATATACAGGTAAGTTAACACCCAATGACACCCATGTTATTGCCAGGTGCCAGGCCTTGTGTAGTAATGTGTGATGTTCTTTCTGGCTTTGTGATTTTCTACAATCCACTTAATCATTATTAATACCAATAATTCACTCTCACTCAACAACCGAGTTGTCAGCTTTCAGTGCTCTATATAAAGAATGTGGTCACACGAGTGTGTAATTTGCACGTTTAGGCACTTGCGTGTCTCTGTTTGTTGCTGTGTGCATGCGCCTGTGTGTGTACGTAGCCACATATGGAAGTGCTTGTGTCATGCGTTGTTGTTCCAGCCAGACGGCTGCAACAGTCTGAAAAGATCAGGGGGTTGTGTGTGTTTTCTAAAGGCAAAATCCATGTACAACATAACCGGGTGAGTGCACCCAAAGGACGCTGAACAAAATGTGCTTTTTTTTTTTTTTTTTTTTACTTTGAATTTATTCAGCAAAAAAGTACATGTACTAAAAGAAATTCTTTTTGTGTTTATTGACGTCTCTCTCAAGAGTTTTTGCATCAAGGTAGGACTTTCCAGGGATACGACCGAAGTGTACTTGTGTACAATTTTCTTCATGCACGCTCCTTGGTATTACAGTCTCTGTTAGTATTTTTTTTACAGATATGCCAAATTGTCCTTCATCTTGTTATGAGACAGTTTGGTTTCACCCACGTCGCTCTTAAAGAGCGCAGGCTTCACTCCTGTTTCATTTGCAAAATTGAATGCAGGGTTCCAAGCAGTTTCTCTAAAACTGAGCACGGTTGTTAAAACCAAGAAAAACTCAGCAGTTTGCAGCACGTAAGGTATTCCCAGTGACTCACAGATGATTGCAATTTTCCCCTATGACCACCGTATAATGTGGTACATGAACCCTTTCTACATCTCCCACCCTCTGGCTTTCTTTCTTTGGTAAAATTGCCATCATCCAAAATAATATTTGCCATCTGATGAGTGCTTGAGATGAGTAGAAATACAGTTTCATGTTTCCCCATTTTTCCTTTCAACATTTTCTTTTCTTCTTTTTGGCTTGCATTTTGTTGAACTTGACTTTTTGACATGCAAGCCCCACCCTGTGTCCCCTCCTTGCATTTTTATACATGTGTAAAACAACAGTTGGTCTTTAATAATTGCCTGGGTGGTCTCTCTTGTATTCCAAGATCTCTTGGACTCCCCATGGGTTTTCAATTGAAAGGGTAGCGGTTCACTGCAACACGTAGCTCGCAGCTTATAGCTGCGCTTTAGCTGGTTGCTGCGATTTCATGCTTTGCCAACTTTATATGCCAAGTACAAGCCTTTAGACTGTTTACACTTTTAGCTTTTAAAATTGGCATCTTTTAACTAAACAAACACATTATTCAGCCAACAAAAACTGAATCTTGGATTATATGACATGTTTGTTTAAAATCATTCAATAATTAAAATGATCAAAAATTGGACAGTCTTAAGATAATACTATCCTGCTCTAGTTTTAGCTTATTCAAACCTTACATTTCAAGATATTTATCATTTAACAGTTGTTTGAAACAAAATTTGATCAACTGCTGGTTTGGTCTGGAGCTGACTTGCGTTTCTGTATCTCTCCAGCAGGGAGCACTGTTGGAACATGAACTGTTGCTCTCGCCATGTCTTACAAGGTAGAAGTGACAGAGATTTTATGGGATTTCAGGATGAAATGCAATTGAATAATAGCACTATGAACCATTACGCTCATAAAATTAACTTTATCATACGTTGCTTTTCTGGTTTCTAATCAGTTTAACAAAATCAGACCAAATTGGATAACAGTGCCATAGTTGTCAACATGCATGCCTATTTTAGTATAACTTGAAAAGATACTAAAAAATACAAAAAACAAAGCTGTATGATCTGTTCCCTCACCATAAAACTAAGTGAAACTCTGTTGTCATCAGAGTGGGAAACTCAGACCACTAATCAGCATGTGTGCCGTACACACTCGCTTACAAATACAGACAGACTCATGTCTGATTGACACAAACACCAGCTCTCATGACGCATTGAAAAATAGTTGGTGTCACAGCAGTATTTTAAAATAAGACATTTTCTTCCTGTAGGTCCATCTTATTCTCTCTCTCTCGCCCTCTTTTTGTCTATCGTTCTCTCTCCTTCTAAGTGGGTTTTTGACAGTTTGGAAAGTTTGAAGTCATTGGTTTTAATCAGGGCCCTGCGGTGGGGCTCAGAGCATGGCATGGCATGGCATGGCGATGATGGCTCATTTTAAAGCCTGGGTGGCACTGCTAGAAAGAGGGGGATGGCAGTGTGGACAAGAGAGAGAGGGAGAGAGAGAGAGAAAGCGGCCGATGGAGAGAAAGTAATGAAGAAAAAAATTCAAGCAGCTTGCAGCACTCAGCAAAGTTTGCCACAGATCATAAAAGGCCTGCTTGGTGGTACCCAGACTTGAACACGCACATATATACGATATTTGATCAGTGTCGGGAAGTGTGGTGAAGAAATGAATTAATCTCAGTCATGCTGTGGTTTTAGCTTTACCAATCCTCCATCAGGTCCTGCTACTAATGTGTTTTTATGAGGGGAATATGTTTACCCTTACTGTGGCAATCATGACTTGATGAACCATGAGGAATTTTAAACATTATTTTCTATTAGAATAAATGGAAAGGGAAAAAGCATGGTAAAATTAGCAGACTGGGTTTGGAACATAATCAGCTGGTCTTTTGCTTAAAACTAAATCTAGGTAAATAAAATCAGTCTTTTCCCATTTTGTAGCATTTTGCAAGTATTTTCCCAACTTTGTAGGATATTTTGGTGGAGTCATGCCTCCACAGAATGAGCTCTTAGAAAGATGTTGCAACTGTGATGACTATCTTGACTGTCTACAGGCAGGTTGGACTGCCTTCTTATCTCTCAGAAAAAGAAATGCTTAATGTTACAACACGCATCATTCTAAACTAGCAATTGTCTCTCCAACATGACGGAAAGATGGTCCCTAAAATGTTAGCACTGTCTCTCCACGCTCAGACAAGGAGCATGGGTGGTGTAACCGTCAATAACATAATAAGCTATGTGGAGCAGTGCTCATTTTCATCTCAGGGAACACATTTAAATATGAACCATACGTCTATGATATTTATACTAGAATTTGGTGTCTTTTCATCAAAAAAGGTTTTTTTAATTTGTGTGACTGCCCCTGTTCTGAGATATGTTTCCTATGTATATATTTGAGGATTGTGATATGCCATGTAAAACCCAGACACCTAAAATCCTTTTGGTTATATATATTTTGGAGAAAAGGTAGAGGTTCAGAAAAAGAACTTTACTGAAGACAGTGCACATAAAAGTGAGAGAATTCCCCTGATGCCTTAGGTCTGCTGTATTAGGTGCAGAGGTGACGTGGGTTTAAATTGTTCTCAGTGAAGTTAGTGCGTCTGTGGGTGTTTCTGTCGTGCTTGGGCCACATTAGAGGACTCTTTCAAGTCTTGTTCTGCTCCTCCTTCTCCTCTGCATAGAGTATGTGTCGTGGCCTCCTCAGCAACAAGCAGCCTGCAAACCTTGTGTATGTGTATCTCCATATGAATGTCTATATATGCTGTAGGTGCATGGGATGCTCTCCCATGTGATCAATACAATGAGGCTCTCAAAAAAGTGTTGCATTCTTTTTTTTAACTGTGTGTGACTCAGTTTAGTAGTCGCGTCCATACTGCCTTGATAAGTATGCAGCTCTGCCCCGTAATGTAGTTGATGACGAACTTGGGGCCTAGACTCATCCTCCCCGCTATCCAAGCACCCACAGCTCTTTGATAGCTTGGTGAATCTTTCCAAGCATGTGCTAACATATTTCAACACACTAGCACTTACTGTGGATTGGGTTCAGAATAAAAGGTTAGCTGGCGCTTTGATCCTAACCAAAAAGAACGCACGCCAACACATTATTGCACCGACACACCATGCCGTCGTGTTTTATGTGATAGCTGAAGGGGTGCACAAGACAGTGCACATCTTTTATATGCAGTCAGCATCTTTCCCTTCATGCGCTCAGTCGTATCAGACAACTGTGAAATAAGAGAAAATGTTTAGGCTGATGAAACTCTTAGCAGTTGTTCAGCGTTCATTAAGGCTTTAAAAAAAAAAAAGTTTTATTCGACCAACAGATCATTACTCAGATCATTACTCTTGCCAAGAGCTACTTTACTCTTTTGCTTGTCATTAAATGTTATAGTGAAGCTTATAGAGCCTAACTCATGCAATGAAAATCTGGAGTGTTAATCAGCATAAATAGTTGCTGGTGGCATTATGTGCTCGTTGGTATTTAACAGACAAATGCCAAACAAAACATGTAGGATTACTTATAGATATTCTCAGTTGGTTTGAGCGGAAAAGTGAGGGGTTTAAGCCAGGATAAAATACCATGAGTGAATAAGCACACAGTGCACACACACACACACACACACAGACGCCAAAAAAAAAAAAAACAAAAAGCAAATGTAAGTGTGTTTCCATTGCAGTGACCTGTGGGTGCAACATGCTGCTCACAGTTCAACTGCAGCAGCTCAGGAAATGCAGGGGACCTCAGAGTGATCCCAAAGCAGACACTGCTTTTTGCAATGGTAGTCTTGCTCGGGGCATTGGAAATGAGCCTGCATTACCTCATTAGTTTTATAACTGATTATTTCAATGAGCCATTGACTTTTAAGACCATGTTGTTTTTGTTTTGGTGACGAAGGCATATCATCCATGGAAAGAGATGGTGCGTTTGTGGAGGATCTTTGGTTACCTCATGATCACTAGGGGGAAAAAAAGGAAGAATAAAGCTAACATCTAAACAACACTCTCATGGCAGTTGATCCCGCTTTTAACACCTCACTGTTGCGTGCAAGCCACTTTTAACCTGGTTCACAGGACTATGACGTAGCCGTTAATCTGTGGTAATAATTAATAGTAAAGCTGTAAAGTATTTTTGGATACAAGACAACACAACCAATTTGCTTTATATCTAAGAGCACAGTTCTTCAACAGAAATAACAAATCTATTACAGCGAGGAATTCCCAAACGTGCTCTTGTTTTTCAGGAGCATAAGACATACCAGGTGAGCAGATGATGCTATAAAGTGGCCCACAGCACATTTGCTTTCGCCGTGTAAAAAATAATGTGGGCTTACATGCGCCAGACCCCCTCTGAATGTGGTTTAAGCAATCAGATCTGTATGGCCTGGAGCCTTTCACTCCTGTACCAAGAGCTGTCAGATTGCGATGGAGTTTCCCAAGCTGGGATCAGGGCCAATGTAACTGCAATGTAGCTGTTTTTTTTTGTCCGAAAAGTTAATAGAACTTTTTTTTTTCATTAAGTAAGGAGAAGCCATTTTGGATTATACTGACAAAGAAATGTTATGTCTTTATACGCACAACGTTGCTCAGTCTAGAAACATTACGTTTTGCACGTTTCTGGGTTTGCTTATGCGGTTACATTTGTACAAGTGTGTATGCCGCACAGCTCTGTCTGCTTCCCCCACTTTTACACGTTTATGTGCGTGTGTCTCTCCACGCTGTGCCCACATACCTGCTGGGCTGCTCTGAAATGACTGGGCCCCGGTCAGCGTGAGTAAGCAGCAAAGGGGGAGATTGAAGCAGCCAGATGCAGCGGCTTGGGCTACAGAGGATATCATTACCCCGGGCGTGTGGCTGGCCAAAACGGGAGCCCCCAAGCCGAGTTTCATCAAGGCGGGCCCCCGTCTGGGTTGAGGGGGAGGATACCAGTTAAACGGTCGTCCTGCAGTGAGCAGAGGTATTAAGCGGCAGGTGGAAAGAAAAAGCATCCCGTGACTGGAATGAGGTGGAAACAAGAATGTTTGCAGGTACTTACAGGGTAGCTAGCAGACACACTCACACTGTGAGATTGTCTGTTTGATTTCCTTTCAGTGCTTCTTTTACAACACAACAGGAAGCCTAGTAATGAAATTCTGTATGTTTCCTTGAAAATTTTACATAAAGGTTTTATATTATTTATTCTTTCCAGTGTCATTCATCGTAGTTTAGTTCCTGCTTTATTTTGAGCTTGCATAAAAGCATATCTGAAAAACTCAAAGGAAATAGTGGGGATATTTTGGTGCAGAGCTATGACAGAACAACTTGATGCATAGCCATTGGCAAAGACATCAGCAGTATCCTCATACGGGAATTGGACCGTCTCTCTCAGTGAGGTAACCCATAGGCCATGAATCACTCTGCCTTGCTCCAGACTCCTGTGGTCCCAGGGGTTGACAGTTTGACCGCTCCTCAATGTGGTCTCCCTCTTCTCCTCACGCTCCTCCCATCCCCATCACCACACATTCCAACCACCGGACCGGTCATGTAAGGTCAAAAAAATAAAGTATAAGTTGTGTGTAATGTATCTTCCTGCCTTGTTTTTTTGCATCCTGAAGCTTTGCAGATTAATGACTGGACTTTGTGAAGGGAGAAATGACTGATAGATGACCAAAAAATACTTCATTGGAGGGAGATAAAGGCTCTCAAATGAAGCGTGGAGGAAGAGACACGAAGATATGGAAAAGAGGGTGCATGCGCACGTATGTTTTTGCATGAAGCTAGTTTGGCAGTCTGCCTGTCTGGCTCTCTCTGGAGTCTCCTCCATACTGGTGGGTCGCTGGTGTTTGGATCACTACAGCTGGTTGTCGACCGCCGACTTGGGCAGAGCCCCAACATTTGATTTAGCTTAGTCATTTATCATACACAGAGTATGAAAATTAAAGTCATATATCAAACATGTTTTGTTGCACGTAGAAATCAAAAGAAAACACAGACATGAATGAGAAAGGATGAATTGTAGAGTCTAATTTGAATAAATGAAAATTAAATGCTATTAAAACAATACTTAAAGTCACAGATGGCAATTGTGCTTGAAGCTTCTTGAAGAGCAGCACAGAGTTTATCAGATGTTTTGGCGGGTGCATGTGATAAATGGACAGTTCCTCCAGTGCAGGAGCGGTCCTTGAGTGAGTAGTTTTAACAGTGCCCCAGGCCATACTCCAGCTGAGTTAAACACACCCTGACGTGTGTGTGTGTGTGTGCATGTTTCTCTGTATGTGAGATGGAGACATGACATTTCTGAGGATGTGATGTAGTCACTTCCTCCCAATGGACTGAGCAACTGTTGTCAGCTTGACCCTGCCAGTTAACCCCGCGCCACCCCTGGCACTACAGGCGAGGGCCCCGGGTGTGTGTGTTTGAGAGGGAGAGAAAGACAGATTGTATGTGTGTGCAGCGTGTACGCTGGTGGACCACAGGTGTCTGGTCGCGGTGTCAGGGTGTTAAGAGGTCTGCAGAGAGGCCCCACGACTGTCGGCATCTGTTTCAGATGGAGAGAGCAGCAGAAAAGAGGAGGAGAGGTTGGCGAGGGTTACCAACACATACCCTGAGGGGAGGAGGGCCAGTAGCTGACAAGCAGGTGCCTGTGTTGACATTAACCCTTCAGACTTGAACCCTCGGCACACACACACACATATACACACATAGTCATTTATTATATATGATATACCGTCCACACAGCACTTACATTTCCTGCTGACTGACTGTGTATGTGTGTGAATGGTCCAGATTATGAACCGTCTATCTCCTCTGTTTGTTTCCTGTTTTTATCGCTTTACTTTAAATAAAGTTGACTTTATCTACTCGCGGAGCTTTAATGAAATTCTGCAGCACTGAAGCTTCATATTTGTGTGTCAACCCAATAAAAAACAGAACACACACACACACACACACACACATAAATAGCACTCTGGGCTTTTGTAAAATGAAACCCAATCGGAGTGAATGTTAGTTAGTCAGGTGTACCAGTGCATGTCTGGGAATGATTATTTTGGAAAGAAGGAGAGGGAGGAGGGATGCAGCGGGAGGTCAAGGAAAATTGGAACAGCTGTTGATTAACATAAGGTCTCTCTCTCTCTCTCTCTCTCTCTCTCTGTTGTTGTTGTTTGGTTTTTGTTTTTCACTCCTTCAGTAGAGGGTGAAGAGGAAGATGAAGAGATACTGGAAGCAAAGCCAGGCCCAGAGTTGGAGCAGCCAGATGAAGATGACAACAAGGAGAATAAAGAAGGTATAAAGGATGTATAAAATTGATGTTTAAAAAAAAAATTGATGTATAAAAAAAAGATAAACCATTGAAATTGGAGCTATTGTTAATCATCTAAAAAGAGTTGAAAAATTTACAGATAATTTAAATGTTGATTTTCTATTATTTTTATTAAACCTACAAAATTAAATATCAAATTAAGTTTGAGTTAATAAGGCATTAGTGAAATTATTTACGGTGAATTGAAAGTGAATTTATTCCTTGAATAATAAGCATGTCTAGGCTATAAGATGACATTATAAACGCATTTGACCAAAAACAATTACTGTTGCACTGCGACAGATCAGTTGTACATGTTATAGCCCCTGCTACACGCACGAAACGTATCATTCCTCATCCTCAAGTCTCCTTCTTCCCTTGACTTCTCAGATGTTGCTGGTCAATCTGTCATGAAACATGGTCACTCATGTGTGACACCCTCTGCCATTCAGTGGCTGTATCAGATTGGAGTTGGGGGTGGGTTACAGTTAGGGTTAAGGCCGGTTCAGCATATCAGCTCCATGGCATGCAGGGGTCAGCACTGATTAAAAACCTGTCACTTGACCCCTTGGCCGCATTTCAAAGTGAAGATCATCACAAAAGTGTGTGGATGCGCGTGCGTAAGTGCGTGTGTAAGTGAAAAATAGATAATAGTTAAACAGACACAATGCCTGCGTGTGGGTTATGTTAAAATACGAGACTTTTTGGGCGCAGAGACGGATGAACATATTCATATTCAGCTGCACGAATAAAGCACCCTGAGTGCATTGTGTATAAGAGAAACTCAAATATGCACATACACTCATAAACACACAGTCATCTGTCTCCTCTCCGCTGGCCTATTAGAAGGTCTGGCCTTTGATCTCTGCCACTCGATTCACTGGGTCTTTTCTGACAACTTGTAAGAAATACAAAGGGATGGGGGATCAAAGTCAAGAGGAAGGCTAAAGGTCGATATACGTGTGTCTGCATGCATGCGTTTGTGCTTAAAATCACATGTGCACTTGGGGACAGTGACTTTAAAAACCGGACGCCATGCTGTGCCGCCATTATGTTCAAAGGAAGGTGGGTTGCTCAGAGGGCTTTGTTTTTCTCTTGTTTATGAAGTTCTTGCTGTACGATTTTACTAGAAAAGATGCATTAGGAACTGTTTGTAGTTTATTATGTCCTGGATGTGATTCTGGCTTTCATAGAGATGAAGGGAATGTTAAACTGATGCCAGAATTGCAAGGTGCATGTAGAGTCCTTTTGAGTAGCACACCTTACAGCAGTGTGTGTCAGTCTGTGCAAACATCAGCAGTACATCTATTTAGTTTATTAGTAGTTTTAGTTGTAGCAAGTTTTTGTTCAGATTTTTATCAGCTTCTTCTTTTTTCTTCTTCTGTACAATAGATTTCTTTTACTTTTCTTCAGTTTTGCTTTCATATGCAGTTTTGGCTCTAGTTTCTGGACATGAGCTTGTTGGCCAGTGTCCCCTAAAGCTAAATCAACAGTTGGCGGCTGAATGGTCTTCCTCTTCCATGTTCGCTCTGTCTTCAAGTTAAAACAAAATGTCCCCCCCCAAAAAAAGTTATGATGATACATTTTCATGATGTTACAAAATATAAGGTATCAAATATGAAAAAAATAAGAATTACTTGTCAACGAAGGATAGTACTGACAACTATTATTTTTTTGTCCAGTAAGTGAGTCCATTAATCTGTCTAAGCGCGGGAGAAAGCTGGAGCACCTGAAACAATCACAGGCATCGGGAGAAAATGCAAACTCCACAGAGAAATGCCTGAAGCTACATTCACACCACCAGCCACGTTTTCCAATTCCAATTCTGACAATACTGACTTGGTAAAGATCCTCTTCATAAAGTGTAAGTGCCTTGGATCAGACTTTAATGTGAGTATGACAGCCCTCTGAAACGGCATACATGTGCGCCAGATAGTTTTTGGCAGGTGTCATTTGTAGAAGTGGATGATTTGATTGAGGAAAGAAACCAACAGTTCAGAATGAAAGAGATCTGCACATGAGCCAAGAAACGTATCTTCTTTTGTGTGTTTAGGCGCAAAACAAAACAGATGAACTATGACACATGTTCAAACACAAGGTCCTTATGTGGCCCTCGAGAGCTTGTGCATTATTGGCTCACATATTAAACCAATATCATAAGACTTAATATAAGCCTACACGCTTTAAAGTGCATATTGACAATAAACTACATCTCCCACAATGCATTTCATCGCTATCTATAACAATAACGGTATCTCACTATTAACGAGACATCAAGACGATGTCAAAAACCTCTAGAAACTAACCCCAACATGTCCAAGAAAAGAAAAATTAATGCACAGTGAAGGCAGTTTCATGAACTATGGGACGAATATAAGTTTGTATCTCAAAGTGAAAAAACAGTATGTTTTTTCTGTTATGAGGTGGTGTTAGTCAGCATTTTGACAGCAAACACCGAGCTAAGTATGCTAAATTTAGCTCACAAGAAAAACAAAGAATTGCTTTAAACATCACCTGTGCGAGAGCAGGTTTACAACCACAAATCCTGAGTTTAATATAAGAATGAGTTAAATATTTGAAACTTGAATAGATAATAAATACAGAAACCTGTTATTTAAATGTATATTCTAGTGTATTTTAATTTATTTTGATTTACATTGCATTTTGTTAGGTTCATGCTGTCAATCTGGCCCTTCGAGGGCAACCATGATGCTTATGTGGCCCTCAGTGAAAATGAGTCTGACGCCCCTGAACTATGATATGTCTGTTATGACTAATGGCGCATGGCCATATACCAGAGATACGGTAAACCAGATTCCTGGTCTAATACTTGGATTTCTGTACCCCACATGGGCATGAAAATAACAGGATACAAGTCACTTCAGCTCCATAGCTTAAACGTAGTCTTAGTTGAGATTCAAATGTTTCTCACAGCTAGAAAGTCCTCGTCCAAATCCCTCCTTTCTGTAAAACCTGTAAAACCTGACTTCTTGGAAGTAATTACATATGGTAAGTTTTGTGTATATTTTGACACATAGGCTATACAAACATAAAACTTTATTGTTGTTTTGTGTTGTGTATCGAAAATATCCAGTATAATACCTTTCTCATGTTTATGTCACTATAATTATCTTTCTTTCAACAGGCTCATTCCCCATGCTGAGGGAGCTGACAGAAGAAGAGAGGCAACAGATCCTGCACTCCTCTGAGTTTCAAAGCTTCTTTGACTGCAGCATTCGGGTGATGGAGAGAGCTCTGGCTGAAGACAGTGACATTTTCTTCGACTACAGTGGCCGAGACCTTGAAGACAAAGAGGGGTGAGCGACGTTGTTCTGAGATGTATCTACTGACATCAAAAGGTATTTTGGAATTGATTTCCAAAAAATGGACTCAGTGTATTTATATGTATTTATTTTTTACCATCCATACTTTATAAAAATCAGTATTTATTCAGTCAGAATATGCCCAAATAGATTTGGGGTTGGAGTCTCAATAAGGCAGTAACTTGGATGTGACAACACATGTGAGCATCAACTGATACATCTCAGGCACCAGAAATGTTCTTCAAGTGACTCATAGCCACTGTGTCACTTTTGGGGCCTGGGAAACTCTTTGTCTTTAAGAGGCATATCTTCATGGTGATGTCACACTCAGCGGGTTAAAGACTCCTGTGAAGTGACACCATCCCAACTTACAAAGTATTGTCTTTCCATCTGAAGCACTGCCTCCATAATAGAGGTTATCAAAGAGTTGGTTAAAGCTGTAAGAACTTCTCTTGGGGTTTTGACGTGCTTCTTTTACTGAGTAACTTCAACTTTGGTCACCGGAGCCAAAGTGAAGCATGAAGCCTGTGATCAAATAGACATTACATCCAAAACAGGCTCTACCCGCTGCTCAGCATGGGACCAGTTTTTTCTTCATCTCAAAGATGTGCTTTTGAGAGAGTAAAGTAACCTGCTTTTCACCGCCTTAATTCGTTATGCATAGTCTCGCACAGCATTGCTGCCAATGTTGGTGTCTCACTCACATACTGGCGCACAAAATGCATCCTATTTAGTTGGACCACAAGGAATATGCTTATTGGTAAATTAAATTACAGACACAATAAGATACAGAGCCAGACAAGCAGATTTTCCACTGCCTTTTAAAACATTTTGTAAAATATTGTGAGTTTGTTTGAGTTTTATGGTCTTAATATAGTTATTTATTTTACTACGTTTGTATTTCTGATATGACAGGTGGATGCATCCACCCATGGCAAACAGTGTAGTTCAGGAAAATCTGTGATTTCAATTGGTTAAATTTGTCATAACTAATAGGAAACAGCTGGAGTAAATGAAGTAGGAAAGTTCCCCGTCTATCACTTTAGTTGACATGGGATGTTCTTTTGTAAATGCCCAGATTATGATTATAAAATGACCTTAGCAAACTGAATGCATTTTTTTTTAACATTCGGTATCAGGGCAGCCAGTTTATTTAATAAAAAGAAGATAACAACAAGTACTTATTTCAACTGTGCACCTGTAATATGTCTGGTTGCTGCATATTGATCAGATAAACTACCAGCAAGTTGCACCAAACCAAAAATGATATTTACACAACCTGCATTATATGATTATTTTTCATAATTATTTTCTTCATTGTTATTTTTTATGTATTTATTAATTTCTGTTGTTTGTTATTTCCTCAGCTACTTTATACAGAAAATGTGTCAGAAAAAGCTCCCCCCAGTAAAAAATTTTGTTTGGCCCAAACCTCTGTGTGACTCAACTCAGTTGAATTAATTAATTAATTATAATATACACAGATGAAAGCTCTGACTACCTGGTCAGTGTGAGAATTATAAGACAAATCCTAGTCAAAATGATTCTAAAGTTCCATCCAGAGACCTGTGTGATCGGTTAGTGAATTTATGATAATTAGCACCAGGAATAATGATCTGGGTTCTCACTGAATTCAAAAATTTAAAAAAAAAATGACAGGCTTTAAGCCTCCAAGTTAGGCCTGGAAGTCCATTGCTTGATTATTTTCCTTGGTTCCAAAGATGCAAAGATGAACAGAGTAGGATTCATCAGCATAACTATGGACAGACATAATAACAGACTGCACAAGTCAGTTAAAAGCTTAAAGTTTTACTAAAGTCAGAGAGCAACAGGAAGCAGGAAGCAGAGCACATGAACTATCCTGAAATCTGCACTCTTCTGCAATGAAGTGCTGCTTTAGTTTTTTTTTTTTTTTTGAAATCTTTTTAACTTATCAGATTCACAATCTCATGCTTCATACTCTCCTAAAAGGTCATTATTTTCCCTAAGTACAGGAACAGAACTCAGCTGACTTGATCAAGGAGTCACCGTTGACGTTATCTCTTCCGTCTGCTTTCAGAGACTTGGGAAGTGGCTCCAGTCTGTCCTTCAGTAGACTCTTCTATGATGAGCACTGGTCAAAGCATCGTGTCATCACCTGTCTGGACTGGTCCCCTCAGGTGAGGCCCGAAACCCTGTGTGTACCAAATTTGGATTTACTGGTGTAACACTTTCCTCTCAGCTGCAAAGAAACAAATCCAAGCTTTTGCCTCTGTGTGTTTTTAAAGAGAGATCAGATCAGATTTTCTTCATTGAGTTAATGTCTCTCTGTTTTCATTCTCATCTACTTCTGTGTTTCTTTTCCTCCCCTCTTGCTCCTTTCTTTTCTCTCCTTCAGTATCCTGAGTTGCTGGTTGCCTCCTATAACAACAACGAAGATGCTCCTCATGAACCAGATGGTGTTGCCCTGGTGTGGAACATCAAATTTAAGAAGGCCACCCCGGAGTACATCTTTCATTGTCAGGTATTTTAACCTCATCACACCTCACACATATTTTCCATCGACAGTATTTCCCACAGAATAAGTTTACTCGAGGTCTGTGAGCTGCAGCATAGAGGAAATTGTGACGTACTTGTTGCTTATAGTTTCATATGTAATTGTTGCTTACGCTACATTAGGAGCAACAGAATGCCTTCATTTTCCTACCATTCCCAGTCATGTCTTTGTAAGCTGCCATCCCGCTCCTTGATCTTTCTGCCACTCGCCAAACAAACTGCGGTGGTAATCTTCCACCACATTTACTCGAGGCACCCTCATTTTTCTGATTATGACATTATTATGACGGTTATGCATCGACATCTTTCCTGCTCACATCAGTGTCTGTTTCATACTGAAAGCAGTGTATGGTTTGTTTGAAACGCTGCTACATTTTTAACACGATACTTAACAAAAAAAAAAAAAAAAGTTGCTCAAAGGTTCTGAAAAAGTCATGAGTTGCTAGACCAGTTTATTGATTCTGTTTTTTTTTTTTTTTTCCACATGCGTGTGTAAATGTGGATGTCTGTGTGGAATAAAGCTGCTGGGAGCTAAACTGCCTGCTGCAAGCAGCTCTGATCAATTGAAATAGATTTCAATAGTGTCAATATTAAAAAATAAAAATATGTGAGTGGGTTACCAAATAATTTGGGGCACCTGGGTGGTCCCCTGAAGTATCAACACTGTGTGGGAAACCATGAAAAAATATAGTACAAGCGAAAGACAAGTATGAACTTTTCCCTTGTCCACTGTGTTGCGCCAAGAATGAAAAGTAAGGAGATGGGAAATTAAATGTAGCACCCCATGCATTCATCTGACATTTTAGATTGGATTAAAGATTACCATACCCTGTGGACGCCAGTCATAATAGAAGAGCCTGAGGGTTCAGTGGAAGGAAAACTCATTGAAGGTTGTGATGCTAATTGCAAATGACAGAAAAAGTGGTTGGAAGGAGGAGAGAGGGGAATTATTGAGTGTGAAAACCTGCGCAGGTGCCACGGGAAAGGCAAGGTTGTGTAGAGACACCACGGTTGTAAAATGATGTGACAGACTGATGGTATGTTGCTTATGTTAGCCCACCCACACGGATGCTCCCTTATCAGTGCTACGTTAAGTCTTCCTCATACACATACATCTGTGAACGAGCTGAAAATCTCCTGTATTAGCACCCAACGGTGTTATTTAAAAGTCATGTCATGCGTACAGAACCACATATTCCTGCATATGTATGCATATGCTGTATGAATATATTTTCACATGAAGCTTACCATAAAAGTCTCGACCCCTCTTGAATTTTAAAGCACTAAACTCTTTCAGTGCACCATAATTCATGCTGCTGCTGAAGTCTGTGTGGTTACATGAATAGATTACAGCTATGCATCTTGTCGCTGAAGGTTTCTGGAGATCTTCCATGTGGTTCTCGGATAAAATGTGTATCGAACATGTACATCTGACTTTATTAACAGTGTGGCTTCTGGGCATGCTGATCTGTGAATTTATCAGTATTGAATAGTAGACATTTGGGAGTAAGGATGTTTGTGTATGTGGTCCATAAAATGCTTTGAATATCAATGATGGCTTTGCTGCAACTGTGTGAGGAAGCATTGACCCACAGTGTTAAGGTTAAGCAGAATTATACCAGTAAGAACACAATGGCATCATTTGCATTTGTGTGTTAGTCACTCATAAAACACTTGTACAAACACTTTACTTATCTACCCAGATATTTATTTAATTTTAAGTTTTGGTGCTGACAGAAAAGAAAAACATGCATGAGTCAACAGAAACTTCCAAGTGCCCAACACGCCATGTCCCTCAGTAATATAGAGTGGCCTGGGACTTTGCCATGTGCTTTTCTGGAAAAGGAAAAAAAAAAAGCAACTGACAGAAACACCAAAGAAGACAGAATTAGCAGCAAAAGAGCAAGGATGATCACTTGAGTATGAAACGAAGATAAAATAATTAAAGAAAGAAGAAACTTGGATTAAACATCTATTAATCCTCCTGTCACTGCTGGTTTTGGATGAAAACAGCCCAGAAGTGGTTATGGAAAGGAAAGAAAAGCCAGGGGACTGCTTTGCACACAGAGCTGCTACTGTAGTTAGCTAAAGATCAGATGGCTCTTAATGTGCGAGCATGTCCTGGTGTTTAACCCCCCAAAACCACAGGCCTCGGTACCTCTTTCCCTCTTTTTCTCTACTTTCTCTCTTGCTTTTGGACTCCTACCTCCTTTGCCAGGCGAGTCTAACAGAGTGCAACCACATGCACTTTGTCCCTGCGTCTGTAATCACACGGTGAACACACATTCACTCTCACACGTGAATATATTACATGTCAGGGTTTTGCATACTTTGCTGCTGTTGGACGACAGCATTTAAAACCATTTTATTTTATTATTTTATTAAGTAACTTACAGAAGATGCCTGAATACTGATCGTGTATAATGCATCTGTTGGCTGTTGTATGTATGTGGAGAATACAAAAGAATGAGAGGAAGTCAATACTGGGGTATTGGGGTTCGTGGTTGAGGTTGGATTCACCAAGGGCTTTAGTGGTTTAAAATGTGTTTTGTTTTTTTTTTGTATGTTTTTTTGGGGGTTTTTTTTAGGTCAGGCTTTTTCATTTCTTGTTTAGCTGATGAAAAGATGTAAAGTTGCAAAAACTAGCTTTTTCAATAAAAGGTAAACTCACAAATGTTGAATAATTCACTTGTTCATGTAAGAGGATCGATCCTACTTGTGTCCAGAGCAGTTGTATTAGTTTTGTGACTTTTATGGAAGTCCATTTAAATACTATTTAAACAGAATACAACCAGGTTTAATGTGTCACCAGAAGATCATATTTATTGCTTTGCATGTGACACAGTAAGACCCGGAAAGTCAATTAATCATTCCATCTTTGCAGAAGCATTGTGGGTTGATGTCTCCAACATGCTGAGTGTGATGTGGTTGGAGCCTCAGAGTCACTTGGGAAAGTGTCGTCTGCAAACCATGCACACATATCTGGAGCAATGTGTAGCGGTGCCGTAATACTGCATTCTAATGCAATACTTTTGGAAACAGGTCCTGGTTTGAGAAATACTCTTCACAGGAAGAGTGAACAGATGTCATGTGAATCTCACTGTGCTGTCTGTAGTTTTGTATTTCACCTTTTTTCTTGTCTTACCTGCTATTTAGGATCTAATTTGAACCAACACAGCTCCAACCTTTCAGAACAAGTTTCCCGGTCAGTTTCAGAATAGTTGGAATATTTTTTTTCCTGCTTGACTTAAAATACAGCCTCCACTTCTAATTTCAGCTTAATTTTTTTATAATGTATGAAAACAACATTTTATTTTTATATCCAGTTTTACCCTGATGCCGTGAAAATGTATGGGAGTTTTTCCTAGATTGTTTTTCCAGTTAAAATAAATGTTAAAATGTTCTAAATCCATAAATAATTATATCAAAAGCGCGGACGTGCCACTTGCAATGCTGTTCCCTTACACTGCTTCTTTCAAAGATTAAAGTCAAATTTATTTATATATCACATATAAAGACAACTAAGGTGGACTAAAGTGCTTTACAGATACAAGAAAATAAAACAATATAAATAATGCACATTAAGAAAAATAGAGCAGAAATCACAAAGAGAGAGAAATCACTGTTATAAACCCACATACAAAGACTTACAGTCGTCAAATTGTGTGGTTACAAAAGCATGTATGACTTTAAAAATCATTACAAGTCTGGCTTCATTTTGTACATTAGTCATAACTGGAAGAGGCTAATTTTGACAAGAGACCCGATCTATTAAGTTTAAATGTGTTGTCAAAAATTACAACCAATTTTTTTACAAACAGCAGAGTAAATGAACCAAATTACCAAGAGAGGAAGCTCAGTCTTCCACCTGATTTGAGCAACCAAACACAACAATTTCTGCCTTACTTTCATTAAGAAACTGATGGTTCAGGTCCAGCAAGTTTTTCAGTTCACCTCGGCATTTCAGCAAGGAATCAAAACCTCTAGATTTATTAGTCAAATATGTTTTTAATATCTTCATCATGAAAAGACAGTTTAAGTTTCTTTAAACATTGACTCCAAGGTCAGCATGTACAAAGAAAATGACAGTGGGTCCAAACCCAGCCTTGAGGTACTCCACAAGAGAGAGGGACCACAGAAGAAGAAAACTCGCAGAGCTGTACAGAAAAACTGATTTCAGCTTAAGAAAATATAAAACAATCAAGGGCTTGGGGGTGGATGTTCTTCAGCTTTCCATCAGCATGGCTCTCCACAAAATTCAACTTCTATGAGTACTTCTGTAGCTCCTTTAACACCCACAAGGTCTTTAGCTTGGCTCTTCACAGAATGATTCCCTCTCCTTTTATGTCATCATTTTAAGGCAATAAGAAGTTATTTTGCAGATCCTGGAAGCCAATAAATCTGCATTTGCAGACAAAAGTGGCACAGTTAGACAGCCTGATGTCAGATGTTTAGCTAGATATTGTAATTACCCGGTTAGATGCAAATCCAGTCTATGTTTTATAATGTTATAGTGAAAGGGGAGGGGTTATGTGACTTCACTGTGACATCAAACTAGGATTTCTGATCTGCTGGAAAAACTCCTGAATAGAAAAATAGTGAAACTGTTTCATGAAACTCACAATGTTTACACATGCATTCAGCAATTACTTTTGTCTGCTCTGAAGTTAAGAATTTCCTTTACATGAGTTATGGAAGTTTCATGACCCCACTTTAGAACTTGATTTGTGATATAGTGGTGCAAATTTGGGTAAGCAATGTGAGTTGAGTTTGTTCTTCAAGAAAGAGGCTGCCCTGCTCTGGCTTTTGGATTCTCCCTTCATCACAGCTGTCCTGACAGTTGAACCCATCATCACCTCGTCGCAGTTGGGTCCAATCTTGTAACTTCACACCAGCCTCTGAAGTGGGCAAAGTTGCACCACATAAAAGAACCGACTTGACTCAAAACTTCTGCTTTACCCCCCAAACCACACACTCCTTTTAACAACCCCTGTTGCTACTGTCATATCTCATTGGATTCAGTCATATTTTTATAAATATCTCATTGCCTCCGATTGCTCCCTGAGCCTCTGGTGTGTCCAGAAAGTTTTAGTATGATAAGCAGGCAAAGAGAAGAATAAAAGCGAGGGCAGTATTTGTGAGAATATTTGATTCTTGCTACTCTAAATTGGTTGAACAGGTTGTACAATTTTAAACACCTAAATTGTTTCATCCATAACAACTGGTGTCGCTTTTATTGTTACTTCATAGCTCAGTCGCTGACAGCATAGTTCCTCAGCCAAAGAAACACTCCATCATTCCCACAACGAAGAAGAGTAGCACTGTCAAGCCCTTAAATGACCTCCAACCTGTGGCACTCATCTCTCTTGCGATGAAAATTATGGATCAAAAGCCACATCATCAAAGACTGAGACTCAGTGATGCAGCTTCCCCAATTGACTTATTGCACAGGCAGTGGGGCTTATCACAGCAAAGCTTTCATAATAGTCATTATTCATCAACATCTGGAACTCCCCAGAACCACAGCTGGCCTCCTGTTCGCTGGCTTCTCCTCAACATTTAACACCCTGCAGATACTTTCTACTTGAGAAATTCACCAGCCACTTCCACCTGGAAGATCAACTGATCCTGTAGATAGTAAATGTCCTCTCCTTCAGGTCACAGAGCATCGACAACAGCTTCCAGCCTCCCTTACATCTTATTTGTCGCTCGACAAGGCTGCGTCCTTTCACTGGTGAAGTCAACTGTCGTGGTGAAATTTACAGATGACGCAGTCTTCCTGTTTCTACTGTCGGGCCCCTTCAGGCACTACAGCTCAGCTCTATTTGAATTTTTGGAGTGGTGTAATAGCTTGAATAATTGAGTGTGGACAATAGATATGGTGGGAACATTCTCCAACAAAGAGTAGGAACTGGCTGCAGAAGTCACCAAAACTTCCCAAAAGAGGCCTGTAGAAATCCTCAGTGTGCTTAAGTATTTGGACACTATCTTTGACAACTGCTGTTCCCCTTCATCTGGCCTATACGAGTGCTGTAAAGTGAAGGTCCACTTCAAAATTATTTGACTTCCTGTTCCTTCCTCTATGAGTATCACACTATTTTACTGGCCCATTCACACATCTTTACATTCTCACAAACTGTCCATCCCCATTTAAGTCAGTGTCCAACTGTGATGTACACATGCACACTAATGCTGGATATTTCAGTTTTAAATTGCTTCCGCCTGTTGCCCTTGATATTATATTTGACACTGAATAACTTGCACTGGTTGTAATATTTACAGTTATTTACTGATTGCAGCTGCCTCCAGCGTTTAAAAAAAAAAATCATTTTTAAATGTAGCTCTCTTCAAGTCATACATTTTGATTAAGTGTGGTCTGGACATTGTGTCCAAAACCTTCACTCTTTATTTTTCAGCCACTTCTGATGCAGATCTGCTTGTGTGCAGGAACAATTGCTTCTCTAAAACCATTGTATATGCCTGCTGTTTATGGCATTGAGTTAATACCCAACTGAATGCTCCAAACCAGCGAACTGCTTTACAGAGATCTGTTCACCTGCTGATGATCAATTCATCAAGGAACCATGAACCCACCATTTCAGATCCCATGCATACAGAAAGGGGATACTTACTATTGCCTTTTCTTTCCTTTTTGGCTTAATTTTTAGAGAAATAATTGCAAGACTTAAAAAAAGGGTGTTTCTGTTCATCTGGGGTATTATTTGCCTAATATTAAGACACACTTTCAGATTATTTTTGGTCATGTTGTTACATAAAAAATAACCTTTGCACATGATTCTACATTCCTACAATAAAAAAATTAATTAAGGAAATTATAAGAAGGTACTGCAGAAAAATAGATAATTTTTGAGTGTATTATCTAATTCACAGCACAAATTCAGTGAAGCCACAAGCAAAAGTGAAGAACTGAGTCACACAAACAAACAAGACAAGAGAAATAAAGTTTAAAAAAAGTTTTAGGAGGCAAATAAAGGGCTGTTTGTGCTCCACGAGCCTTCTCTTCATGCTTTTGCTCCATTGTTTGCCTGGTGAAATGGAGACTGGGTTGGTATTTCTCTCTCCTTGCCAGAAGCCACAGAGTGACAAAATCTGTGGGGTGTCATAAACGAGCAAAGCCAGAGGGAAAAAGGTGGTTGAGAAGGGAGGTTGCAAAGTTGGGATGTAGGGAAAGACAGTCAGATCCATCTGGTCCTGATAAGGCAGAGTGGAAAACAGATGAGTGCGGTGAGGATCGGGGGGCTGGGGATAGGGGGTGAGGGTTGAGGGGGTGGCTGGATGGGGTGCATTATAAAGATTGCGATGAGATTGGGATGATATACTGTCTAGCATTCCCTATCAGTCCTCTCGCTCTATTTTTGGCTTCCCAAGTCAACTTTCAACAGTTTTTTGCCCAGAGGAGAGAACGAAAGAGAGGCGAACTTAACAAAGGAGTGAGTGTTTGCCACTCTAGCTTTCTTTGTCTTTCTGTCATTCCTTCAGACAAACCTAATCCCTTGCTGGGTGCCATCTTTCATCACAGTAAACCATCTACGTATTATCCTGGGCAGAAAACTTCCTGTTAATGTAATAAAGCCTGCCAGAAACACTTAGTCTTGGGAACCTGTGAGCAAGAAATAGTAAAGGACACATGTGTTTGAGTTTTTTTCCTCACACACGAACACAGAATCCACTGCTCTGACTATATGGGCGCTGCCTTGTAAAACTTCAAGGACTCATGGCAGGCCCAATGTACAAAAGTAACTCTTGTTTCTGCTTTTCTTTCCTTCCCGGACTTGAGTCTCCCCACATCCTCACCGACATCCTCTTGAGCTGACAGGAGATGACTTAGCAGGTGTCTGACCTTCGCTGCATGTGGCTCGTGAACCATCCACAGAGCTAGTCTGATTTTGGAAATGAAATGTCAGTGCTGGTATGGAAACGCAGGCGCACCTTTTGTGGACGGATGTTGTGCTTGCTGACTCGTATGTCAAGACTTTGATATATAAGTCAGCAAACATCCATTTCATGACAGCGTTGCCTTGAATTTGACTAAGAGTAATGAATGGCAGTCTTAATGATGCAAAAATCATATCTCACTTATTGGTTCAATTGTCAGCCGCTTCGTGACAAGCGCATTTTGCACGTCAGATTACCTTCCTCCTCTGAGACATCATCTGTCTGAGCTGTGCTCAAAAAGTCATCCTATAATACATTCAAAAGGAGTATGTAAGTCATCGATGGCAAAAAGATCACTAGAGAATAAAAAGCAAACTAGAAAAGTGCAAAGATTTTGCCAAAACACAACAAATTTATTCATAATTCAATGTTAAACTCATTCATTAAACTCTAACACGACAACAGATTAAAGAATCTGTCAGCCATGTTTCTTTTATTGTAAAGCATAAATTTGTTGACAGCACACAAACTGATCTTGTTTGAAAGTTTAATTGAATCAAATAAATGAGAAAAAGGATATAATTCCAACACATATGTGCTAATGTGTAACAGCGTTCAGGGAGACTGACTCTCACATTAAACCCAACTTGCTGATGGAGGGTGCCTCAAGTTGCACAACTGGAACAAAGTCAGGCTAATTTTCAGTAGCTCCCTCACTAAGGCTGACAGTACATGAGGGGAATGAACGCATAACCTGCGGTTTCTCAAAGTAAGGATTCAGAGTTAAGTTGAGAATTTTCCTATTAAGATGGCGACACTGATAGAGCTTCAGAGTTTAACTAACATATGGAGCAAATAGAGGGGTCTCTTGACTTGATTTAGCTTTTCCTTGTCATTACTCATGTGGGGTAGAATTGTTTATGTAGGGTGGTAACTGGGGGGGGGATAAGAGAGCAGAAGGCGCGGATGCTTTCCTCTTGTATCTGTTGGTTCATGTGGGTTTGGGTGTTTATTTTTAATTTTTGACTGTTAATAGTAAACGTATGATCACGCTGGTCTTTGCTGGAACGATTGGAGGCGATATGTATGTTGTAATTTAGATTGCTCAGATATTATAAAGACATTAAAAACTAAGACGACATGTAATAATTTTAGAGGATTCTAGGATAAAAGCATGAATGTATGAGAATGTATGAGACGTATATGTGCTTGTACTCATTTTTTTATTAAATTTGTTCGCCTGATGTGACTGTCAATACCACGTAAACCTGGATCACTGTTTCATTTGAGCTTTTTTTGAGTGTCTTAAATGTTTACTGAACTTACATACAAGTTAAATATTTTTATGTGAATAACAGTTGATGACATCCCGTTAATCTGCTCTATGGTTCCTGGTCACACCACCAGGTCTTTGGCAGTAATACATGCTAATAAACCTAAAACCTTGATCCTTTTTGTTGGACTGTGTAAATAAACTTTTCAGAAAGAGCCCGTCTGGCAGCTGGCAAGTGACTTTATTTTTATCATTGAAGTTCAGTTTATTTTGAGTCTTCTGAAGGGACTCCTGAGCCATTCCTCTGGTAGCTATGACCTCTGAGGAGTAACAACAACAACAAAAAAAAAAGTAGAAATAAAGAGTGCGGCGTGTTTTCTTTCCTTCTGGTTTATTTTTCAGTACCCTTTAAAAATGAACTGGGGTTTGGCTGCTCTGCACATGGTGTGGTAGATGAAATGGAGAGAGAGCAGAGAGGGAGAGAAAGGGAAAAGAGGATGGAAAATAGGAGAAAAGAGTCATTTTATGCTATTTCAGAATTGGGAGAGATTATAATTATATGATAACCTAAGGCAAATTCATCAAAGTTTTTTCATGTTGTTGCAGTATTGTGATTACAGCTTTAATGTGTTGTTTCTAAACCTATCAATCAGTCACATATTATGAACATCACAACTACTTCAAGACTCCTGATTACAAAACAAGTCATGTAGTCTGAACAGCAAAGCATTGCAGTGTGAAGTGGCTTTACACAGCCAGCTAACTGCTTACACTGACCTGAGGGGAAGGAGAAGTATTTCTGTATGTTGTTTTTGTATATCTTGTGAGGAACACATCATTGAATGAATTTATGCATTGTTAGTGCAGTGATTCAGTTTAGAGGATGCTAATGTTTATTGACAAGTTGAGCCTCCAAGCACGCTCTCAATTACTGCAGGCTGCAGGTTGAACTATATGTCTGGCGTACAAATTTCAGAAACAATAAAACTGTCAGCAGTGCTTCTCTTAACAAACCTACGACTGTATTAGGCAACAGTCCTTTTGCGAAATGCACCCTGCATGTACTTTTACTGTTTTTAATTGTGATTTGTGTTTGAGAGGTTCATTTCTAATTCTGACTTGGCCCTGAATCACCTGTAAATTATTTCTCCTCTCATTAAAAAAAAATGCATAGCATCATTTATCCTCCTGTAGTGCTACACTACAGTATGAATCATTTTCTCATAACACCAACGCATAGATGCTTCAGTGGCTCCGGGTCAGGAGGGGCTAGCTGTTGCACGCAGGAACCCATAAGCGACGAGCACTGAAGAGGAACCAAAACTCAATAAACACAGCTATGGGGGTGGGGGGGTGAAAGGGTGCGCTTGTCATAATGGAGGCTACAGTGAGCGCTCCAGTGGCTGCTGGGGTTTTGATGCTGTAATCTGAAACGGCTGGGGGAAAGAGGACTACAATTCCCCTCTTTGTTTGGTCTCCGCCACACCGTCACCCCTCTGTCCTCTCCTCAGCAGACCCTCACAGTGGCCAAACTCATCATCTTCATCTGTCTGTGTCCCTGCGTCTGCCACCCATTGCGATGCTGCGATGACTCACTCTAACTTGTACCCTGCCTAATGTTCTGCCTTTCACTTCATGTCTGTCTTTGCATCGGTTTTTTTTTCTCATCATGTGTTGTTTCTCATATCTTTCAACCAAAACATGTCTACGCTCATGTCTTCTCACATTCATTATAAGATGTCTTTTTTTTTTTTTTATACTCTTTATTTAGTAATTTTGCATATATATATACATAACATCAACTAAAATAAAGTAATACAAGAGGGGGCATACAGATTCTCATTGAGTTGAGTGGGCATTGTCTTTGAATAGTGTCCATTTTCTCCAGTTTTGTGTAAAGTCACTTGCTTTGATTCGCAGATGAAAGGTCATTTTCTCCATCGCGTAGATCTCTTCCATAATGTCCATCCAATGTCCTGTTTGTGGAGCATCACTTTTCAACCAGTTTCTTGTAATGGCCTTCTTACAGGCAACAATCATTATTTTGAAGAGGTACCTGTCTTCTTTCATAACAACATCTTCTGGGAACAATCCCAGATACAGAACCCTTGGGTCCCTTGGAACCTTGTAATTTAAAATGACCTCCAAAAGTCTAATACTGTCATCCCAGAAAGATTGTAATTTGGCACATGACCAAAAAATATGACTGTGACTGGCGTTATAGCTTCCACATTGTCTCCAACAGTTTTGTTGTAATCCAGTCTGCTTGCTTTTAATTTGAGGCGTGATAAAGAAACGCGTCAGATTTTTCCATCCGAACTCTCTCCAGCGTTTGGAGCTTGTGGAGCTATGTTGTGTTTTGCATATTAGGCTCCAATCACACTCTGAAATTCTGGTCTGTAATTCACCTTCCCATTTAGATTTTATATACCATGAAGTGTTACCATTACATTTCTGTAGACATGTGTATAGTTTAGAGACAGCTTTGGAGGGCATTTCCTTGTAAGCATCTGTCATCATTTTAATCAGCACATTGCTCTCTGATAATATAACAGTTTTTACCTGTGTATCAAAAAAGTGCCTTAGTTGAAAGAAACGGAACAGGTCTTTGTTTTCTAGTTCAAATTCTTTTTTAACCCTTTCGAATGATTTAAAAATGTTACCTTCTGTCAGTGTGCATATGGCTGTAATACCTCTATCTGTCCATGTTGTAAAGGTTTTGTCCGTTTGTCCTGGTCTGAAAAGAGCGGTTTGTGAAGGCCATAGCAATAACCTACAGTTTCCCTCAAGTTTATATTTCCTGACTATATCTGTCCATGTTTTTAGTGTTTCAGAAACCGTGAAGTTGTCGTCTTCCTGGTGTCTGTAGTGTTTTTCTCCTAACCTGGTCTGAGGTAGACTTTTGCTCTGGGTGAGCTCTATATTCTTCCATTTAGCGTAGTATTCTGGGGAACACCAACATACCATGTATTTCAACTGAGCAGCATAAAAGTATTCTCTTAAATTGGGTAGCGCAAGGCCTCCGTTTTTTTGTTTCTTCAGTTGAAGTGTTTTGAATTTAACCCTGGGTCTTTTGCCTTCCCAAATGAATCGCGACATCTGCCTATCCCATGCTGTAAATTGGGAGTCCGGGATACGGACAGGTAGGGAGAGGAATAGGTATAACAGTCTAGGTAGCATATTCAGCTTTATTGCCTCAATTCTTGAACTAAAATCTGAGGTTATTGATGACCATTTTGATAGGTCTTTCTGTATGTTGTTGTTGATTTTATGGTAATTTATCTCGTAGAGCTTATTCAGGTCTCGTGTAATAAAGACTCCAAGATATTTAATATTTCCCAAATCCCATTTTAATTTATATTTCTGTCTGATGGAGCTGCTCGGTGTGTAGTTCACGCACAGGACCTGTGTTTTATTTATATTAAGTTTGTACCCTGATTTCTGGCCAAAATTATCCAGGATTGTCAGAAGTTTAGGAAATGTTGAGTCTGGATTCTTTAAGTATATGACGATATCGTCTGCAAATAATCCTATTTTATGTTCTTCTTGTGCTATTGTAATTCCTTTAATTTCCTCATTTTGTCTAATTTCCTGGGCCAGTGGTTCCATGAAAAGAGCGAATAGAGTGGGGCTCAGACAACATCCCTGCCGGGTGCCTCTATAAAGTGTCAAGTTATCTGTTAAGGTGCTGTTGATCTTAATTCTAGCAGTTGGCTCCTTATAGAGGGCTTGGATACATTTAATGAATTGACTGCAGAATCCCATCCTCTCCAACACTGAGAAAAGAAAGGGCCAGCTGACGCGATCAAAGGCCTTCTCTGCATCAAGGCTGATTAAGACTGCACTTGTTTTTTGTTTATTAATTATATCTATTAATTGTATTGTCCTTCTAATATTATCTTGGGTTTGTCGGCCTTTTATGAAGCCTGTCTGGTCTCCATCCACCAGCTCTGGCAGTAGATGTTCCAACCTTTTGGAAATTATTGAAGTAAATAATTTGTAATCGACATTGAGGACAGAGATTGGTCGGTACGATTCACAGTACTCTTTATTTTCTACCTTCTTTAGGGATTACGGATATGATCGCTTCACTCCAGGAAGGGGGGATTACGGCGTGTTTGAGTGTCCAGTTAAAGGACTGCAACAGTAAAGAGGAGATCTCCTGCCTAAAGATTTTATACCACTCATTTGGGTATCCATCGCTCCCAGGGCTTTTATTAGTCTTCAGTTTACTGATGGCCTTGTCTAGTTCTTCTTTTGTTATAGGAGAGGTTAGAGCTCCATTTTGGTAGGTACCTATGGAGGGAAGGTCCAGTTTTAACAAATAGTTTTTAATCTCCATCTCATTTATATTCTCAGGTGACGAGTACAGCATTTTGTAGTAATCTTTGAAGGTTTTTTGAATTATGTCTGGTTCATATATTGTTTCATTGCTGGTTGGTTCATTGATTTTGTGTATTGAGTGTTTAATTTTTTTTGTGTTCTGAGGCGCTTTGCCAGAATCTTTGTGGCTTTGGGTCCGGCTTCATAGAATATTTGTTTTGTAAATCGTAATTTCTTCTCCGTTTCTTCTAATGTCATATTGTTTAGGTCTTTTTTAACTATTGTTATTTGTTCTGCCAGTTCATCGCTATGGTCGGTTTTGTTGCTGTTTTTCTAGTTTCCTTAACTGTTGTTGTAATTTGTCATATTTAAGCCTTTTCATTTTATTTATATAGGATGTCCTTGAGATCAGGCGACCTCTTATTACTGCTTTGACAGTATCCCAGACAATTGTTGGGGCAACCTCATTGTCTCTATTTATGTCAATACATTCTTTAATTTCTCTCTTTATATCTTCCACATTTGTCGTATTGTTTAGAATTCCTAAATTCAATCTCCATAGGTTTTTTTTATTTATGTTGTCCAGGTTTATGGTTAAGCAGATTGCATTATGGTCCGATATGTCTGCAGTCTCTATGGTACATTCTTTCACCCTGTGTCTGTCTGTGGTATTCATCAGAAAATAATCTATTCTAGAGTGTACTTTATGAGTTGCTGAGTAGTGTGTAAAGTCCCTCTCTAGTGGATGCAGGTCCCTCCACACATCAAACAGACTGGATTGCTTAATTAGCTTGTTCAAGCTTTTGGACAGGTTCTGTTTGTGTCTTCTCCTACTTGTTGTATCCATATTATGGTTTAAAATAATGTTCCAGTCTCCTGCACAGACTACAATACCCTCACTCACTGATTCAATTTTATCAAAAATAGATTTTAGAAATGTTCTGTCGCTCTCCGGTGGAGCGTATATATTAATTAGAGACACTAAAAACACCGTCTATCCTACCCTTGACCATCACATATCTGCCCTCTCTATCAGTTTCTTCTTTGATTAGTTCAAAATTAACAGAGTTAGGTAGCAATGTTATTACCCCTCTTCTTCTGCTATTCTTACATGAGCTGTGAAAGGAGTTTACATATCCCAGCTTTTTAAACTTTTCATGTTCTTTTTTCGAAAGATGTGTTTCTTGCAGAAACACTACACTTGGTTTGGCCTTTCTCAGTTTTGCTACAACCTTACTTCGCTTTATGGGATTACCAAGGCCATTCACGTTTTTTAAAGACATTATTTTATGTGCCACACTCATCTAGGGTAAGAAAAAATCAGTCGCCCCATAAACATAGGAAAAATAACAACAGTAACATCATCAGTAGAACAACTGACTCTAACAAAACATAGATACCTGAAACTCCAAAGGAGGAGCAGATTTCTCTCCTCCTCCATGACCCCGTTGGTGGGTCTAGGGTAAAACCTATCATAAGGGAAGGGCCCTATGAGGAGGATCTGTAGTGAAACTACTACCATCCTATGTGTCCAACTGTTTCAATCCTGTCTTCGGAGCCGCTCCCAGCTCAGAAGTGTTAATTCAGAAAGTGAATTACATGTCCGACACATTACCGCTCTCGAAGCCGACTTTCCTGTCACTCCGTGGGGCTCCTCTGGAACTCCCGGAGTCTCTCCTTAGCTCTATCAGCCGCGGTTGGTGCCCCCTTTCTGCGGGTTCTTGCCTTGTCGCTGCCAGCCCAACAGCTCTTTCAGCCGGGTCACACCGGGGTCCTCTTCATCCTTCGTGGCTGGCAGCTCCACACTGTAGCCCCGTCTCTGCAGCTCCCGTCCCGCGTCGTGCGCGCAGGTGTAGGTCCGGACTCCGCTGTCCCAGTGGATTCTCATACTGGTGTAGGGGGTCTGGAAACGTATACCCTTCGCCTTCAGGACTTTCTTAATCTCGTTGTATTCCCTGCGCTTCTGCACGATCTCTGCAGCATAGTCATGATCGAAGAATAGCGGGCGGTTACCGAGCTGAATCTTTCCCTTCTTCCAGGCTTCTCTTAACACGGTTTCTTTAGTTGTGAATTCCTGGAAGTTAATGATGAGGGGTCTTGGGGGGGCCTCTGGTCTTGGTTTCGGGGCGAGGGAGCGGTGAGCCCGCTGTATCTTTAGGTCCATGTCTGCGGGTAGCGGCAGCTCACGTTTGAGGAGGTCTGAGACGAAGCGCATCACGGAGCTTCCCTCTTCACCCTCTGCAACTCCAAAGATGCGGATGTTGTTTCTTCTTGACCTGGACTCTAAATCTGTGAGTTTTTGTTGCAGAGCTTTTTGGCGTGTTATAGTTGCTGTGAGCGCTTCGGTCATTTCCGTGGCCAAGTCCTCCACTTGCCCCACTCGTGTCTCCATCTCACCCATTTGCTCCTTCAGCCCCTGCATCTCTTCTGCCAAACCATCGAGTTTACTGCTCACTTCTGTGTGAAACGAGTTAATATCCTTTCTCAAGTTGTCGTTGTCCCCCTTCATCTCAGATTTTAAGTCTTTTATCGCTTCGAGTAAGTCTCCCGGCGTTACGCTCGTTCCGGGGTGTCCTGTCGCTCCGCATGGGTTGCCGCTAGCATGCGATGCTAATTTGCTATCCTTGGTAGCGGAGCTGTTTTTATCTTGAGTTTTCGGCATTGTGGCTTTTGTCCGTTGAGTCTTTTTGTTTCCGCTTGTTTTTATCTATCTAGATTTTCACTTTCTGCTAAGTTAACGAGTCTTTAATTGAAGTTATTGAATCTGCGCTGGGGAGCCTCTCCGCGCACGTCCTTCTACTCCATCCAACCCGGAAGTCTCCCATTATAAGATGTCTTTACCATAAAACCATCCCATATCACGTGTATTTATTCTTCTCTCTAATTCTCTGCATTCCTTCTCTTCTGTCCTCAGTCTCCAGTGGTGTCTGTTGGTTTTGCCAGGTTTCATCCCAACCTGGTTGTAGGGGGGACTTACTCAGGACAGATTGTCCTGTGGGACAACCGCAGTCACCGTCGCACACCTGTCCAGAGGACTCCCCTTTCTGCTGCTGCACACACTGTAAGGCTGGATCCCACTGTCAGCAGTGCATACTGTACATACTGTGCATATGGGGTGTAAGCTCACACCCCGATTTCAGTGACAACTCTTTGATAAATAAGACGGTCCTTTCTAAATCAGTTCAGACAGACAACTCATGAAGCAAAGACTTTTTTAATGATAAAACATTTGGGTTTTGGTGCCGACGCTCTGATCAGTCCCCCTTTATCAAGCCTGATGGAGCGAGGCGATGAACCTAATACCCTCCATTGAATTGAAGCCTGCAGGTGGAGCACAGGTGAGGATGTGGGATTTTAAGAGCAGCAGTGAGCTTGGGTACCAAGCGAGAAGTGCCTGTTGCCCTTTATATAGCCTTAAGAATGAGATGTAGTAATTGTAATAAACTATCCAGACGAATGAGAGCAAGCACAAAGACTGCTTGAGATGTCTGCCTGAACTATCTCCCAGTGTTGCCTCATACGTAGCAATAGAGTGACTTTTAGTTCAGGATTTATTTTATAAGTGATGCTGAGATGCAAAACAAAGAGTTTTACCAAATGCAACAAGAATAAAAGGAACAACTCAGATGAAAAACGTGTGGCCAATTTGCATTTGCCATTAGCACATGGCTAACTTTGCTCTGCTTTACCATGATCCTATCTAAACCACAACATTTTCAGCTAAACCTGCAGTTGAAAGGGATTGTTTTGTCTCAACAAGCATGGCTTTAGTTGATGCACAGTTAAACTGTCTGGAAACAGTAAGTATGGACTAAGCTGGTGTTAGTTCTTAGCTTAACAGTGGCCCTTCTGCTAACTGACAAATATGAACCTACAGACAGAAAGCCGACTTTAGGGTTTTGACGCATGCTGCAAATTCAAGGATTTATCTTTTTGGTGTCAGTATAATGACCAAGAAATTAAAATTCAGCTAAAAATCAGCTGCTGCTCTAAAATTGTGGAGTGAGTTTCCTTTTCACATCAGACTGGTTGACTCTCTTCCTGTTTTTAATTCCCTTTGGCTTTTAATTCAGTTTGAGATGTTAGCTTTTATTATTTTAATTTTTACTGTTTTTGTTATATGTTTATGTGCTTTATATTTGATTGTACAGATTTATAATGCTCTTGTGTTTTATTTGTCCCCATGTTTGTCTTCAGCATTCTGGCCAACCATGTTCTTTTTAAAGTCCTTGATAAAAAAAGTTAATTGATTAATTGATCGGGTACAAGCAAACACACAGGAAGAGAAACCTTTAGTGGTTGATGTGATTTATTTTTTTTTAAGGACACAGTAATTAAGATTGACACTAAGTATGCAAGTTAAACCACAGTTGCTCACATGGTTTTAGTGCAACAGTGCTTAAGAAGTCACATCACTTTTTACTTTTTTTTTAATGTTTACTATTTAATATTTGGCTTAAACTCAAACCCTGAGTTAAGTTTGCAACGGTGCAAGTTTTAGCCCATCTGTGGGTTGAACTCTGACTCTTATAGTTCAGGTATTATAATGGTAAAACACAGCTAAGTTAGCCGCATGCTAACCGATACATATATAGCAGTTGACCCGCAAGGTTTTCCCGAAAAGTTTCCCACCTGTCATTTTTAACCTGCTCTTGAAACAGCATTTTATAAAACTGGCAAACAATACAACAGCAAAACACTACAAATAACTTTTTTTTTTCCCCCGTTTTTTTTGTCATATTATATTATTGTGAATGCTGTCTCTTGCACCTCGGTGCCTCTGTACAGCTTGATGCAAAGCACAAATGTGGAAAGAAAGTATTTTTGCATATTAAGAACAATACGTAAAGGAAGTGTCAAAGATTAGACGTCTACAGAATGACACAAAGTAGAATTTAAATTTTGATAGATCATAACACAAACATTTTGACATAATAATGGCATATGTGTTGAAGAACAGTCCCTTCACAACATTCACATACATTCACTTGATGGAAGCAAGCACACTCCAGGCACAACTGAAAGGACAGCTCAGTTCAGCTCCAGTGAACTGGCTGACCCTTGACAAATTACCAATGAATATACACTGATGACATCTTAGGACCCAAGGCCTTTTATAATCTCAGCTACAGGAGGCATGTAGACGCACAGGTTGCTACACGCCATCCATAATGTAAGTTTACGGGGCTGAGGAGTCCAGTAATGGGGTCGCTGCTCTTGTCCTCCCCAGCTAGTTTGCTAGCATGGTGCTGATTACTGAAAGGACTCTTTGTGTGGCACAGCAGACAAATCAATTACTGCCCAGTAATGATATAATGGCTTCACACACTCGTGGACTCGAACAGCAGCACATATCCAAAGGATAGGGGGATTTAAAAGGACGACTGCACACTGGCATGCAAGCTGCTTGAGACCTGGCTGCGTCCCCTGGTCCTCAAAGTATCTCATGATGTCATGTGTTTCAGGGTTGACTTACCTGATGAGAACAGGAATGCGTTTCAGAGTTTAATTTAACTAACAAGAACTTGACATTTCATGTCTCAAGAGAGTCAAGGGTCATCCAAATACCTACTGCAGAAGGTGCAAAATGTTCAGAAATATTTTTAGATGGATAGTTATGATTTATTACGATGACAACAGATTGCAGAATAATAGCAAGACACTTCTTAAGAAGAATCTTAGTCAGTCCCTACTTGAAAGCACGTTGTTTCATCTTTGTCACTGTGCAACGTAGCTTCACACGTTTCATTGTTTTGTGTTATTGTGCATGCATTTGTGCAGCACCCTGTGTACTGCGTGAACGTGGTCGGCACCCAGAACGCCAACAACTTGATCACCGTGTCAACGGACGGCAGGATGTGCTCCTGGAGTCTGGACATGCTCTCCCAGCCTCAGGTGAATCACTCATCAGTCACACGGCTCACACAGGAGCAGTAGACGCCCAAGATTTTGATGGAAACAAAGATTTATGACTCGGTAATGCTGAATTGTTAAAATGTATGCTTTAACGTGTGAATAGAGTTTTGTATTCACTATCTATGGAGAAAAATTGGTCTTGAGATTATCACAAATGATTAAAACGTCATTTACAATTGAGTACAATCGTTTGTTGATTGTTTTGATTTTTGATTGTGATCTGAGTTTCCGGATGATAGGAGAGTCAGCAATCCGACTCTCCTATCATTAGTACAAGATCTTGGTGAGAAATAGTGCAACTGTGGAAGAAAATAAATGCTGTGACATTGCATAAACTAATTGAAACAATAAGACAACGAAACTGTGTGTGTTTGTGTAGGAGACCATGGAACTGGTATACAGTAAATCCAAACCTGTGGCAGTGACGTGCATGGCCTTCCCCACAGGAGACGTTAACAACTATGTGGTGGGGAGCGAGGAGGGTGCTGTCTACACTGCATCCAGACACGGCAGGTTTGTTGATTATTGTTTTACGTCTTAGTGCCAGTCGTGGCTTTATTTACTGCCGGTGTGATCTGGAGCCGCAATAATAACTGTGTATTACATCCAAAAAAACAGTTAGTCGTTGTATTTTAACTTATTTTCACCACATTCTTTTTGAGAATTGCCTAACCCTTATTTACTGTTTGTATATTACTGTTAATGCATCATTTAGCAAGGCTTTCTTTCACGACCTGTTGGAAATTCTGTACCTTATTTAAAAAAAAACAACAACAAAATGAAAAAAAATTGAACACTTGCATTCTAAATGTAATATTTGTGTTATCCTTCTCCAGTAAGGCGGGTATCTGTGAGATGTTTGAGGGCCACCAGGGGCCCGTTACAGGTATCAGCTGTCACAGCGCAGTGGGAGCTGTAGACTTCTCCCACCTCTTTATCACATCTTCCTTCGACTGGACCGTCAAACTCTGGAGCACCAAGGTATGGTGTGTGAAGTGTGTGTGTCTGTGAGAAAGAAAGAGAGAGAGAGAGAGAGAGGGAGAAGAGGAAAGGGGGAGAAGGAACATATGTGTGGGGGGTTGATTGTGGCCTCTAAGAGGTTGCAGAGAGGGACTCCTGTGAGACTGGGGGAGGAGAGTTATGTACAACAGTTTTTCTGCAAATCAGTAGTTCTTGTACAATGTGTGTGTCTCTGTGTGTTTTCATCTGTAGGAGAAAGTTTGGTAAAATCAGTCAATGCATAGTGTGTGTGTGTGTGTGTGTGTGTGTGTGTGTGTGTGTGTGTGTGTGTGTGCACAAGCTCTGAGTTCCGTAGAAATTATACAGAAGAAACCAGTATTCTCAAGAATTGTGACCGGCTTCATCTCACTTAGTTTTCTTCTGAGACTCTGTAACCAATAACTTATGCTAATGAAATCTTGTCTCATGAATGGTAGAAAACAGATGTACTCCTCATCTGTTATTTGCGTGACCTATCACATTGAGCAACAAACCAAAACAATGAAGCAAAGATTTTGACACATTAATCACTATCATCAAGAATAGAGGACATGAACCTAAACAAGAACAAGCATATACATAACCCACACATAAACATAGGATGAAAAATGCTCCAAGAAACTTTTTGCAAGACATAGCAACTATACAATCTCACAAATAATCTCCTAACGATGAAGTATAGTGGGGTAATCTACGAATGCCAAGCATTTCAAATTCAACTCTCTGTCTTTAACAGTGTACAATTCATGTAACATAGAGTGTCCCGTGGTTTTTAGAAAGTTACTGAAAAAACATTACAAAGGTTTTCAATGTGAGTAATTACTTTTCACATAATTAGTCCACCTGTGTGCAGTTCAGGGGTAAAATAATGTCACTGTCTGATCCATCTGTTGTGAAAGACCTCAGAACTTGCAACATCTTTAAGCAGCGGAGTACCACCAAGCAAGGAGCACGAGGAAGAGCAATGTTCTGAAGCAACAGATTAAATCCATGATTAGAAAATGGAGCGGATATGACACCACAACTATCCTGACATGAAAGGGCGGACCACCAAAATTCACAGACCAGGCACAAGGGACTTCAATCAGAGAGGCAGGAAAGGCAAACTGATGTCAGTCTGAAGCAGCTGCGTTGCTCCAAAACAGACTGGAGCTTCTGTCACTGGAGCAGCTTCATGCTGTGGACTCCACAAAGATGGTATTCAAGAACAATTGGTTATCCCTTCTTAAAGAAAACAGAAAAGCATGTTTTAGCACAAAACAATTACCTAGTGGCGTCATACCCACAGTGAAGTATGGTGGAGGTAGCATCATGCTATGGGGATATCTTTACGCTGCAGGGCCCAGTATTATGGTGAGTGTAGATGCTGTTAAATACAGGCAAATTCTGGAGGAAAACCTGTTTCAGATAATTCAGAAACAGCATTTTTTTTGCTGTTTATAATGGTAGGATCTTATTCTGCTGTTGAACTGAATATAGAAAACCTCTTGCTGTATAGGTACAATTTAAACATCGAACGCAACTAGTTTGATAATGTACAGTGATTGATTCCAATTGAATGAATGAGTAACAAAGAGGATAAGAAGGATCTGAGATAAAGGCTCAAAACTGACGGAGGATGCACTTTCTCTTTCGCATGACGACCTGTATGTTATTAGCTTTTATGATCTATGCAACAGGCTCACCATGTTGGCCTTACATGTTACTTTGTAGGGGTTCCACCCCAAATCTCCATTAACTGCCAACACAGGTACGTATTTCATGAAATCCCTGACAGGACTAATAATCTCAGTCAGCCTCCACCTTCAAAGATCATTTCAGTATAAACAGTAATAGTGCTGTAAATATAAAGTGAACAGGCTTTTGTTCAGAACAAGTCCTTTCCTTTAATCAAATTAAACTTGGGCAGTGTTTGTATCTAATGGGTATGTTTGCATGTCAGCAATATCACGATTATGATTTTTACATAAGTTTCAGGGTGTTCCATTCAAAACCCAATTTCCATTTCCATTTCCATTATGGGCCCAATCTTCATCCAGATCTGCTATAGCCGCTATTTAGGGATAAGGAGTGGCGGGAGAGACGTTACCCTGAAAAAAAAATGCAATCTTCCACCCTTGCTGCAATGCCTTGCAAAAGTTTTTGGACCCCTTTGAACTTCTCAACCTTTTGCCACATTTCAGGTTTCAAACATAAAGATAAAAAAATGTAAATTTTATGTCAAGAATCAGCAACAAGCGCGACACAATCGTGAAGTGGAAAGAAATTTATTGGATATTTTAAACTTTTTTACAAGTAAAAAACTAAAAAGTGGGGCGTGCAATATTATTTGGCCCCCTTGCGTTAATACTCTGTAGCGCCACCTTTTGCTGCAGTTCCAGCTCCAGTCTCTTGGGGTTTGTCTCTATCAGTTCAACACATCCAGAGACTAAATTCTTGTCCATTCTTCCTGTAAAACAGCTGCAGCTCAGTGAGGTTGGATGGAGAGCGTTTGTGAACAGCAGTCTTCAGCTCTTTCCACAGATTCTGGATTGGATTCAGGTCTGGACTTTGACTTGGCCGTTCTAACACCTGGATACGTTTATTTGTGAACCGTTCCATTGTAGATTTGTCTTCATGTTTTGGATCATTGTCCTGTTGGAAGATAAATCTCCGTCCCAGTCTCAGGTCTTCTGCAGACTCCAACAGGTTTTCTCCCAGAATGCTCCTGTATTTGGCTCCATCCATCTTCCCATCAGTTTTAACCATCTTCCCTGTCCCTGCTGAAGAAAAGCAGGCCCAGACCATGATGCTGCCACCACCATGTTTGACAGTGGGGATGGTGTGTTCAGGGTGATGAACTGTGTTGCTTTTACTCCAAACATATCGTTTTGCATTGTGGCCAAAAAGTTTGATTTTGGTTTCACCTGACCAGAGCTCCTTCTTTGGTGTGTCTCCCAGGTGAAGACTTTTTTATGGATATCTTTTGAGAAATGGCTTTCTTCTTGCCACTCGTCCATAAAGGCCAGATTTGTGCAGCGTACGACTGATTGTTGTCCTCTGGACAGACTCTCCCACCTCAGCTGTAGATCAGTTCATCCAGAGTGATCATGGGCCTCTTGGCTGCATCTCTGATCAGTCTTCTCCTTGTTCCAGATGAAAGTTTAGAGGTGTGGCCGGGTCTTGGTAGATTTACCTGAGACTATCACAGAGCAGCTGCATTTATACGGAGACTTGATTACACACAGGTGGATTCTATTGATCATCATCAGTCATTCAGGACAACATTGGATCATTCAGAGATCCTCACTGAACTTCTGGAGTCAGTTTGCTGCACTGAAAGTAAAGGGGCTGAATAATATTGCACAGCCCACTTTTCAGTTTTTTATTTGTTAAAAAAGTTTAAAATATCCAATAAATTTTGTTCCACTCCAGGATTGTGTTTCACTTGTTGTTGATTCTTGACAAAAAATTAAAATTTTATATCTTTATGTTTGAAGCCTGAAATGTGGCAAAAGGTTGAAAAGTTCAAGGGGGCCGAATACTTTCGAAAGGTACTGTGTATCCTCTTTCTCACCTGTGCTACCTGCTACATTATGCATAGGTGTGGTTAGGGTGTGTCACTTGTTAAACCAATCAGTGAGTCAGCAGCCATTGCCTTTAAGAACAGGTTGCGCTATCTGCAATCCACTTTCCCAAACTCGTCATGGAGGGAGGATGAGAACAGCGCTTCTCTGAAGATGAGATGAAGCAGCTTGTGCATGAGGTGAAGGCTGCAGATGTTTGAAGCATTAACGGACAGGAACATCAAACCAATGCATTCACACCAGCGTTTAGCTGTGTCCGAAGCCAGCCAGTTCCGTGTTTTCACCTCTCCTGATATAAGTGTCTGTCGCAACTTGAATTCAAGTTTGGTTGGTTTAATCTTCCTGTCTGTGCACCTTCAAAAATCTGTCCTGTCTGTTCAACACATTTAGGGCTGTGGTGGTGTGTGAAGTGAGTAAGACGGCCTGGATCAGCCTAGCTTGGATTAGTGAAATGCTCGCAGGCATGGACTTGCGTCTCAGAAGGGGAGGACCTAGCCTACACACACATATACACAATTTTTTGTGTGTGTGTATATATATATATATATATATATATATATATATATATATATATATATAAAACAAACAATTCCTATAGGCTACCTGAAAGTCCCAGATAATTGGTGTCCTCCCAGTAAACATGTTCTGGTTGTCTATGGATTTAACTGGGAGCAAGCCTGATTTAAGACAATCTCTGCTATTTTCTCAGGAGTTCAACTGAGGCCAAATCACGTTTTTTTATACAAGAGTTAATTTGAGAGGTGGAGCCGTTCACGTGCACGTCCACATGTGACCAGGTGGATGCGCATTGAAGCCATTTGGGCATGCTATTGTGCGAGTCGACATGGGTTGCGTAATGCTTTTTCCTAAACCTGCGATGGTAGGATACCAAGTTTGAGAAAAGGGCAAGAAGACACGCCCATTCCCACACCTACAAAGTGAGTAAAAGAGTCGGCAAAATGTGTAGCAGCTGTAGTGGGCGAAGGATGGCATTAGCAGTTAACAAATGTTCCTATACACGCAATTTAGCGGCTAGTGCTAACGGGTAAGGACGAGTGGTACAATCAGGGCCTATGTTCCCTTATACCACTGTAGTGTTTGCAAATCCTTCATTATAACCCCAAATCTGGACTATTACTCAAGTTTATCCCTCACGATGTGTGTGTAAGTGTGTGTGTGTGTGTTTCTCCCATAGCCATTATATTCTGAAATGTGTGAAGTAGCCTTGGACATGTGCTGGAACAAGTAGTGTGTTACAAAATGCAGCATAAACTTCATTAGTGCAATGACGAAGTCACATAGTTCCATATGACCTTTTTTTTTTTTTTTTTTTTTTTTGGCCAAATATGACTTTATTCAGGTTAAGGTGATCAAAAAATGTGTACAAGTTTTACAGATGTAGATATCGAGTTGATATTGGAATATTGCAAAAAAAATGTACCCATTGTGATAATATGTACAGTCTGGTGAGCACGTGAGGTGCCCTGCACATGAATGTTCCACCAGAATAAAATTGCACTGATATGATAGTGATGGGCAGCAAAGAGGGTTCCTGGTTCGAACCTTTCTTTATGAAGTTTGCATGTTCTCCCCGTGCTTGCGTGGGTTTCCTCCAGGTGCTCCAGCTTCTTCCCAAGGACATTTATATTAGGTTTAATCGGTGGTTCTAAAATTGCCCGTAAAAAGGAGTGTTCATTGTCTACATGTGGCCCAGTGATGGACTGGCGACCTGTCCAGGGTGGACCGTTTCACCCGAAGAGAGCTGGGATAGACTCCAGCAGATCCCCGTGAACCTGCATAGGATTAAGTGGGGATAGATAATGGATGGATGGATGGATGATAGTGATGGCTGGCACATCAGACCGACTCTCTCTAGAAGTGGGGTCTCCTCCTCTTGGTGGTTTTATGTGACCTTGTCTGCTCAGGGCATTTTTTTTTTTCTCCTTTCAAACTAAAATGATGTATTTCACTTGGCAGCATTTCAGTTGCAGGAAAACCAAACAGTCACTGTTCCTGTCAGTTAGTTTGAAGAATAGAAAAGTTAGCTAAAACATTGAAAGGACATGTTTTTGGTAATGGGACAGAGGTTTAGCTTACCGTATGCATCTGACATATTACACAAAAATACTTTGAAAAATGAGAAGAGTAAAACAAAGAATCCAAGACACCAGGATATTGAAGAAGGTCTGAAATGGAGAATACAGTTAGAATGAGATGGGAAATAACTCAAGGAAAGATGAATGGGTACAAAGATAACAGTACAACACCAGTATCAAGAAGTAAGGAAGGAAAACAGTGTGAGATAGGAGGTGGATTTCAGGAGAAAGTAGAAAACAAGAGCAAGGAGGCAGTTTAAAGTCAAATCAATGTGGTGATATTGGAACATGATGCTAAATTTGAAAGACAGAGACGTCAGCCTGAGCAGGGCGTCATGCAGCAAATATTCCCAAAAATCAAAGAGAGATCTGCTCACTTATATGAAATACATAATGCACACTGCATATTATCCACAACTTCATGTCTCAGTTTTCATACTTGGCAGTGACAGGTTGTAAAGCATTCTCATAAATGACGTCCCACGTTTGGATGCAGCCAGTCCATAAGTCTTGCGCAAAGAGCCCCGTGACACATATTAAAACATTTCTGTGGATTTTCATCAGGAGAGTGTGTTATTTTCCAGGATTTGGGAATTCCCTTTCCTTTGAGGGGCACCGCAGGAATGCATGTCTGTCTCTTTTCCCACATAATCCATATTTGTGTGTGGGCAGGCAAGTACCTGTGTGTGTGTGTGTAAATGCAGACACCACACATGCCTCACATACACCTTGAGCAAGCTGCCTTTGCTTGTCTAAAACTCCCCCAAGGTTGGCCTTCAACCCCCCCCCCCCGTCACAGCCATCTCAGCCTGTTGTAACACACACAGGTTCACTGAGAATTATTTTTTCATTCACACACACACACTTACCCTCACAGTTCAAAAAGGCCGTCGCACAGAAGTCTGCTAATGTTTTTACACTCACTAACCAAATATTGTGGTTCGTGAAAATGTTTTGAGTCGGCCAGAGTGTGAAGATGTCGCGACAGCTGGGAGTGGGTTTATGATTGTGCATAACTTGAACCATTTTGCCCTCTTGACCCCAAAACCAACGTCTACTAAGTGATTGGATGGAGTGTATTCATTCCACTTCTGCTCTCTTAAGAAGTTAATTAGAGGCCTGCGTCATTTTCAGTTCGGTTGATTGTTAACAAGTGCAGATAATATCTCAAACAAGAGTCTGTAGATATATTTGGAAAAATGGATTGCACTCAATTTTCATCCTGGTGCGCTGTTGCACACAGCATGTGAAGGATGGAGATCTCATTTGACGACAGTGTGCGGTTCTTAAGTTTGGTGTGACGCCATCAAACCCGTTAGATTTTGAGATGTAAATTCAGCCGAGGTGAAATTACAACTGGCTGCTCTTGAAATGTTTGCAGAATGACGAGTGAAATCCGAGACAGCTTTAAACGCCTTGGCCATTGGTGGTTACATATTTTAGCAACAGTGTCCACACTCTTTAATGCTTAACTTGAATTTAATGGTCCCTCTTCCAAGATAATTTATGTCAAAAAATTGTCTCTGTGAGATAAAATGCTCTGGGTGCAAGTCAAAATTATTTGCACCCCTGAATTTTGAATATGCTCAGCTGCATTTACACTACCAGCTTCATTGTCCAATCCCAGTATAACTCCAGTTTGATAAAGGCCTGGTTTCTTCAGCACGTGGTGGGAGCTGAAAGCATCACTCCAGATTGCTCCAAGTTAGCCTGAAAATTTTTAGATGTTTTGCGACGTACTTTTTTCCCCTCAGTCCCCTTCACAGATTCTCTCCCTGAGTTTTGTCTCGGTATCACATCCTGGAAGTTTAGCAATTGTTGTGTAACTATGAAAGCTACTGATAACATTTAGATTAGATTCAACTTTATTGTCATTGCACATGTCAAAGTACAGGGCAACGAAATGCAGTTAGCATCTAACCAGAGTTCAACAGGGAAACAGCTGATGGAAAGAAGCTGTTCCTGAATCTGCTGGTTCGTGTACGGAGACTCCTGTAGCGTCCCCTAGAGGGCAGGAGGGTAAACAGTCCGTGTGCTGGGTGGGAGGAGACCTTGATGATGTTGGTTGCTCTCCTGAGACAAAGCTTCCTGTGGATGGTGTCCATGGCAGGAAGTGGAGCTCCGGCGGATTTAAAACTATTGCAACATTCTTTCCAGGGTCTTGGGTAACTATCTTGCATCATTTAAAATGAACATGTTTGTTCATGATAGCATTGAAAAGAAATTGGAAAGAGCGATCCCACTTTGATAATGTATGTTCAACTCTCAGCTATGGTGGTAGCTATTCATTTCACTAAATGTAATCGTTTTTTGTTTGTTTTTTTTTGCTGTTGTAGCTCAATAATTTTTAATGTTTGATGAAAAGTTTCAACTTTTTTTATTTGTGTTTATTTCAGTAAATACTGTAAAATCAGAGCCTCCAGTTAAGGTGTGGCAGTAATGCTGTGTTCAAGCAGCAGCTCTTGGACTTCAGAGGTGCTAGAAGCTCCTCTCTCAGGGAAGATAATGACAAGAGGTTTCTTCATGTGCGGCGCCACATGGATTAAGCTTAATTTTGAGATTACTTTCAAGACTCATTTTCCCAAATCAGATTTCGTGAAATTGGTATATTGTCAGCAAACTCACAGTTTCAATTGTGAGTAATCAATATGATACAACAATAGTATTATTCATCTAGTTTTACCATATAAGTGATGTATTGGATAGATGTCTGAGTTAACTTGAAGACAGGTAGTTTGCAGCAAGGTGGATAAAAAAACACATAAAAGACATTGGTGAGTTCATGGGTGAGCACAGCAGAAAGACGAGAGTGAGAACATAAACAGGGACGACTTGGCCTATTGAGTGCAGAAACTGTGAAATGCAAAAAAGAAAAAAAAAAGGACCGCTGCTGTAATCTGGCCATCTGGAAAACAGGTTCAATGGAGGCTTGAATTTGGCTCGGCTTGGTTTGTTTTCTTTGTGTGTACGTGTACACCCTCAGAACAACTGTGGGGTGAAAAAGTAAAGGTGTAGAAGGAAAAAGAGCAGGAATGGGGAAGAGAGGCACACTACATTCTTTCATTTGCTCCTCTAGCCAACCTGTCTCCGCTCTGCGACCCTTCCCACTCAGCTTGTCGGGAAAGCAGCTGTGAGCCTCTGGAATCCCAACAGACAGTCTGAGAAATGGGGATTACACACATACACTCGTATTTGTATTAAGTCACACTTGCCGTATAGTTTTAAAACACCCTTGTGAGGATTCTTGGGTCTTTGAGGTGTCTGTTGGTCTTAAGTTATTTGCAAATACTAATCAGCGATACCTGGATGCTAGCGAAATCATAATCAAGATTCAAACTAAGTTTTTAAAGTCCCTTTCTAGAGTCAGGGGTGGTTGGGCAAAGACGGCCGCCCATGACCTTGTGGAACAAACTACTGGTTTCTAAGTAATGACAAAAAAACTATTCTTATTGTCATGTGATTCTTCATTCATGAAAATATACGGTAGTTACTAATATATTGTTTTTCGGAGATAGATTTCTCTAAATAATATACACTGGAAATGCAACACATACTATGATGCCCTTTTTTCAACAAGTGACTCTGTTTCTGTTTCAAATCTCCAGAATGGTTTTGCTTAAAACACCACAGGGTACAAAAGTTCTCTTTTGAACCGTCTCTATACAGCCCTGTTCAGAGCAGACAGTGTTAGGAGGTGGAGTGAGTCTCTTCACAACAACTCTGATCTGGGGTTCTGATGTCCAAATATTCACTCTTGACCTCATGTTTTTCCTCAACATGTCAGGATTAAAAGTAGGCATTATTACAGGTGAGTGCCATGGCTGCTCACCCTTGGATAATGCATTGTCTTCAGATTCTCAGTCGGGTCAACCTGCGTTTGTCCCTTCGGGCCTAAAATCAAAAGAGGGAGGCAAAAAAGAAAAAAGTAGTGCTGGTTTATTTTAATACTCACTGGAATAACTAGAAGTTTAAACAAAAAAAAAAAATCTATATTTATGAAGATGAAACGTGATCCCTGAGTGCACGGCTTTCTGTAGCTATTTTATTACACTTTATCCAAAATACACAACTTAAGTGTAACTAGTCACTAAAGCTGACAAACAAATGTCTTGGAGAGGAAAGCACAATATTTACATCTGAAATTAAGCAAATTAAAAGCATTAAGTAGCCAGAAACAGAGGTACTATAAGTATTATTATTTAAAAGTCATTTATAGACAGGAGTCATTATGCCACAACTTGTCCACTAGAGAGCACTGACATATCTCATTCAAAAGAACAACATCCTGTCCAGGACTTAGATATTAATCTTTATCAGCGCTTGTTTATGTCCAAAAATACAATCGGCTGATATCTTTATCAGGCTCCTTATGATAGCAATTTAGGTCTTAAAAAAAAAAAAAAAAAAAAAAAATCAAGGATCAGTCAACTTCTTTCAATATGTGCAGATGGAACACATAACCATCCTTTTTCAGGTACGTCTTCTTCCCATCTATTGTCCACCCCTCCTCTTCCTCCCATTTCCTATCTCTTCCCAGCTCTCTGACAGCTGTTGTGTTAAGGTTACAGTACACCTTGTGGAGGGGCCTTCCCTTTCATCTCTCCCAGCGGTTTTATGGCACTGTGTGAATGTGCGAGGCTTTTTAATTAGGCTCTGCACCCAGACAGGCCCCAAGGCTGAGGCAGCGCCACTCTGTCTGAAGCTAGCTCACTCCCTCTCTCCATTCCTTTTCACTCTGCCTCTCTATTCTGTCCATCCTGATTGTGTCATTTCTGTAAGCTTTTGCTTTCTCTGCTTTTCCCTACAGTGCTATTTCACACCATGTCACTCTTACATTCTTCCACAGACATCCTTTTTTTTCCCCCTCTCTTTCAGCACAACAAACCTCTGTACTCTTTTGAAGACAATGCGGACTATGTGTATGACGTCATGTGGTCGCCCGTACATCCTGCCATCTTCGCCGCCGTGGATGGCATGGGCCGCCTGGACCTGTGGAACCTCAACAACGACACTGAGGTGTGTGTGAATTTAGGTCACCGTGTCCGTGTTTCTGGGCTGTCTCGTCGTGTGTTGATGTGCGTGTGTGTTTGGTGTCCTCGGGGCCTGTTGCTGGGGCTCAGCCCGAACCACACAGCCAAACACCAAAGACTCTCCCGTCACACGCAGACAAGATTCAAGATTCCCCTGTAGGCGTTTCCCACAGCTCTCGCCTTAAATCACGCTGGGGTGACATCTTCTCATCCTGACTCCCACCCAGCAATTCCACTAACATTTCTACAACCTCCGTCTAACGTTCAGGCAACCTCAGGACCCCACCACCTCGTTCCATCTTCCTCCCACACTGTGTCCCATCAGAGGAGAGCACAGATGTGCTGGAGACCGCGAGCAGAGCCTCAGCCCTCAGTCCACAGTCCCATGAAAATAATAAAGCTCAGGCCAAGGGTTGAGATTTTCAAGGCTGTGGGGCAACAGATATTTTAATTTGAGTGCATTTAAGGTCATTGGAGGATAGACTGTTACATTATTTAGTTTATCGTGTTAAATGTTGAAATAATGAAAGCATGCACTTTTTTTTTTTCCAGAGAAGTAGTAACCTTAACACACTATGAACATCAGGACCTTCTCCTACTATCCATGCAGCTTCCAGTCAGTGTTACTTCTTCCATTAAATGAATGTCTATTACTGTAGAATCAATATTAGATGCAATATTTTTGTACTTCTGAGAAACAGGACAATCCAAAACAGATTTACAGACGTGGTTCGTCGGGCATCGTACCTTTGCAGCTGTTTTCGCATGGTTTTACTCTTATATTAATGATTTCTTCGTATCATTAGTGCCTCATATGATGCCTCATCTGAATTTGTCGTTTCAGATTTGTTGCTGATGTGATTGATTAAGATGTTTCAGTCACGGTCTGTACTATTTAATTCATGACACATCTGCAGATACTCATAAGGACGGGTGTCAGCGGGGAGTTACCACCGGGAATTGCTATGCTGCCCGCTAAAACAGTTGTTTGCAAGTCATTTCTGGGGAAAATAATCATAAACAGAAGAATATATTTTATGGTTTAATGGTGGTTAATTTTTATACTTGTTCATCCACTTGAACTGAAACATTATTTACAAGCCATATTTTCCTGTCATAACTGCATCTTGGTGTGGATTTCCCTTTTGCAGCAGTGAATTTTAGAGGACTTTTATTTCTTTAGAAGCTTCATACTAGCATAGCATAAATGGAGCACCAACCATGACTCTGAAAATCAGACTTTTTCCCAACGCTGGCAGTATAGTGGGCACCAAACCTTTGATCGCTCAGGTAAAAGCAGAGATTAAATGATCCCTCCATTCTCCTTTACTTGGTTTCCACGGAGACAACACCTGCGTGACTTCGGCCCTAATGCAAGTATCCATGTACACCAGTCCTCTCCCTCCTGTCTCATAATATTCTCTCATTCTTCCCGTTTCCTCCACACTACACGCATATAAAATTCACATCTCTCTTCACCAGACTTCAAGCCACATCTCGGTTCATCTTCTCGTTTTCACGTCATCTGTCTCGGTCCCCGTGAGTCCATCAGTAGCTCCAGGTTCCCACTCGGCTGCATGGATGATGAGTTTCCCATGGTTCCGCCAACAGCAGCCTTTTCACAGACAGAGGAAGAGTTCATTATCGACGGCCTAACTGTGCTCACAATGTGCTTTATGAGAAACATTTGCTCAGACACACGCTCACGCAAACGGATGTATTGAACACATGCACACACATTCACTCACACACAGTCAGTCTAATAGCAACAGGCTTCCATTGTTGCCATCATATTAAAAACACACAGTCATAACAACGTTAACAGAGCAGCGCAGCGCGCCTGGTTCTCATTTCCATCACACACACGCACGCAGACATGCACAGCCAATTTCAAGCGCACTGTTCAGATCCACTCGTGCAGAGGAGTGGAAGCTAGCAGGCTAATGGCAGTCATCTGTGGTTAGCGCAGCTTTTTAAAAGTGCAGGAGCTCAGTGTGTGAGGAGACATAATGCCAGGGCCTCTGTCTCCACCGGGGACATCTGTCAGACCCTCCTGGCACATGTCAGGATCAGTGCATGGTAATACTGCAGATGGTTCTAGGTTTTTAAAGGTGCAACATGAGCACTGAAAGGAGCACCAATAACAGCAAACACGTCGTGTTATGAATGAATGAATGAATGAATGCTTTATTTCGGTTTAAAAACAAAAATAAAATCATGTTTTTACAAAAGAATTCATCAAATAGCAACCGAAAAAGGAGTAGGCTGAAGCCCCAAGGCTTATTTTTGCCTATCCTATACCATCAAAGGATTAACTGAATAATTCACAATAAAACATCAGTACTAGTACATTGTTACAAAACACATAACTTAAACAGAAAAATTGAATTCAAATCATTAAAATGAATTCAAATAATTAAATTTCATTATAACTTTTGATAATATTAGATTTTAAAGTCTTCTTGAAGACGAACATAGGATTACACATTTTTATTTCATCGTTCAATCCATTCCATAATTTTACACCCAAAACTGACACACATCTGTACTTTAGATTAGTTTTGACTTTGTGAGTTTCAAACATTAACAAGCCCCTTTAAATTATAAACCACCTGCCTTAGCTTAAACACTTTTTGAATACAAATGGGAATTGTCTTAATTACCACTCAAAACATAATTTCTAATGTTTTTGAATATACAATGTCCAACAATTTTAATGTGTGTGATCTTATAAAAAGCTGATTTGTAGAATCACGGTATCCAACTCCATTTATTATCCTAATAGCCCTTTTCTGCAATTTAATTATTGGATCTAGGTTCGTTTTGTATGTATTACCCCAAATTTCAGCACAGTATGTCATATAAGGCATCACAAGTGAAAAGTACAGCAAATGAAGGCAGCTCTTAATTCAGTAAATCTCTTGTTTTGTAAAGAATAGAAGTAGACTTGGATAATTTCTGTTTTACATGTTTTATGTGAGGCTTCCAACAAACTTTATCATCTATTATTACTCCCAGAAACTTAGTTTCATATACTTTTTCAACTTCAACATTGTTTAAATTCAGTTTTACCTCAATGTTAGTCTGTTTACCACCAAACAACATAAATTTAGTTTTACTTTCATTTAACGATAGTTTATTTAAAGCAAATCATTTGGTTAATTTCATCAATTCCATTTCTACAGTTTTTAACAACTTTATGTTCCCTCCAGAACAAAATAAATTGGTATCATCTGCAAACACAACATATTTTAATGTATCACTTACTGTACAAATATCATTTATATAAAGTATAAATAACTTTGGTCCCAACACCGAGCCTTGTGGAACTCCACAGGTTACATGCTTAAGATGAGATTTAATATCATCAATGCTCACATATTGAAACCTATTATTTAAGTAACTTCGTAACCAAAGTTGTGCTATACCTCTAATGCCATACCTCTCACATTTCTGTAGAAGTAAAGAGTAATCGATTGTATAAAATGCTTTATGCAAATCAATAAACACCTACTCCAAACTGCTTATTATCTACAACTGTTGCAATATTTTCCACAAATTCCATCACTGCTAATGATGTTGAGCGATTGCTCCTAAACCCATACTGATGGTCATTCAATAAATCATATTTCTCAATATAAGAATCTAATCTCTTTACAAACAATTTTTCAAGAATTTTAGAAAATTGAGGCAGTAAAGAAACTGGTCTGTAATTTGACACACAAATTGCTTATCTCCATTTTTTATAGATTGGGATCACTTTGGCTATTTTCATCTTATCTGGAAAAATACCAGTTTGGAAAGATTTGTTACAGATATATGTTAATGGATCAAGGACACAAAAAATAACCTCTTTTATAAGTGACATATTTAGGTCATTACAGTCAGTGGATTTTTTGCTCTTAAATTCTTTTACTACTTCTAAAATGTCACTTTCACAAACTCCCCCAAGAAACATGGTGTTACATTTATTGAGAGTTAAATTAAAGATATCATCTTTTCCACCTATAAGGGGAATCTCTTTTGCTAAATTAGGACCTACATTAACAAAGTAATCGTTGAACTCATTAACCATGCTCTCAATATCCTCAGTCACTGAATTATCACTCTTAACAATATTTGTTGGAAAACACCTATCATTACAATTTTTAATCACCTTATTCAATACACTCCAGGTAGCCTTAATATTCCATTTATATTTATGAAACAATTGTTCATAATACATCTTCTTTTGACATTGCATAATAGATGTCAGTCTGTTTCTATATTTTTTTTATAATTATCCTCCTTTTCCTTTGTTCGATACTTTAAAAACTCCATATATAGCTTGTTTTTCTTTTTTACAAGCCTTCTCCAGTCCTTTTGTTAACCATGATTTTCTCCTATTTTTAGAATTCTGTGTAAACTTTTTCACTAGACAATATCTGTCATTAAGTGTCATAAATGTATCCAAAAATGCATTGTAAGCATCATTGGTATCCTCCACATAAACTTCATGCCGGTCATGATTTGCCAATCCCGTTTTAAGAGCTGCAGTTACTTCTGATGTTTTCACTCTACCTGAATAATGAGTCTGAACTTTTCTCTGAAAAATTAAAATTATTGTTTCTTTCAAGAACTGCAAAAACAGGCAAATGATCACTGACATCTGTCACCAACAGTCCACTATTTATATTCCCATTTGTTATATTTACAAAAATATTATCAAAGTAGCACTGTGCTTAGTTATCCTGCTGGGCTTTAAGATCAATGGATAGAAACCAAAACTAAACATAGTGTCAATAGATTCAGCAGTTTTCTTATGATCATTTGACTTTAGTATATCAATGTTTAAGTCACCACAAACAAAAGTCACCTTCTCTTTGTGTTTTTCAAGTATATCCAAAATCTTTGTGTTAAAATGATCAATACAGGATCCTGGTGTGCGATAAATGCAGCTAACTGATATGTTTTCGGCTCTTTCCACCTTAATTTCAATGGTCAAACATTCCATCAGATCATCAATTACAGCTGTCATGTTGCTGATAACTTTACATTTGAAACCCAAAACTACAATATAGCAACACCCCCTCCCCTTCTGTTCACTCTGTTTTGCCAAAACATTTCATATCCCTCTAGTCCATCCTCCAGCTCTTTATCATTACTCAACCATGTTTCTGAAATTGCTACAACAGTAAACTTTTCTTGGAACTGTTTAAGATAGTCTTTAATTTTAAAAAAATTACTGTAAAGACTCCTGCTGTTAAAGTGGATCAATGAAAAACCCTTCATTTTAGTATTTAACTCTTCCTCAGAATAATATTCACAGGTCACATTAACATTCTGATAGAAATGGATGTCCGGATTAATGCCATTTTCTAACTCAAAACCTGTGATATTGAAAATCAAAAGATTTTAACTTTGTGTGTTCACACATTATCATACCCAAGTATTATTTCCCACATATACCACATCACACAAATAAACAAACAAAAAAAGACATTTCTCCACTAATTCATCATTTTTCACTTATATCTCTTAAGATCCTTGATATCTCTGACAGCAATGACTTGGGCCCGTTCTGGTGTACCATTGAGTCTTATGAATACCTTACAGTTCCTTGTCCAAGTGTCTTGAATGCGCTTTTTCTACTCTTCTCTCCAGCTCTTCAATCTTCCTGTCTTTTTCTTTTATCACAGCCTTCAGTTGTCTGACCTAATCAATTAACTCCAGTAGGCCCACCTGTTGTTTTACCACCTTGCTCGGCTCCTCTGACATGAAGTTAAGGGACCTTTTAACTTCTTCCATATCTTCTGATAACTTCTTAGTAGCCATTTTTCTTTTCATCAACAGAAGTTCTTAGAAAAGTTTAGTTCATTAGAAACAAAAGACTTTGGGGTTCCAGGTAATCCAGTGATGTTTAGCGCAGATCCCATCAAAAACACCGAAAACTTCAAAATAGCAAAAAAAAAATAACCCTGCAAACTGGATCAAAACTACTTTTTGAAGTTTAGAAACTCAACTAATCTCTCGGTTGTTGAGCTATTTCCACGATATTCAGTAGATTGTTAGAGCTGATCAGCACAGAGCTTCCAACCAGCAGCCATTTTGCTAGCAGCAGCCATTTTGCTAGCAGCAGCCATTTTGACAGCAGAGTTATTATACATTAAAGAGCCCCGTGTGTGTCCGGTTGAATGAGAAGTGGTAAATTTGTTTTTCTAACCTCCACTGGAGTCGGATGAAGCGTTTTTTTTTTTTTTTCAATGTGGTGAATACAATTTTTAGATGGGTCTGCAACGGCATAATGCTCCCATTTTTCAATAGATTTTTGGAAGAATAGCAGTTGGGGACAGTAAATAAAAAGAACATGGCATGAGAAGATCTTGATTTAACTCACTTACGTTTAAAGTGAAAAGTAAATCACTGCTAATTTATTTCCAGGTTCATTGTGGGCATTCTGTTTAAAATGAACTGGTTCCTGAACTTTGCAAACTTATTGACTGACTAAAACGGCAGTTGAAACAGAAGAGAGAAAAATGCTTTGCCCACAGGTGGCAGAATAGATGCAATTTTAGTCTTTTATATTTTATTTTATTATGGCTCTGTTCTCTTGCAGAGAAGTGGTGTCTTTCAAGCTAAAAGCAGTTATTCTGTGGGTCGCACTGCTGTAAATGTGCTGAAGCTCTTTGTGTGAGGAGATGTGATGCCAGCTCCTCTGTCTTTACTGGAGACACGTGTCACAACCTCCTGCCAGAGTCTGCTGGTCATCAGGAGGGAAGGAGGCTGCTGAAGGCCCAGTTTGGAGGCAGAAAAATATAAACGTTGGTGACCGGTACAATCTGAATTCCTGAAATGTTGGGATGTTTTTAAAATTTGGATGAAATGAAAACAAGAAGACTAATGAGCCAATATTTTATTCACAACAGAACATAAATGTTTAAACTGGGAAATTGCACACTTTTATCCACTAAATGAGCTCGTTTCTAATTTGATGCCTGCTACAGGTCTCTAAATAGTTAGAGGGGCATGTTCACCACATCGGAGCATCTCTTCTCTTCTCTATCATGCTGATGAGGGGTGCAGTGTCGTCTGAGGGCCTGAAGACCACGGCTATCCAGTAAAGGTCTTCGGCCTTGTTCCTTACACACAGAAATGTCTCCACCTCTGAATCTTTTAATGATGTTATGGACTGGAGATGATGAGATTTACAAAGCCTTTGCAGTTTGACGTTCAGCAACATTGTTTTTAAAGTATTCTACAATTGCGTTCAGTCCTGATTCTACAGTCAGGACTGTTCCAGTCCTGATTTCAGTTAATTTTATAAAGTTAACTGGCATCAAATTTGAAATGAGCTCATGTAGTGGATGAAAGTGTAAAATTTCCTAGTTTGAACATTTTTTTTTGTGTTATTTTCGTTCTCTTGTGAGTAAAATACTGGCTCATATAACTTTAAAGTCTTTCGGTGTTCATTTTATTCAAATCTAAAAAATGTACCAGCTTTTCCGGAGTTCAGGTTGGATGATAATTTCATCTATTTCCAAGACACTATAATTCTTAAAGACAGCACTGAAATTGGATCAGCCTTTCCATTTCCTTGTCTCGGTGCGTGGAGCTCTTTTCACACAGCGGGTGCGTCATATTGGTGCAAAAAAGCCACCGCTGTTAAATCACCACTTTTCCCCTTTTGCTAAGTCGCAGACTGAATGGAAGCTGCTCAGTGCTGTGTGTGATGCGGCCGGTGCAGCTATGCAGAAACCTACAGTACCGATGGTACACTGATCAAAAAGAGAAAACCAGAAAAACATAATATGTATTTTAATTGTTTTTGCCCCCTAGGTGCCAACTGCCAGCGTAACCATCGAAGGTGCTTCAGCTCTCAACAGGGTCCGCTGGTCATCAGGAGGGAAGGAGGTTGCTGTGGGCGACTCAGAAGGCAGAGTTTGGGTCTACGATACTGGAGAGGTATGAATAATAAGCATGTGCTTTCACATAATGATACAGAGCCGGTGCAGTGGGGGACCAACACAATCAGACTAAGAGAAGTGGTGCAAAAACCAAGTGTCGACTTAAATTACAAACATTTCTAGAGCCTGAAATCTGACTGATAGAACATCAGGTGTGATTTACCTGTGATGCTTCTCCTTCTCTTGGTATTACTGAAGAAAATCTTTAATTATCTTAGTAAAGCATTGTTTTAGATATATCTCTGTGTATTTATTTCATAACACAGAACTTTAGCTGCGTTTCATGTACATTTGATGAAGGGCAGAAACAAGTGCATTTTTTGCTGTAAAAGTCTAAATGTTTCAGGTCTTTCAGCTCTGTTCGTTCACCAAACTGTCAGCATTGCCACGGATGTACAGTATGTTTGATTTTGTTTTTTCCCCGTCTTGTGTTCCTGTGAAATGTGGTGACCACAGAGCAGCCAGCCACCCTGCCAGTGCCTTCATACGCTCTCATGTTTAAAGATCCCTGTGTTAGAGCATGTTAGCCGAGCCGCTCAGCTAATTTTAGCATCTTTTTGTTGTGTGGTAAGTTTTAAGGAGGCACAGCAGAGCTGGTGGTATGGAAGAGTCATCAATAAAAGTGAGTTTGGCTGAGAGTTTTTAAAGCTGTTATGCATGCGTGTAGTGTTGAAGGTATTTATATTTGCTTACAAAACTTTCCCATATAGTTAGAACTGGAACCAGAACATTAAAAACGAAAGATGCCTCCTGAAGAGCAGTCCAGGAATAACAGCAAACATAAAGATGCCAAAATCCCAAATAGCGCCGTGTCAGTTTTATTTACTCTAAACAAATTAGTTGAAGTATATTTAACAACAGGAATTTCACAAGCGTGGCCCAAAAAGGAAATCAGATGCATTTCAGTGCACTAACACGGTTGCATGACACGAAACAGTTGGATAAGCTGTTTTAGAAAGTTTGACATCATCCAGTAGGGTGCAGCGAGTGCTTAAGTCACTCATACTGTAGATTACATCCTGGTAGAGCTCCTGCTGTGGCTTTGGGGGATTTTTTTTCTTTTTTTTTTTTTTTTGGGTTGGTTCATGATTAGTCACAGCTTGGCCAGGCAAACGAGTTGCAGACACCTTGGGTGGCGACACCCAGCTTCTTTCCCACCCGCTCTGACTGCCAAAGTGCACAACTAGACAGAGAGGAACAACATTCAGTTGTGCCTGATGGTTTCTGAAACTGATATGAATTCTTAGTCATGCTAAAACCGTGGCTCTTCTGAAAGTGGATAAATAATTGCCCGTCTTCATCCAGGCAGCTGTTTGATGGATTGTCATGAAAATATGAGAACTGAAGTCATCAGGATTGCTCTGATACTTTGACTTCGTCTTTAGTGTTGCTGTGAGGCTGACTGTTTGTACTTTGATTGAAATGTCTAGCACTTGAGTTGTTGAGTAGTTTTGTTTGTAAGCACAGTCACACTCTCTACAGGACAAAATGTAATCACTGCCTCATCAAAATGTATGAACCAAATATCAACAAACCTGAAACACTCCCAGTGACTTCAAATGTACTGTCTGTAGCGCTACATGTTGGCATTTTCTGACATGGCAAACATGGCAATCATCAAAGTTATTAAACACTGTTAACATGCTGGTCAAAACTAGATATTCCTGAGCAGACATGGAAGACTGTAGACGATAACAAGACATTCAGAATATCTACATATTTTATCTGTAACACATAAAATGTGATTAAAAAAAAAGATCAGTTTTTAGTCCCCCGTTTCAAATAGCATGCAGAAATACTTGAATGTGAATTCTGTCTTATGTTGTGACAAGTTTGATTCCATCAAAATTATTTAAACAATACATCAGATGTTAAGATGAAGGTAGTTATCTGCTTTTGTTATTTAAATGATCAATCTGTGATCAAGTGCTCATACCACAGCATTACCCTTACATAATGATTCTTTTATCTATTATGGCCATTACTGATCATTTTATTATTTAACCTTTTTGATTGCGGTATATTGCAACCCCGATTCCAAAAAGGTTGTAACACTGTGTAAAACATAAATGAAAACAGAGTGCAATGATTTGCAAATTTCATAAATCCATTTCATAAACATACAGAACGTAACAGATGCTGAAACTGAGATTTGACTATTTCATGGAAAATATTGGCTCATGTTGACTTTGATGGCTTCAACACGTCTCAATAAATTTGTAATAGGGTGATGTTTACCACTGTCTTCTTTTAACAACTGTCTGTAAACGCCAGGGACGTAAAAAGACCAGCTTGTTGGAGAGGAATGTTGTCTCATTCTTGTCCTGATGCAGGATTCTAGCTTCTCAACAGTCCTGGACCTCTACGTTGCCAGATTTTTTGTTTTATGATGCATCAAATGTTTTCTACTGGTGAAAGGTCTGGACTGCAGGCAGGCCAGTTCAGCACCTGGACTCTTCTCCTGCAAAGCCACGCTGTTGTGATTGGATGGAATATGTGGTTTACTATCTTCTTGCTGAAATATGCAAGGTCTTCCCTGAAAGAAACATTATCTAGATGGGAGCAGATGTTGCGCTAAAACTTCTATGTTCTCTTCAGCATTGATGGTTCCTTTCCAGATCTGTAAGCTGCCCACGCCAGAGGCACTGGGGAAACTCCATACCATCAGAGATGCAGGCTTTTGAACTATCTGCCTAAAGAAAGCTGGTCTCTTTCCTCTTTAATCTGCAGGACTTCCGAAAAAGAATTTTAAATGTTGATTCATCAGAGGCAGCACAGTAGCTTGGTGGTCAACACTGTTGCCTCACAGCTAGAAGATTCCTGGTTTGAACCTCATCAGGGGCCTTTCTGTGCAGCGTTTGAATGTTCTCCCCATGTTTGCGTGGGTTTCTTCCGGGTCCTCCCACAGTCCAAAGACATGCATGTCAGGTTAATTGGTGGTTCTAGATTGCCTGTAGGAGTGATTGTGAGTGTGAGTGGTGGTTTGGCTACATGTGGCCCTGCGATGGACCCCTGCCTTTCGCCCAAAGAGAGCTGGGATAGGCTCCAGCAGATCCCCGTGACCCTGCTGAGGATTAAGCGGGTATAGATCCATAGATGACGGATTCATCTGACCACAGAACAATTTTCCATTTTGCCTCAGGCCATTTTAGATGAGCTTTGGCCCAGAGAAGACGGTGCTGTTTCTGGATCGTGTTCACATTTAGCTTCTTCTTTGCATGATACAGCTTTAACTTGCATTTGTGGATTGCATGGCAAATTATGTGTTGCTGCCATCAAAGTCCAAATGAACTCATATTTTCCATGAAACAGTAAAATGTTTCAGTTTCAGCATCTATGTTCTTTATGTACTACTAGGAATAAAATATGAATTTATGAGATTTGAAAATCATTCACATTCTGTTTTTATTTACATTTTTCATGGACATCACAACTTTTTTGGCAATTAGGGTTGTATTTATGTAACAATGTAATTTACCTTTGGGGTTATAATCAAATATTACTTTAAACAGTTTAACTGAGGGTGATCTGTTAAATTAAAACTACAGTTTCCATATGCAGATGTGTGTAACACCACTGACCTCTGTGTCTGCAGCTCTCAGTGGCTCACAGTGACGACTGGACGCGCTTTGCTCGCACGCTGATGGAGATTCGTGCTAACCGGGCAGACGGCGAGGAGGAAGGCCCTATGGAGCTGGCTTCATAGAGAAGGACTTGCAAACCAAAGTGGAGTGAATCAGAAACTTTTTTTGGTGTGCTTTTATCGGTGTCACTGTAGCACGTGTCCCTCACACAGTTTTGTTTCCCCACCTTTCATGTCCGCTTAAGGCAAAAGGGAGCATCAATCGTAATTTTGCATTTGTTGTCTTTGTGAGTGCGCTCCATCCAGAAATGGGGAGAGCACTGGCTTCTGATTGTCTGTCCTTATTCATTCATTTTATAATTTCAGGTTGGGTGTTACTTGCAATTTGTGAGCCTGCAGCATAAAAGTGGCACTTTTATTGCCTTATGAAGGTATGTGTACTGTAACGATGCTTTGCACAACGGTGAAAGTGAAGCAGGGTCATAGACTTGTCATATATTGTTTACAGAAAGTCATTCTCATGTTGTGATTCTTTTCTCGGTATTAAAGCCTGCATGAAACACATTCCTAGAAATATTCCAGGTGCAGAAACACAGCGCTGACACGGTGGCGTCAATCACAAGTGGAGCGTTGTAACTTCTTTATGTTTTAGTGTGTCAGACACTGAATTGTGTGTGCTTTTCTCTACTGAATGAAAGTTTGAAGTGTTTATTCTATAGTAAACTGTACCTATTAACAAGAGATATATTGTAACTCAGAGTGATTGCTGTGAAACCTCCTGTTCGCTATTAAAGCATAGCCAACTAATTGCTGTCTTGCATCTTCTGTGCCGCATCCAGCCAGGTAATAATCCTGGAAATAAACCCGAAACAATCAGTTTACTAATATAGGTTTCTCTTTACTCTCAGAACACATGTTGCTGCCATACGCTCAGTAAGGCACAAATATTACACACCATATGTAACTCCTACATCCTCTGCACTGTATAAGCTTTAACCACAAAACTGTAGCCGGAGCCAGCTGTCTCTCAGATATTTACACATCTGCACACATTTAGGCCCAAAAACCAAACATTTTACAGTAAACGCTGTATACAGACATCATGCTATGCTATGCCTTTACATTCAAGTACTTTTTTGGTTGTATTCTTGTTGATACATCGGATTTGCGCACACTGAAGAGGGGGAACTCAGTTCCAACATGGCCATGTAGATATGAAAATATGCTCCTGCACATGTGCCACGGTCTTTCATTAACTTCCTTCAGGAGCATGTAAGTAATGTGCTTTTGATCATAAAGCATCAAAAAGGAAGCCACTGGAAAAAGCTGCAACAGAAAAGTAGTAACTGTAGTAGTGACATATTCTAGACCAGTTGGACTGAAAAATAAAATGAATACAACAATGCACAACAGAATACAAAACACACTGAATCCTAAAGAGAAGGAGGGTTTCAGTTACCTTTGCTAGTTTCCTCACTAAGCTATCTGATCGCATATGGACTCCAGAATTAATAAATACAAGAGGAAAAATATATATTACCATAAAAACAAAATGAACTAGAGATTGTGTCTCAGCGCTTGCATGTATGAAAATACTTAAGCCCTCTCTTTTATATACGCTTCCACCCGTGGAGGTTCATGGCACGCGTGTATTGGAGGGGGCTGCCGTCACCACTGTGTAGCGTGGGAGATGAAGTCCAAACTTGCTCTCGATGCCAGCGAATGTGGCCAAAGCCAACCTGAAGCCTCCAATGTGGTCAGGATTGGGCGCCGGCAGGCTGATCCGAGACTTGGGGGTGGGCTCGGAGCCAGGCGGTTTTCTGCGATGCGGAGAGGGAAAGAGACAGGAGGAGGAAGCCGGGAGCACAGTGAGGCAGAGGGGAGGACAGCAGTATGTGGAAAGGCGGAAGGGTAAAATGGGAAACAGTGCAAACTGTGAATAGTTGGGAGTTTTATTATCAGCATTATTGAATCTTCCATGAATGTTGTTGAATTTAACACTGTTCCCCACAGAAATAAACACGGTAATAGATAATCAAAAGTGCAGCAGTTTTACAGTTTTTTTCCCTAAGAGCAGGAGTAAATCAAATTCATCAAAAGATTTCACGCCGAGCTCGAGGATTCGCTGCCAGCACAGAGGAGCACACATGAACTCCGTCCAGACCACACCGAACACTTCATGGATCTGCAGTTGATTTTATGTCGCTGGGAGCGGAGAGGGGCTTTATGAGAAAGTAATGTGTGATGTGCTGGATACTTGCATGTCCAGTGCAGCCTCAGCGCTCCATTTAAAGACGAAGCCAATTCTATTTCCCCAGTGGATCTTTTTTGACTTTATAAAAGGGTGAATTATTCCCAACAGTGACCAATTTTGAGTCTCACAAGAGGAGAAAGTCCATCGTCAAGTGAATGGGAACGGTCTGTCCTGATGATGGTGCGGTAAAAAAATTGTCACATACACAGCTTTAAATGACAGCTTTTGTCTGTCAACTAATGTGGACAGAATTTATTGTTGGTCTTATGCTGTTTTCTTCTACCTGGTGGAGGAGGGAGGATGCGCTGTGCACCACTGTGTAAGCCACCGCTGTAGTAGTCCATCTTTAAATCATTGTCTGCATTATTTTTTTACTGTTTCGGTGATAAACACATTTTATTTCTTCAGGGTGATGAAAATTTAACTTCCTGTGCCTTCACATAAACGTATGTGACAGCTATCAGTGAAAGGAGACTTACTGTCCTCCGAAGTCGACGTAGAACCAGCGCTGCAGGAGTTCATAGGTGACAAGGGTCACTCCAAACTGAGGGGAGGACCGGAACACTCGGGCTGGAGAAACAGGTGGCAATCAATTTATTTAAACTAGAAGACACTGAAGTGGAGAAGCATGTGACCAGGTTGAAGATTTTATTTTTCTTATTTAAAAAAAAAAGGTACTGAACTGTCACCTATAGAAAAAATAAAAATAAAAAAAGGAAAATAATCTTTTTTACACAAACATAAATATTTTTTTTTCCTATGCTGACACATGGGCTCATGCAAAATCTGTCTTATTTATGTGCTGTAAAAAGACGTGAGCTTGGTCTTTCACTGATTTATCTTTGATTGTTAAATGTTAATTTACTTTGTCGTCTTGGAGACAAAATAACTATAAATGAACATTTGTGATTAAAAATAGGTAGTCTTTGAATAGGACTTCAGAAGCTTTCTTATCCCCAAGCAGCATGAGAGGCAAAACGCTTGGCAACTAAAGTCCTCATGATGGTGGCAACTTCCTGCAAAGCCTTAATCTTGTCTACAACTCTTTCTTTTAGTACTGAGGTACCTCCGGATCCTTTCCAGAAGGCGCGCGGCCCTTCCTCTTGAAGAATCTTCCAGAAGCAGTCCATCAGGCCGCTGTAGGTTGTCTGGCCTGCACGTGCTGCCACCTGTAGCCTGGTCTTGATCACATCCGCTGGAGTGACCAGAGAGGCTGCTGGCATCCCTGTGGGAAAAGCAACTTAGTTGTGGGATGCTATTTTTTTTTTTTTTTTTTTTAAGAACTGAATGTGTTTGATTCTCACTAGAACACAGATTTAAAATCAGCCGCAAACAAATGAGCTGATTTGTAGAAAGCAACAAACTGCGATAGATTGAAAGCTTGTCTATGATTGTGATTTCTTACAGAGTGGTTTTATCACTCTTTGTTCCTTCTTGTAAAACACATCATCTTGACCATTCTGCAGTAAGTCTGACTGCATAAATATACTGTACAAAAGTAGGAGCCAGTTCTTATCACTTCAGCATCAACCAATCCAAGCTATTATTTAATCTCTACGTTTCGTCCTACTCTCCTCTCTCTCCCACTTTTCTTGGAGCTGCTTGAAAGGGGCCAGACAATGGATGGTAATGAGAGCAATGCTCACGGTGGCCTGTGCGCCAGTGGAAGTGACTGGCTGACTGAGGGGAGTCACGACAAGGCCCCCCCACACCAGCCACTTCAGCCATGAATGGGCCCAATCATTGACTGCTTGGTCATTACCATCAACTGCCCTCTTGACGATTTACTCTGACTCCTTGGTTTTTGTAGCGGCCAAACGAGCTATTCACCAAGTGTGATCAACTTAGCATTAGTTAGCAGGCTGGCACCCGCTGAAGACTGACCACCTGCACTGAGGAGAGGAGAGGTTTAGGTTTCAAAAACCCCTTTATTCACCTATACCACCACTAGAACATCACATATCACACATTAAAAAGTCAAAATCAACAACGCCCCCCCCAGTTCAGGTATCCAGGTGTGCTCTGTATCTGTTCGTAGCTATAGCCCCATGCACAATCCTCCACTGGAGGTCCGCCGCCCGCTTATCAAGGGGCATCTTGTACAGGGACCGCCAGACCAAAAAACCCCGACCACCTCGACTCCTTAACCCCCACCAATGAGTGCAAATGCAGAACTTTAACAAAAAGCTGATAAAGGGATTTCTTCCCCACCGTCTCAAAACCAGCCAGGAGGAGCCCCCTGAAGGACAACAGCTGGTCACCTCCTTCGTGGCAGTCTTCCACAGAAGGAGCAACAGCCAGGCGGGGGAAGCTGTACTCGCAATCTTCATCCCATTGGTCAGAGAGAGTACGGTCTTCTGCAACCCCTCGAAGGGACTGCGGCAGGGCAGCACAGACCTCCCGGACCACCCTGTCAATCAGTCTCAACGATCTGATACCGGTAGCCCGCCGGAAATCGTCCATGGAGGCCGCCGTCATCTTCAAAAGGTGGCCCACCTTTGTGCAGCCGACCCGCCGAAGACCAGTCCGCAGACCCACACCACGGAGCGCGGGACTGTCAACAAAGTCGTTGAAGAAGAGAGGTGCCTTGAACAACCACATGCCCGGGGTCTTCACCTTGAACACCTCCTTCAGCCTGTTGGACAAGGCTCTAGAGAGAACCTTATAGTCCGTACACAGGAGGGCCAGTGGTCGCCAGTTCCTCAGTAAAGCCAGGTCACCAGTCTTAGGCAGCAAGGAAAGAACCGCCCGCTGACATGACACTGGAAGGGTCCCAGTCCGTAACGACCTGAAAAATACCTCATGCAGGTCAGAACCAACCAACCCCTCAGAACATGAACACCTGTCTCTACAGCGACTGGACATGTTTAAATTTGGGGTCCTTGCAACCCAGGCCCACGGTCCTAAATCCGCTAGCCAATTTCCCAAACTGACGGAGCTCATTCCCTAAAAGCTAATCGGGGATGAAAGGCTGAACACCGGAGACGGGGATCCGCGTGGAGGGAACAGAAAGTGGGGAAACCTGCATGAGGACGCCGTCGATGAAGACGCCTCTTTCAATAAGCTGGTGAGCTAAAGTTTTCTCCTGGAGAAAGACAACCACCGCCTTGTTCATACGGGACGCAAACAGCAGGTTGGCATGTCCTACCTGATCACCAACGGCCAACTGGACTACCTCCATCGGGAGGCCGCCATCCGGCAGGACTATTCGCACCCCCTGTCTCAAAGACGGAGGCGGCGTCGTGGAGGACGCCTATTCCTCCTAAAACACAGGCGACGAGCCAAACCAGGGCGCACTTACGACTCAAACGACAATAGAAAAAAGCTAAATCACTTACCTGATCATACACAAAGAACACCAACAGAGAAACCGAACCCAAAGGGTGAAGTCCGAGAGGAGAGGAGAGGAGAAGAGATTCCTGGCTAGATCATACCATACAAACCAAGCATGTAATTCAATTTCCTGCTCTGACTATAGAACATTAATTGCCAGAATGCATCTACGACTGATAAATATACGCAAAAGTGAAGCGATAAATGTGTTGCGATGATGAAACAAAATGAAGAAGTCACCAGACTCATTTCAGTCTGTGGGTCGTGGCTACCAGTCTTGTGGTGAGAAACCAGAGTTAGAAAGGAGGAAGGATTTATGATTTTTCCATGCCTCTGAATCAAAAAGAGAGTGCGGCTGATACACCTAAAATGATTTTTTTTTTTAAAAAGGAAGCAAAACAAAAAAAAAGCTGTAAACCCTTTTTAAATGGCAGTGATATTTTTTAACCATTTTCTCTTAGAATGAGACTCATATCAAACTTCGCACAAATCTTTTTTTTTTTTTTCATGCAGTGGGCAAAGTTGTTGAGTCATCAGTGATGTGTTACTTCACCTGCTCACTGTTTTGACTGAAGAGCAGACAGGACACGACTGCTTGCCGCTTCCTAAATTATGCATGTTCACTCTACTTTGAATAGTGACCACGCACAAGTATGCGCAGCCATGTTTGTGCATGTGCATGTAGAGTATATTAGGACTGGAAAGTATTCCTGCAGGCCTGGTTGGCAGGCATCTGAGGCGCTTCCCTGCTCGCAGCTCCAAAACCCCAGTCCCCAATCACTGAGCAACGCTCTAATTAGCTGCTACCGCCATGGAGCCTGCGGTCAGGAGCTGCCTGGCTTCCAAACTCTCTGAGCTCTGCTACTGTTACTCCAAAGACAAAGCAAAAGTAAAAGAGAGGCTTGCTCTCACAAGATTTCAGTGTAAAATCATTAAGGCTCTGCACATGAAAGGCGTTTTAATCCTACTTGGGTTGTTCAAAAATATTTTAAGATAAGATTTTTTTAAGATTACAGTCAAAGGCTATAAAATATCATATTTAACTGTAAAGAGTAACATTCGTGAGATCAAACAATGATGAGAGGTAATAATACGTAGTACAACTTTTATTACCTGGTTACAAAGTTGGAAATAAATTGTCTCAGTTTAAAGACTGAGATGACCTCACAACAGGAATCTATAAATGCCTTTTATCTACATTTAAAAACTAATAATAAATCCCTTAATCTGCACATAAAAGTGGGCTGCTCATAGCAACGTCTCATTCATGTTCTACTTCAGCTCCAAATGTTAACTGTTTTAGTGTCACCTCAGCTCATTATTATTATTGTTTAAACGACTGAAACTGTTTTGGTTTTACTCTCATTTTGATGATCACTGTTGTTTTTCGCTGCAGCCACGTACCAATGAGAAACAAAACTGTAAAAGCTCTTATTCAAGAGCACCACTGAGTGCGTTATGACAGAGTTAAGCTTATTTCATCTTTTCTGAGTAAAGGAAATGAGACCTCCAGTCAGGGACAGAAAGCTAAGTGAAAGGCAAGCAGATATCTTTATATCTCTGAATCCTAAAGCCTCATCCTGGAAACCAGGATACCCCCATTAAGCATACGCTGCAATATGCAGAGACAGACTTCAGCTCAGAAAATGCCGAATTTTAATATTCTTTGTCCTCCCCAAAAACAGTGTTATGAATTCAGCAGCGAGATGGAGATGAAATGGTTTGCGTTCTGTCTGAAAAGACTGAAGCAGAGTGTACCGTTCAGCGGCTGCAGAGGCAGAAGTATTCAAAGAGAAATCCAGCAATTCCCTTCCAACAAACACTTGACAGTGGTCACTGAGAGTTTTAAAGGCAAAAACAAATACAAAACAAAGAACAAGGCGAATACATATATTTATTCTAACCTAAACAGGACATAAGTGTCTTCACCAGTGAAGTTCAGAGCCAGCTATAATTTATTTCCATCTTTCATTTCTTCTTAATACCTGTCTCTTAAAAATGAGACCCTGTGCCTTAATGAGACTAACCTGTATAAAAAAAGAAATAATACATTTAAAAAAAAACACACACACACACATAAACAGCATGTTCAGAAAGTACACAGCAGTACTTGTAGTTCTTCTGATCTGCCATTACAATTTTTTGCAAAACCTGTTTGTTTAGTAACGTTATCCGGAAAGTACTTTTTGGCCTCTAAACTTGACACTAGCCCATTATTCCTTTTATGGAGAAGAACAAAGGCCGTGGGGGATGGAAGCGCTTTACCTGCCAGAGCTCCGGCAAACAGCATCTTGGCCGGCCCTATCCTTCCATCTTCCTCAGTGAGGTAAGCCTTGATGTGGGCGTAGCAAGGGAAGTAGATAGCTGAGAAGGGAATGTCCCGCAGAAAACAAGCCTTGGAACCCTGGAGAGAGAGACAGTGGCTCAAAACCAGAGCAGAGAGAGATATAAATCAAAAATGCAAATAAATAAAAGAGAGTGATGAAGGTCAAGGGATTTGAACTTTGATTTGTTGCTGGGGTCTCTAAAAGATGGGTTGCAAATTCTCTCAAAGAATTGAAAGCCTTGTTATTTATACATCAACTTATGTTACCACAAGGTTACCACCAACAGACTCTCGGGAGGCTTAAAAAAAAAAAATGCTGAATGAAATACAACCAGAACATGGTGCACGAATCCTGCTTCTCCATATGCAAACAATCTGTGTCCTCAGCAGCAGGTGAGGGGGTGGCAGCGATGGAAAAACAGAACAAGACAGACTGGCTGACGAAGACGGCTCCTTGTCTGCCACTGTAAACAACACTATATCATCAGGCTTATAAAGTTTCCCGCTGTACTTCAACCTGTTGGCAAACCGCCATCTTTTTTGACGCAGCAACTACAATCAACAGAAGGCATTTAAAGAGCCAGGTAGCGTCTCCTTGTTTTGGACAGGCTTCATTTAGCTCCTGTGGGATAATCCTCTGGTTCCTTCGTACACACACACACACACACATACACCCAAGCACACACAGGATTGGCAGGTACATGGGCTATCTCTTTTCTTCTCTTTCCTCTGGCACTTCTTGTCTGCCTCTCCTGGCTGGGGCCCGAGTGGCTGCTGAAAGCTGGGAGACTCCTTCGAGGCGGGAGAGACAAGCAGTGTCTCAGGGGACTGGAACCAGAAGTTCGAATGTCATGATGGTGTTGACTTGGAAAATTTGTTGGCAGTCTGTGGATACGTCCTGATGAACACTTTTAAACCAAGATGAAATGCATATTTTGGCCCGGTAACACTGCAAATGAACATCTCTTAAGGACTGAACAGTGATTTCTTACGCATGAATTATCACCCAGCGACAATGACAGCCTCTCCCCAGCGATGAAGTGGTGGCGCTAGAGTGCTAGCCACCCTACCAAGCAGCAGCTCCACCGACGGAGGGTGAGCGTCAGGATAATTACCCTGACAAAGGCAGCTCTGTGCCTGGGTGCAGCCCCTCCGGAGCCAGCCCGTCTGGGGCTTGCAGGCTGGAGCTCGTCTCTTCCCCACCTCCCCTCCACCGGCAACAACACCGCCGCTGCTTTCTCAATACACTTTGTCTCCTCTCTGTGCACCAGGAGACGAAGGCAATTAAGCATGTGCACGAACGTGGACACATTTGCATCCAGTCATATCGCATAGAGACTGTGGTGATGAGGACACACAATCCGACGTACTTATAAAATACCAGGAGACGGCACACAATCAGGTAAACATGGCAACAGGTAGACAGACACAGACAACAGGAGGCCCCACGATTCAACGTGCAAGTTGTGAGCGCTGACAGGTGGCCACATCAGCAGACAGAAACCACTGAAATACACCTGAGAAGAGTTAAAAGCAATATTTAAATTAAAAAAAAAAAATCAAAGTTTAACCTTGTGCAAGGAAGGATGGACAATCTATGTCTTTTTTCTTTTTTTTTTTTTTTAATACCTGAATCCGAATGAGAAACCACATAAAAATGAAATAAATCTAATCACCTTATTTAAGAAAAACAAGACTAATTAATATAACTGCAGGGATTAGATTGACATTTTCACACTTGATTGTGTTTGGAGACGAGGCAGAATCTCTCCTGCCAAGCTCCATGAGGACTTTATGTAATTCAATTAGACGTGCTCGGTTTCACCCCGAGGACTCGTGTCCTCATCAATCCAGCTACGCTGCTAAAGAAAGCAGCGGCCGCAGCTCCTTCACTCATATCTGCAGGACATCTGTGTGACTGATGCTCCCCAAAAAAACTCTACGTTCCCGTGAAACACACTGATGCCAACAGAGCGATGTTAGAAGTATAAATATTTAAAGAATAATGATTATTTAAGGCAGGACATATTAATCGAATAATAAGAATATATGAGGTACTAATATGACTGACTAATCTTTCCCGCTTGCTGTGCAATGTGTTGGACGTGCAATATCACACAAATCTAATATGTTCAAACACTGCACTATAATTTTTAGCCCCGCACATTGGAAAACACCAATTATGACAATTAAGGTTAAATTCAGCTTTTAGCATAAATTGTGCCTTTTCTTGTTCTCCAGCAGACCACATGGAGTTGTTGATTTAAATGATAGCTGATGGGGTGAGGTAATATGTGTAATTGTACAAGAGTTAATAGAAGAATCAAATGTGACTTAATCATAGCATTGATAAGAAATAATGAATAGTTGCGAAGTTGTGAGGCCAATGAAATTCTTAAAAGAATAAATACAGCTATTTCCCAACTGATATCATAGCAGTAAATCTAGAACTGGGTGTTAGGGTTTGGGATTTTTTCAAAGGGGCTAATCAAGGTTTTATTTAAATTGACCTAAAATGTCCCGATTACAATAATGTCTATTCCCTCAAATCTTGACGCTCAATATCTTGTATTTCTTACTATTATGGTTGACAAATCTAAAGATGGGAAAACAGGATAGTTTTTTCCCTTCTGTTTTTCACTACTTCTTTTTTTTTTCCACATTTAAGTAGTCTATAGTCAAATGTGCAACTCTGCTTTCCTATACAGCAGTTACCTCTTTTATAAACAGACTTATTTGTACAATTTGTACAGCTCATCATCTCTGTGTTGCACATAATTCTCTGGAACTCACAACTTTAATACACTTACATACCACATGACCTGTACTGAAAATGTACTCTTCACTGATGTTATACGTGGTTATTATCTCAGTTTAATGCATATGTGAAGCTTCGTATGTTCATTTAATAGTTTTAGTTCTAGATCATTATTATGTAACATAGGCTCGACATTTTACGTACTGTAAATTTAATGTGTGAAATGGTCTGTACATCTTCATGGAAGAGCCATTTTGTGTCCCTCTCCCCTGAATAAAATTCTTCTGGAGCCACAAAACATATTTGATCCTTAAAATGAAGATAACAGTGTGTTAAGTTTTATATATAGTTATACTGTATTCAGAGGGATTTGAATCTATCCAAAAGCTTATTCCTACTGTATTTGGCAGTTTTTAAAGTTTTTAATGCAAAAGGAGGTCATAAAGATGCTAATTAAATTTTCATTTCCATTTTTTTTGTCATCCACTGTAAAAAAAAAAAAACTATAGTTTGTTGCATTTATGAAATTATAGAACAACAAACAGAAAACTGTTGACATTTTATTGCTTTTTTTTTTACCTGTTATAACAAAGGAAAACCTTAAACTCTTATAAAGACTGTATATGTTTGGGAGCAGAACCAAGACAGATTCCTATCAACTTGTTGACATGACAGTCGATATATTGAATCTTGAATCTTTTGAAAGAGGAGATTCACTGATTTGTAAAACATTGATCAGATAAAAAGTAGCCCACTTTGAAATAAATAAAACGTATAGCTGCCGCCTAATAACTTTAATAAGAGTAAACATTAAAATAGGCCGGTTTGTATTTAATTATGACTTAAGTCCATTTCAGTGTGTTGTCATCCTTCTTGTTTTCTCCTCAGCCACATACAACAACCAACCATTGAGCCTGAACATAAAACACAACTACATCAGCTCAGCCTCAGGTTCTAAAATAAATGTTTTTGAAAAAAAAAATTATTTATTAAATCAGCCATTCCCAAACTTCAGAATACCAAGGCCCAAATTTGAAATGTAAAAAATCTCTGCAGCCCATGCAAACCTTTAAACGCCACTTTGATCGACAAACAAGACCAAAAGCTACGTTCTAATATTAATGCAAGGGGACAACAAATAAGGTGACACTTGTCATATTAAGGTAGAAAGTAAAATAACACTCAATTTGTTTGTTATATTATTTCTAAATATTTTTCAATCATGTTATAAATATTTTACAGTTATTAAATACATTTTTTTTTTAAATCGAGGACTTAAAACATATTTGTTTATTTTTATTGACCTCTCACGGTCCACCTGCAGTACCACGATAGTCCACCAGGGGGCCGCCGCCCACACTTTGGGAATCAGTGTGACAGTGTTCTCACCTGCTTAACGAGATTTGTTTCTGAACATCACTGCAGAGCTTCTCTATGTCAGGGCTGTAAGACGTGACTTTCATCCAGGACTGCAGGACGCACGCTCACCTTTTTTTTTTCCTTTCCCAGAATCCAACACACAGATACGACTTCCTCGTTGCAGTAACCTGGCAGTATTTTGTGCTAAACTTACTCATTCTGCCCCCTGCTGGCAAGCAACCTACAGGGCACTACATGTGCTCCAGAGCGAGAATCACTGTCTGACAAGTTTTTCCCCCAAAGCTACAGGGAGCCACTCCAGAGGGGCTAAAGAGTCACATGCAGCTCCAGAACCGCGGGTTGCCAACCCCTGGTCTACACAGTTGATAGTTTAGTCATATTTTTATGTAATTTAGCTTGTACGTGCCATAGCTGGGAAATGATAGTCCCATATTATCTATACAGGACAATAGTAATATATCCTGTACATTTGAACATCTGCACATTCATAACCACAACATTTCATACCACTTACATATATATTTGTAATTTCGTGTTACATAACCTGTACAGTGTGTTTTTGTTATAGACATTTTCTCATATTATGTATTTTTTTCTGATTTTTTTCTGTAACACTTGAATTTCCCAGCTTGGCAGAAGGAAAGAATGTAAGAAGTAAAGAAATCTCTGTCTTTATCTTAATCTTCAGTCTAGAACGTGTTTTGACAATGCCCTGCTGAAACAAGTGAATAAGTGGTACTGAATTTCTTGCTCTGGCACATGATCGTGTTATAAATTACTCAGTTTAAACAATCATTTAACAGATCTCACTGTATTTTATTTTATCATCTAAAGTAGATGATGAAATCTACTTTGAAGTCTTTGCAAATACATGTGGATGTATTAAAGTTGAACTGATGCATATAAAATACAGTTCCAATTTCCTTCATTTCAGTGTTTAATCTGAGCACCTAAATGTTCTTATACTTATATATAAGCATGCTCACCTTTAAAGTTATGACCCAGCAGAGACACAGTCCTCTCTGGTTATACCACTGCTTCCTTATTATTCATGTTCTTCAATTATTTTTTAATTACAGATGGAGCCATAGAATATAACAATTCTTAAAACATGTCTTTTGCACCAACATGGGAGAAGCTCTCCAATTTCGTTGTACATTCATGTATAAGGACAATAAAGGCATTCTGATTCTGATTCTGATTCAATTGAATTCTTTATACCTGAACTTGGTCTTATAGTCAGTTATTGTATGATAGAGTTAACCAGCACACACACAGACACACACACACACACACACCAATACACAGAAAGAGAAAAAAATAAATATATGGGTCCACAGATCAGTGTTTGCCCACACAGACCTGAAGACATGACATGTTTTATACATGGAGATTCACACATGCTCCTTAAAACCTGACAACATTTCCCACCTTGTAAAGTCCAAAGAAGCCCAGATCTTTAATGACGGACAGAGCGCTGACCCTCGGACCTGTTGTGATCTCCCCGGCCACCTGCAGGCGGATCTTTACTATCTCCAAGGGGTTCGTAAAGATCACCTGTGATCCACCTGCCTGGAGGAAAACAAATACGAAATGAATTGATAGAATCAAGTTCAAGAATAGAGAGAAAGATGGATACTAAAGTTCAACATGAACACTTTCATTTCTGCAAATAAACCCATATTTGATAGTGTGCCTGTTTAATGTGAGGATTCTAGTGCTGCTTTACTTATAACACAGTCAAGAAACAAAATGTTTCTGTTATCACCCTTTAATTAAAGGATGTAATCTCACAATAATACAGAATTGGCAAACTAGCTTCCAATCAAGTGTATAAAGTGGAGGAGACTGTACAAGACCAATGAAAAGCCCAGCTGATGCAATTAAGTCTGTCAGCTGTTTGTCTTCATCACACAGACCCTGCGGAGGCTCAAAGTGCCTCTCACTTCACATCATCCTCCAAACCTGTGCTTGTGAGGGGAGGAGATGAGACCATTGCATGTTCTGATCGGGCATCTTTTGTCTTTTTGGTCAGCAGAGCCTCTAAGTTTGACCCAGCAGCTATGAATTTTTCAGGAAAACCAATGATTAGCTCTGTCATCAGGGAAAAGAATTTGATACTGGGTCACGTATATAGGATTTGAAGATTTTTATTTGGATGAACAGTTTTTTTTTCTGACCTGTATTTTGCATTTGTCTTTCAATGTCGTTCTCATGATTTGAATGTTATTATCGCTCCGCATGCCCTCCTCTGACCTCCTCTCAAACGATTTCCTCTCAAACAATCTCTCTCATCTTCTCTAATGTTGTCAGTCTCTCCCTACTGTTGCCAGTGGTTACTGTAGCTACACGCAAAAGGGTGGCACATCACAATTAGATAGCTATCGGTTGCCATGGTGCCATTTCTGTCTTAAATAGGTCTGGTCTGTTTGTTGTTGTTTCTCTCCTCTTCTCGCCCTCCTTCATTTTCTGTGTTATGAATGATGGATTGTGCTTGTCGCCTCTTGCCTTACGGGAGGGCTCCAAACATGTCTGATTCTTTCTGTTAAAAGTCCCCCAGTTTCAAGCATTACCATATATTGCCAAACAGAACAGAAGCAGGAGGGAAAGACAAAGATTATAATCATCTTATTGAAGGTGTGTGCAGCTGCTTTTAAATAACAGAGCGCAGAAGGGAAGAGCTTCCCTTCCAGATCGAATGAGAGGCTGTGAATAGCAAGAGGACAGTTGCTTCAATGCTGCTACATCTCACTTTCTGACTTGTTTTATGGAAATACCCTTGTTGATTTACATGCCAACTAACAGCACAAGCAATAAGAAGCTATTGGCCCCGGTCCCAACAGGGTTGGCTCCTTTAATTGAATTCTGATGAGAATGAAGGAGGACATGGAGACGTTGTTTACTTAAGGGGAGTAAACAACGTACTGTTTACAGAAATAAGCTGACAATTAGAATTTTTGTGAGGTCAGAAAAGTGACAGAGTTGGACCTCTTTGTGCATTTTAACCATCCCACATTCATGTGTTACTTATATACAAAGTGAGATGCAAAAATGTTCACCTTTTACGACTAATTTTAGAAATATATTACATTTTTCTTATTACACATACGTTTTTTAGAGTGGGGGAAAAAAGGAAAGAGCTGAAGTCAAAATTTTAGCAACCCAAAAGATTTGGGTTCTTGATCAGAATCTTTATAAGTAAGGGTCAGAGATTAAAAAAAAAAACTTGCAATGACCTGCAGTGCAGTCACAGAGTCATCAAAAGAATAATCTTTCCTGTGGCCTGGTCATCAGAACTTTGCAAGTTAACATCTAGACAGGCCTAAAATCAAACCGTGATTGTTTTGTGTATTTTTTTTTTTTTTAATGCTTTGTACCATATTGAAAGAAGGTGAGTTTGGAGGAAATAGGTGTAGAATTTCTTGTAAAGAACACCTCTTCAGCTGTTTAGCATGGGGGTGATACAACCATGCTTTAGGTTTGTATCGCAGCCAGGGACACTGTGTCATGTACTATGTTATTATGTACAGTGATCCCTTGCCAATTCGCGCTTTAAGTTCTGCGGTTTTAGTTATTTGCGGATTTTTCAGAAATATATAATATAATAAAAACATACCTGCCAAGTTTTGGATTTGAAAATAAGGGAGATTTTCTGGCGCCGCCGCAAGCAGTCCCACCATCCCAACCAAGCTCCAGTATCTCTTACATTTTTGGTGTAAAAAAAAAAGCTAAAATCACAAGCTACACTACTTCCAGAACTTCAGCCAGCTCTTTTGTTTCCTGTGTGCCATTATTGGACAAACTGATTAATCCAGGTGTGTCTGACCTCACAGCAATGGTCAGACACACCTGGATTAATCAGTTTGTTAATTAATGGCACACAGGAAACACAGCAGCTGGCTGAAGTTCAGGAAGTAGTGCAGCTGTGCATAAAGCTTCATTGACATAATGTGAACATTCATTGTAGCATAAATAAAAACACAATAGGAGTATCTATGAAGAGTATTTATTTGAAGGGATCTGTATATTTTTTGTTTATTTAACATTGCTTGTATTTACATTTACATTTGATTTTCATTCCACACATTGTTTTCATTTCAATATTGCTCTTCTTTTACAGTTTTTCATCTCATTTTATGTGACTTTTCTTTACTCTTTTAATGACTTGTTATAATCATTTGTTGCAGACTTTGCATTCTTTATGACTGTTTTGGAAGGAGTGTATTTGCGGACTGGTCCAGAGTAGTTTATTTTACATGAGAGAAGAGCGCAAACAGTTCTGTTGTCTAATGACATCCTATTCTCTGTAACAATCTTTTTTTTTTTGCGCGCTGTCACTCATCGGATGTCACACACTAACCTCCGCAACATCTTCCACCTACAGAACCTGTAGTAGCTACAGCTGTGACAGTTATCACAAGGCAAGTGACAGATCTCAGATTGGGAATTTCTTTTTTTTTTTTTTTTACTCCGCCCGATGAGGTATTATTATTATTTAATAACGCAGGTTAAAATACGGGAGATTCATGGGGAAAACACTAATACGGGAGGACGGCGGGAGAGAAGAGTAAAATACGGGACTTTCCTGGCCAAAACGGGGATACCTTGACAGGTATGAATAAAAAATCAAGAAAAAAATTGCGGAAATATCACAGGATTTTGTGCGTGTTCTCTCATAGCGAAGAAATGCTGTGAGCCAAGCCTGGCCCCTTTAAGAAGGTGGCCTTATGGGTAATGGTGTGGCCTCATGGGTAATGGAGTGTGTGTGTTGTGGGACGGCAGAACGAAAACGAGGTTAGATGAAAAGTGGAGTGAGCATAAAGAGCAGCCCAGCGTGTATAGATTTACATTCTCTGTTTAACCGACAGGAGCCCAACAATACAACCTGTGTGATGTTACAAGTTCCTGCAGTGCCAGAATAAAGTGCCCGTTCCATGCAGAGAAAACCAGACTTTTTGTTTTGTTGTTGTTAGCATGCTATTTTTGGCTAATTACGAGCCAAAAATAGCACAATACCAGCAGTTTCTTTACTACGGTTTAGACCAGAGGCTGTGAAGGTAACAGAAAGACCACAGTTGAGCCTTTGTCTTGTTTCGCTTGCCTCGCTACTTTTTTGCGGTTTTTAAACATATTTTAAACGTTATTTTTTCATTAACCGCGAAAAATAAGGGATCACTGTACTATGTTAAATAGTACAGAGTGGAACTGATTCAATTAAGTATCCACAAGTCTGAAAGCAATCATTACCCCATATGTAAAACAGCTGGAGATGAAAAGGAGATGGTGTAGATGCACACTAAATTTAAATTTAAAGTTTAAAAAAAAATCTGAATTCATCAAAATTACTTGAGCATAAGAGATTTGAAGAAATGTTTAAACATCACACCTTTTGAACATCAAGTCATCTTTTATTTGCTTAGTTATTCAAAGGAACCAAAACTAGAAATCAGGATGGAAAAGAGAAAGAAACTGAGATAATAAAGAATGAGTCAATGGACAGAGAGCTAATAAGAGAAAGAGGCATAAAGAGATATGAGCATTCAAAACAAGAAGAGTGAGGGAAGGTCAAGACCGAGGCAGTGAGACTCAGGGTTGTGATTATGGAGTGACAGCGCTGGCGGTCTCTCTTATTATTCCCGGGTAATTACAAGACAAGGGGATCCTTGCAAACATGGGACGTCAGCACCTTATGCACACAACATAGCTTCTGGCTAAAAAAGCCTCAGTAAAGTCTGTGGATCCCTACCAACACAAATACATACCAGCCAACCAGAAGATTAGCACCATCTAAAAACATTTACCACCCTCCATAAATAACATCCACACTTTCATTTTATGCACCTTTTAGATTCACTGATAATGTTTTTATAATTGATGTAAGGCATGAAAAGAAAGCCATAAAAAAATCAAACTTACAATAAATCCGAACAAAGTGTTACTATGCTCTGAATAACAGCCGTAACCCCGCACGCTTTCGGTAATGACCCAGTTAAGTATTTTGTGTAACTTAAAGCCCAAAATGCTGTCCAGTAAATGCCAGATAAGCATTCAACCAGATCTGTAAACGGAGCATGCCATTCTTACTAAATAATCATTAGAAACTGGCAACCCATACTGGAGCTTAATGGTGCTGGGCCACAGGTTTAGACAGAGAAGGAGAAGTGAGTGAGAGAGCATGTGATGAGAAAAGGCCAGAGGGGTAGACAAATATAAAGACAAAAAAAAAAAAAAAAAAAAAAACAGCACTTTAGAGGAGATGGAGATGCAGCTGTGAAAAACATAGTTTACATCACAAAAAAGCCAACATAAAGCTCTTGTTCATCCTTTCTAGGTTTTTTTTTTTGTTGTTTTATGGACTGTGAATCAGAGACTTACAATATGGTCCAAAGCAACACTTTCACAGCTATCAAATGATATAAACAGATTTCATGTGCTGTGGCTGAAGCCTCACAAAATCAGAGTTCAGCAGGGTTTTACTTCCATGTGTGTGTGTGTGTGTGTGATAAAGATAAAGTGTCGGGCAGAATGCAGTGCCAGCACTAACACCAGGGCCCCAGCGAGGATGACAGGAGCTGTCATGATGGCTCTTGGAGGAAAAGAGGAAAAATCCATCCATCCACACTCCTCTCTACTGCATTTATCCTCTCTCTCTCCCTTTCTCTCTCTATCTCTCTCTGCATCAGTCATGGCTTTGTATTGAACCCATATGCATTGCATAAAACAGGCAACCACTGCTCTTCACACCCAGGACAGCGCGGATCATTACTTTTATGTAGTCGCTGTGCTTTTTCCATAATTATTTTCTGCATTTCAAGTTAAAGCAGCTGTAGTGTGTTACAACATTTTTTTAAACAGATTCCCAGAACTAATAAGGTCAATTGAATGTGCCCAACTGGAGCTAAACCCATAATGACTTGTGTATCCTGAAATACTTTGCTTTAGCGATCGGCATCAAAAGAAGGTTGAATGAAAGAGCGTCTTTCATTTGCTAAGGCTACATCGGCCAGCCTGCCAGGACTTACTGTTAAGAGTGTGCGTGCATGTGTGTGTGGGAGAGAGAGAGAGAGATAGAGGAGAGAGAGAGAGACGGTGACAGCTCAGTGATCAAAACCTAAGATGGGAGGAGAGCCAGAGCAAGGGACAGACTGGTTTGGGAGGCACACGGGGCGCTCAGGTAGCAGCTCCCGTCAATCTTCATCTCTTCTCTGAAATTGATCACGTGTGTGAATGCACCTGTCCACGTTTTGGTCTGATCTGCACACGCAATGCACACGCAAACTTTGAAAGCATGCAGACTGCACGTGTTTGCTTTTTCATGCGTGATCTTAAAAAGTTCCATCAGCAAACAGCAACGTCTGGCCTCTAAACAAGTCCACATCTGTCTGCTTGACGGTCACAGGGGGCAGCACACTGAAAGCAGGTCAACATACAGTCGCTCGGAGATCCATCCTTCCTTAATGCGGTACACAGAGCACATATCACGTAGTATCCTTTAAAATTTGCAGGTTGCACATTGAAGAGCCAGAATGATTACACTGAAATATAGTATAACCTTGATTCCTGCCACACTGTCCGGAAATTCAGAAGTTATGAGAATGAATATGAGCAAGAAACAGAGAACAAGTTCTTACAATCAAGATAGTGTAATCAGATCTATCTATCCATCCATCCATCCATCCATCCATCCAAGACAATATATCTAACTAAGCTGTCTTTTACACAGAAAACATTATTCTCAGGGGGGGGGTCTTGGCTGAATGATGAGTTTGTAGAAAAAAAAGGTACATAGTTGACATCCTCAGATTCTGTCCAAGCTGTAACTATTGGTCTTCATCACTACTTAACTTGAAAATAGGCCAATATGTTTCAACTGTGAAGTGTAGAAAAAAAGTAACTTACACATCCACCAGCCAAGATCTCAGCAGCCAGGGGGACAGTACCGTCTTTCTGTCTGGTCTTTCCTCGCACAAAGTCGTTCACCTGAACAGACAAAACTTCAGCTTTCACAACACAGTATAAAATGTTTCTCCAACAAACCATACTATGGAAACAGGTTTTTGGATCCATAATAATGTGCTTGTTGATTTACGTCACAACTGAAGTGGTGGTACTTAGAAAAACACAAAACAAGAATCGGTAGACAGTGACATTTGCTGTAATGATAACAACATTAATGTTGCGTATTAACGTTGAACCACAGCTGTAACGGCTTTTAATGTTTGACTGACATGTAGCATAGGTAGTAAAAGAAGGTTAAGTGTGTCAAGCATGTGCATGTAGCTATTTTTTATGTGTTGTGTGTAAAACGATATTATAACATTCATCTGCAAAATCAATGTGATGAAATTATCCTGTGGATTCCTTTTTGTTTGAATATGGATGTATTTAACTGCACATTTTCTAACACAGTGACTTACTGTGAGCTTTATGGCTTTCTCGGGCGCCACACCCAGTAGCTGTGGTACCAGACCTATCATTAGAAAAAGACAAAATGATTAGAAAAAGGAGTGCTGTGGTACCCCTACTCTCTCCACACACACACACGCACACACACACACACACACGCTTGTACCACTTCCACAGACTCCACATCAAGTGTGGCTTCCCACCGCATGCGTCCGACTGTGCGAGTTCCCCTCAACACTAATGAACCCTATTGATGTGGAGTGTGGGGACATCAGAGTAGCAACAAGAGGGAGAGAGGAAGAAGGGATAAGGAGAGGATCAAGTGAGAAAAAAACTCTTTCCCAGAATAGAAAAAAGGGACAGAATATAAAACAAACCAACCAAAGGTTTACACACACCTCAATTACAACCTAGAGTTGGATAAAAATAAACAAAATAATCACAACAGTGCAGACCTTAACTCGGCCCCCTACTCACCATAAAGGCAGGAAGCACACCCAGCAACACTATAACAGCTTATATACAGTAGGGCTACATGCATGCATTCAGTCCTTTTCTTAGAGTAGTGTTAGAAAAGGATGTCTCATGGACGCCATATAAATTAAGCTATTGACAATCATCTTTTTAAAATATATTTTTCTCCAACAGCTTATATGCTCAAATCAACACAAAAGTGCTTCTATGCCAATCAAAAGTACATACAGTATGTACTGTACTTGTTTTTTTCTATAAAAAATAATCCCACCATTGTTTTTATGAAGTTCTGAATATGCAAACATGTTTTCTCTATCAGCATTGCTCTCCTCATTACTGCTACTCACCCTTCACTGCACCCAGAAACACTTGACTTTTTTCAGCTTGACTAAATTTGCAAAGATTAAAAAAAAAAAAAAAAAAAAGTGCTAATGCCAGATAAACTTTATTCCCAGTCAACATCTCTGACCAGTCTCACTCAGCACATTCACAGGATTGGCTGTTAGTTAAGTAATCAGATGTTCATGAGGCTTCTGCTGAAAGTCAGGCGTGCTCAGTCACATTGCTGATTTGTCTACATATATCGCGCATAAACAAAACATCATACAAAACATAAACCAAGGTAAAATCTTTATTTCCATCTGCAGAGATCTTTAAACTTTTATCTTGGATTCCAAAAGTCACTTTCAGTGGTAATACCGTTTATTTCCAACTATGGGTTTTCTGAAAACTGAAGGCTCTTCCAACTTACATGACATAACATCAGCTTAGATTTAAAAAAAAAGCTCTCTGGCCATCTATACGAAACTGGGTATATCTGTCTCTGTGTCTGTGAAACAAAGGCATTCTTGATAGCCTTTATGTTTCCCAGCAGAAATTCAATTTTTCAAGTTTGCCCTATGGAGTCCGACTCTGTCAATCAAATTCATTGGATTTTCAAAAGATTCAAAAGGTACCTCTTTTCAATTAATCTTTTCTCTGACCCCAACAATAAAAGCACAGACACACCAACAGTTTCTGGCATGGGAGCAAGTCATCACTGATGTCTTGCCCTGGTATATACAGTACCTCCATGCCAAAAGAGTTCCCTTTATGCCAACATACTTGTGTGTCTGCTTAGTGTCTGCCATGCATTTGTACAGGTGCGTTGGCGACATCGCTGCATCATGACACAGTCTTAAAGGCATGTTGCCGTCCATAGGACATTCATTGTCCTACTTTCAAAGTCTCCAGCCAGCTGTTAATCACTTCAAAGAGGACAGGTCAATAGAAAGGTGAACCCAGACCACCCTCCTGTCCACCAAACACAAACACCCGTCTTGTCCTCTCACTCCCCTTCTCTATCATTGTTCTCATTACTCCATTCTTCCCTCATCTCCTTCACTGTTATTTCAGCTCCTGCTTTTTTTTTTTTAATCCGTTTTGTAAAATTCAATGCTTGCAAATGTTTTTCACTTGATAATTGTATGCAAACATCACTTTGGAGATGGATCCAGGATGGACATCAATTAAACTGACTGAAGATTAGACTTAACACATACTGTTTGTAAACATACTACGTAAAGTCTTTTCTGCATGCTGATACTAAGCAATTACGTTCCAGTGATGCGTGATAGTGAATTTACATCTATCAGCAGGACAGGTGAAGTGAATAACGCTCATCGTCTTATTATAAGGGAAACCTTGGGGCCGCTTAAATGTTGTGAAACACCAGAACACACACCAACAACACCAGCCACCTCCATCGCAATAATGTGCCAACACCACACAGCAAAAACTACACAAGTTGTGCTTGGGTGGTATAACAAAGAGTCTAATGCTCTGAATCAGCTTCCAAACTCCTCAGATCTGAATCATATCGACCATCAGCACGTGTGTGAGCCTTAAAAGGACAATATGCATTTCATCGTGGATTACATCAAAAATTACAGTAGCAGTTGTACTGTTATTGCAAGATGAATGCAGTGTAAATGCTCTAAAACAGCATCTATGAAGTTTGAAACCAAAACATAATATACATATAGATTAATGACACGTGTATATCTGTCAGCTAACTGTAAATGTTTCATTCAGATAAACTGACCTCGGTAAAGGCCAAAGGCGCCCTCGTAGCGCACCACCTTCTTGAAGCAGTCAAAGCTGTTCTTGTACATGAGCTCACCCACCACGGAGCTGCTGCTCCGCTGGTTCTGCATGCGCGTCTTCACCAGATCGATAGGGTACACTGCTGTGGCGCCGACAGCTACAGGGAATAAAATATGTGTGTTCAGATACAAGTCACTTATATCGAGAGTATATTGTTACAACTTTAAACAGCCATGCCACTGTAGAACAAGCTAAATGAAACAGTGAGCCACATGCAAGCATCAGCTATGAAAAAGAGATTTGTCCTTCCTGTAAATGGAACACACAAGGGACTTGTGATAAATTGAGATTGAGGTTTTTCAAACAAAATAGTGAGGTATCAAAGCCCATCATGAGACTCAATACCTTCATCTTAATGAGGGACTTAACGTTGGAGGTTGTTAATAGGGATGCACGATAATTATCGACCCGATAAGTCCGACATCATGATGAATAACCCCGATAACATATATATATTTTTATAAACACAGCAGTGCCTCGCTCCCTCTGAGCCTTGAATGACCTGCAGTGAATGTTATGTTCAAGTGACGTCGGCATAATCAGATTTCCTTACTGAGAAAAACGATTTTTTGTAGGAAAAATCAAGAATACTCCCTCATGCCAGAAAACAAGTTGTTAACTCAGTCATAATTTTGGTAGTTGCTGACTTGAATTGATATTCGCAGTATTCTCCCACATGTTACACATACAAAATAGAAAATATAGAAAAGGCTGAAAGAACGACGAGCAAACGAGGGAACGGAGGAATTTACAAAACACCTTGAATGCAGCATGCAGTTCAGTGCGCTGATAAAAACAAACAAACATGGCGGTGATTATATGGAACTTCTTTAAAGTTTCAGAAGAAGATCGTTAGCTGGTTATTTGTGGCAAATGCTCCAAGGGAGCACTTGAAAACATAGCCATCGCTTCCATGGAATTTTGAAATCGTGCTGAAACGTGAGCTAGCGTGAGCTAACATGAGCTAATGTCAGCTAACATCAGCAAGCCAGCAGCAAGTCAATCCCTCCCTCCACTCCCTCTCCTCTCCTCTCCGTTCCTTGCCATCATCTCTCTCATCTAAAGCTTCCATGAGATTAAAAAAAAAACCCAAAACTACTGAACCTCATTTACTTTAATTAAAAGGCATTCATTTGAATATAATCCTTTAAACGTCATTTCTTTGTTACTATGGAGTGCACTTTTTCAGTTTATTCACACAGACAAGTCTAACTTGTGTCAGTACATTATGCACTGTGCATTATGTTTTATTGTCATTGAGGAAGGCATTTTTTCAGTTTGTAATTTTGATGCATGTATTTCCATCAGTTCAAGGAGCCTTTATTTTTTATATCAGTCAGTAATGCAGCTTATTTAAGTTGATGTGAGCTATCAAATAGGTTTGTTTGATAGCTTTATGAAAATGTCTGAGAGGCTTGCCAATAGTTTTTCATCAGAAAAAATTAATATCTGTTCATTTAAAGAGTCAAAACTGTTTTTGATTTTGTTGATAATATTAATGTAATGATCTTAGGTATATGTGTGTGTTATCGGTATTGGCCTTTTGGAGCTGAAAGTTATCGATTATCGGTATCGGTTTTAAAAAACAGTTATTGTGCATCCCTGGTTGTTATTTTAGGTCATGATCAAACATCGAGAAGACTGGCATCGGCATGAAATCAGCAACTGATATCTCAGAAAGGTTTGAATTAAGGCAACTGAACTTCTTTATCTTCTAAGAAAAAGCTGTCCACTTGAATCAGTTGAATCCAGGTTGAATCAAGATGTCCAGTCTTGATTCAAGCCTTTGAGAGTTACCATGACCCAGACCACTGAAAGTCTACACCAGCATATGACAACTGATATGTGTCTTTAAAGAAAAGTGAAGAAAAACGTATTTCGATTCCCCAAGTGTTTCAAACGTGATTAAGTTAATGATAATTATTTTGGTAAGAAAAACTTTACCTTCACTCCTCGATGCAATAAAAGGTGTTTTGGTAGTTTGGGTAAACTGACCCTTTAAGAGGAGGAAGAGGAAGTGGGAGAGGATGGGGAGAAGGAGGAGGAAGGGGAAGTCAGCAGGAATAATGTTAAGGAAGACGTGTTTTGAGTTCACTGTCTTCAGGATTATCACGTGGATACAAACAAAAAGAACTGACCCGAGGCAACATACTTAATTAGAGAGAGGCTGAGAAAGAAGAAGGGATGGCAGACCCAAACCTCCTTATTAAGCTGTCTCCCTTGTGATAGAAGGAGAAAGAACAGAGAAGAATGAGGGAACGGGAGGAGGAGGCCGAGGAAAACAGTGGGGTATCTAGAGCCAAACACAAGGCCTAGGCACCACCCTTCACCCTGTAGCCTCATCGTGTGTCTTCTGATCACTCCCACAGGTACAAAGGAGCGCACATGAGGATTTTCCCATGGAAAACAGAGAGGCATGAGACAGGACACGATGAGGGCCAGGGATGATACAGACGGGAAGCGATAACAGAGAGAGATTGAGCGAGATCAGGAAAAAAAAAATAGTGATCACTTCACTTAAAGCAGAGAGTGAGCGTTTCTCTTAGGAGGGGAAAGGTGAACAGAAGCTCCATTGTCCTCACTCTCTCACCCTTTTCTTATGAGGACAGCGTAGGGAGGGGGCAAGGAGTCAGGCAAACAGGTACGTGCGTGGGTGGTGGGGTGAAGGTATGCAGCGAGGCAATGGGGCGTGACTCTTACCCCCTGCGACTGAGCCAAGAGTGAATCTGTAAATAGACTCTGCCACCTGGACAAGCACGGGGCGGGAGCTGTCACTGCCCTGCTGCTGGCAGTGCACCGGAAAAGACACAATGGAGATGTTAGTACAGAAGTGCAAGTCAACAAGTTAGTGAGTCAGTCAGAGCAGCTAAAGAGTTACTTGACAACAGACAAGCCGCTCTTTCAAAGAATGGTTTCAGTACACTTCATCTCCCTTTATACAGTGTATGCTGTACATCTGATTCCACCACCAAGAGAGCTAAATAATAGGAAAATGATCCTACTGTGCCAAGTTTAAGTCCAAATTGAATAGCAATGTTGTCCAGTATGGTGTAAAAATCATGCTTTAGCAAAATAATGATTTAACTAGTATAATGCACAAGTAGAGAAAAGTTCAAGCTAAAAATTACAAAAATCCATGCGTAGGAGATGTTGATTTAGATAAGACAGTATGGTGAAATGACTGAATCGTTTCTGCATTTTAAAATGGAAAAACAGAACATTACATGAATCAGATAATGCTACATAATTATCGACAAATACAGACTGGTCCACCTGTAAGAGTTGACTCAAACTCCCTCTACACACAGCATCCGCCACGCCAACTTCCTCTTTTCTGCCTATTCACTAATTAAACTTGGTAATGGTATCAGAATGAGTGAGGGCTGAAAGCGGGAACAAGTTCGTGTTATATTAAGAAAGAAAAGCCAAATTTACACATGCATATGAGAGTGGGATGGAGCAAAAGAACGATAGAAGAAATGAAACAGAGAGAAGTAGCAAAAGATGAGGGGAGAGAGCTCCAGTTAGCTGGCGGCCAGCCCCAATCCCAAACCACAAGGGCCTAAAGTGGCTCATTGTGGTTGGACTGGCGTCTGTGTAGTGCTGGGCCCCTTTGCCTTCTCCCCTTTGGCCCCAGCCTGCTCCAGTATGGCCTGGCCAAGCCTTCACTGTAGTGCAGCCATGACCAAGCAGCCGGAGAAGAAAAAAAAAACTTCTGTCTAGCTGCTCATACATCCATCCTGCTTTACTTTGTTAAATATTGCCTGTTTTACCTAAGTGTTTAATAAAACCTGAGGTAAGTTATACTTTTGTTAGGGCTTCTTGAGGATGATTCTGCTTGCCTTTATTTCCAGTGATTCATGAGGGTTGTGTGTGTCTTTTAAGAGAGTAACCACATGTCAGTGGAAGGTCAAGTGGTGTTTTATTTTACGAGTCTTTTTAGCTTCAAGTCTATGATGGGAAGTTACTTAAACACTACTATATCACAGCCTTGGTTTTGAAACATTTAAACTAAGAACCGAGAAGACCTGGATGACTGGCATTTTGTGGGCCAAGTTTCCACTTTATACTTGAATAAATTGGTTTGGATCTAGGAGACCTGGTTTTCTTTCTTTCACTTCAGTTTAGCTCTACAAAAATGTCTTATAACAGGTATATTACTTGTGTAATTGATGCAAAAATCACAAAGTATAGTGATGTTTTGTTTTGGGGTTTTGGACTGCAAGGCAACAGGAAGTACCATTATCTTTAAATATAAATCCATACTTGAAGGGAATGTACTGGAAAGGAGAAGAGCTGCCAGTGTGGCAGAGGAAACCAAATACATCAACAAGTCATGTTTTGTACCTGTCTCTGGACCTCAGCCAAGTTGTAGGGCAGGGCACCTTCCTCCAGTGGAGCTATCTTCTCAATGTCCATTAAACCAACACGTCTGGTGAAGAGAGAGACAACAGAGCATCACCTTATATACAGTATTTCACCCATTGTCACCAATAAGCCCATGAACTTTGCAAGATCCATCTGTCAGCCTGTTATGGACACTTTCATGGAAGTTATGATCACTTTCTCATTATTACATGTGAAAATACAGTGGCGTTCATGAATCCAGTCTACTGTCTACTGTCAACAGAATTTTACATTTCATAGTCCTTTATAACTACATCCAAGTATAACATGGATCCTTTTTTGACAGTCCTAAAATTCCCAAACTCAAGAAACTTGGAACACCAAATCCTCGTCCCCTCACCCCTCTTATTAGGAATATTAGGGTTATTATCTCTCACATCTCCAATCAAGGGGAGTGGAGAGAGCTATTATAGTATCCCGTTGCCCAGAAATAATAATCAGGTGGTGTCTCAGACTGGGCTTAGAAATTATGAGCACGCTGGTTGGGCCGCAAGGCAGACGTAAAGGAAGTAGGGGAATGCGAGACATATACAGTTGTTTTGTGCCATGGATCATAGGCACAGGGATTGACTGTTTAAAAAAAAAAAAGAGAGAGAGCTTAGATTGGGTTTGGACTGAAATAAGATTCTCTGGCATACAATGAATAAAAATTTGAAGTTTTTGATCCAAGCTGGAGAAGGTGGTCATCTCTGTGAGGTGCAATGTGGATCCTGGAACCTCACATGTATGGCAGGTATAAAGGATAAAATTCAAGAGCTGCTGATGAATTGCCAGAGGCTGTATTCATACTAAACCCTATTACTGGTCTGGCAAATGAAAGGTTAACTGACAGACTGGCGATTCTTCACCATAACCTCGTACTTTTGACTAATTGCGGAAACTCAAAACAGCTCAAGTACAAACTGCTAGATGCTGTTGCGATATTCTGCAGCACCAAAATAATATCCCTTTTCTGTAAAAACACAATATGAATGCCTCAACCTGCATAGACATAATGTCAATATCCCAGACCCAGACTAGATTAAAAGCAAAAAAGCAGCAACAGGCATGTTAAAAATATGGTCACATGTTAAGAATTAAAAATGCTCAATCCCATATTCTAACTTTAAAACCTTCTTAAAATATCTAAACATGTACAAAAATAATCAATGAATGTGGTGAATTAACAGCTATGATGGTATTTCAGAGATATATGTATTGTGGTATTATAATAGCTGTTATTCAGAGGCATTAAATAGCAACATATTTCTTACTGTTGCTTGTGTATGCATATGAAACTTGCATCTGTTGTAGCTCTTCATGTTTGTCTTACCCTCGAGGCTCTGAAAGGTCAGCGAGCTGAAAGAGGATGTCGACCTCCATCGGTGTTACCTGGCCAAACCTCTGAGCTGCCATAATGAACTCCTCTGCAAAGAAAGGGTGGTTTCTTCAGATACAAACCAACATTTACAGATTCAAATTAACCTTTCTTAGGTAGAATGATTACACAGCATCTCCAAAACAGAAAAAGGTAAATTTTTGGTGCTCAATCTTTTGGCAAATTTTTAATCTATTGAGTAGAAGGTAAAAATTCGACATACATACATACATTAAAAGAACCTATTAATTCACTGGTGCAGAAAGTTCTAAGAAGTATTTTTAACTTCAGCCAAGGTCTCTTAACTTCTCATTATTGATCCTGAGACTGGTTGATAGATTTTTATGGCAATTAATTAACCAAAACATGGCATTATGGAAAAGTCCAAGGAGCTCAGTGCAGATCAGAAAGAGAGGTATGCAGATATACAAAAATCAGAAACAAAAGAGAAACAAAAACAAAAACTTTCAAGACCAAAGACCAAAAAATATAACCCTCAGCTGAAAGGAAACTGGTTCTGAAGGTCAAGAACCACCAAGGTACAGCTCTGTCTTGGACTAGAACATGCTGGAGCACCAGTATTAAAGTCCACAATGAAAATATTTCTAATTCAGCATGGACTGAGAGACTACTGTCCAGGAAAAAAAATCAAGCTTGGCAAAGGTTTCAGTAAACGGTTTAAGCTAACAACAATGGAAAAGACAGGTTTTTAGATGAAATAATTCAGGAGGAAGACAGTCCGTTAAATGGTGAGCTAAAGGGTTCGGCTCCAACCAGACAATAACCAACAATGCACTTCAAAACTTATTATGAAATGGATAAAGCATGTCAGCGGCACGCCAATGGCATTCCCAACGTTCTGACAGCCTTATTGAAAATTAAGAACAAACCCTGCCCAAATATCCAATCCATGCAAGAAAGCTACAAATTTGATTCAACTAAACTGCACATCTAGTCAACAGCAGCAGTCAAAAGTCCAGCCTCAAGTCTGCTAAACATTTTTGAGGGTGAAATTTACTAGATCCAAGCAAAAATATGTTCCAGCAGTCATGAAATCCTTTTACTAACATCCTGAGATACAACTCTGACCCCATGCTTTATTTGGTACATTATATAATTCATATAGTGGGTTCTGGCCCTTTAGGGAGCATGTCAATCACATAAGTGACCCTCCCTAAGTCGCATATCAACTCTAAACTTCTGATCTGAAATTCCAGCTCCACGCTGATGATCACTGGGCCGTCTTGAAATGTAAATAAACAAATGGAACGCCAAGCTTTGAGATGCTGTTACAGTTTTACCACAAAAGCATTTTGTCCAAATCACAGAATAAAGGCAGAGGTGGTTCACCTTTCAAACTGAAAGTTTTCCTTTAGTTGTGCCAAAAAACTGGATGTGCTGACAGTAACACTACAAGATGGCTGCAGCCACTGTACCCATTGAGGTGCAATCACATCATCCGAGTTAAAGTGTCAGAGGGAGTCAAAGTGTTGAATTATCAACCATGCAACTGCCAGGATACGGGTGTTCCCAGGAGAACACTGTATTGTAACAAGATTAGCAGTGTTACTTTACCTATGAGGGGTTTTAATCTTGTAGCTAATCAGTGTAGGATAATGCATGTGGGTAACTGAATGATACACTGACTGCTGATTTACTTTGTTGTTGTTGCACCTATCAGTGAAGTCTCCACAGAGACTCAGGAGTAAGAAAATTAGACTAGGTGGCCCTGACAAGCGGGAATCCTTACCACTGGTAGTGTTCATAATAAGGTGTGTTTTGTGGTGATTTTTTACCTCCACACAATATCTGATCTAATTGGCACCCGTCTGTGCTTTAGCTCAAAGATACTGATAAAAAGTAGCAAAGCCTATATGGAAAAACCCATTTAAAAAAAAAAGAAAAAAAGCATATATCCATGAAGAGTTATGAATATCAAGAGGCAGCTTTAGTATGTTGTAACTTAAGACCTGGTCTTTTGTTGGCAGAAAAAAAGAACAGGTTGAGTGTAGGCTGGCTTACAGTGGAGGAGTCAGCATTGTTTGACCTCCATTATTCAAAGAGAAGCAGCCAGGGATTGTGACAAAGTCGTCCTACACTGGAGCCATTCACCTCACCAAGGCTCAGCTTACCCCTGAGGCATGCTCACTTTCCCTCTCTCATACACACATATACTCACACACACACACACACACACACACACACCTATGACTATATGCGGGTAATGCTCACAAGCATGTGAGACAGCATACCTCCACATGAAAAAAAAACCCCACTCAAATATACAAACAGACAGAGATAAGACTATCATCTGGTGAGATCACAATCATGATAGAGTGTCTACTTGTAACTTGTGCTCTCCATACACACAAATCCATACATACCTGAATGCCCTCTGTAAAATGATAATATTAACCTGCTTCTGTGCAAAGTAACCAAACTATAACTCAATTAAAATGATAAACAGAGTTGCACAAAACCACAGTTGCTGCCAAACGATTTTTTGACAGAAAATAACATAACATTCTAAGAAAAAGAAATCTGATTGTAAGTAATGTTGACATGATCACACAGTTCACAAGAAATCAAATTTAAACAGGTTGTAGAAGTGTTATCACCCTTGGTTGTTTACAACAGTTTCTACAAATAAGAGTAGATTAAATTACTAACATTTCAGATCACAGGACAATAGAAGTAAAGGTCTTCTATCATTTCTGGTTTCATACATCATCATTACATTTCTGTATCATTCATCTTCATGTTCAATCAAGAAAAACTTTCAATAAAAAAATCTGAGTTGTGCAGCTTAACAGAAATTGGGTTTAACATTCACTGCTCACAAAAAGTTAAGGAAATTAAGACTTTTGGATGAGATTTCAGAACAGCCCTGAATGCACCATAATCTTTACAGGTGAACTTAATTAGACCTTCTCTAAACTGTTCAATGTTTCAGTAATTATTGCATTAAATGCTGCTCTCTAACAAGGTGATTGACAAAAAAAAAAAAAATCATAAGACTCATGCGTCCACCACTAAATATTCCTGGTTCAATGACAGTTTGTATTTAAACAGTCCACTTCATCACGCTGTTCACATTTTGACATCACGAGACCTGGAAAACACGTAACAATCGATCACCAGTACCTGGCCATCGCGAGACTTTAAACCAGATTTTCTCAGAGGGAAGTTGCCACTAAGCTTAGAGTGTCACTGAGTGTCATCAGAAGGTTGCAACAGAGACACAGAGAGATGAGAAGAGTCACAGAAAGGCATAGAAGTGGACATCCTTCCATGTTGACAATCACTTCACTGTGAACAGTCTTGTTGTGGTATACTCACCACTGCTGTTACCTAAATGCCCTGCTTTCATGACATAATGTCATTGTTGCATGAACTTTTTACATTTTCCATAAATTTCGCCTGAAAGTCCAACATCCTTAACTTTTTGTGAGTAGAAGAAGTGCAACTGACTAATGCATAACTAGCACTAGGGACAAATGCCAAGAAATGACCTGAGCTTTTTAGGCTTAAATGTCACAAACAGTCACAACGGTTAAGTAGGTTTTTTGATTTTTACATTTTTTTATGGAAATCTACATACAAATGACTTTATCACAAAAGAAGAAAAACTAAACAAGAAAAGAAACTCTGTAAAATGACATCTCCCTGTCAATCAAACAGTTGACTTAATACCAATAATTTCAAATCTGATTGTAAGAGGAAAAGTCACGAGTTTATCAGTGTTCTTCACCATCATTAAAAATTATTCCCGTGCTAAATTTTTTGGCACTCAGTCAATTGTGAGTAAGTCTCTTTTTCGGAGGATATTTGTACACAAAAAGCTCCTTTAATAATTTATGTCTGAACTCATTTGGTGGATGTAATTCTGCTGTCAAACATGTGGTTACTGCAATTTCATGCCATAACCTGGCTAAAAACTGCCATCAGTCTGGCATATGCTCTAATCTAATACAGATGCCACACCATGTATCGACATGCATACCATAAAATACATCTGATTTTAACATTTTCACAAAGACAGTAATTATCTGCCATGTAAACTGCTGAATCCTTTATGGCTGTCTTCTATAAACATCAAAAAATTTGCACTCAATACTGATACATATGAGTATGCTCCACTTCAAGGCTTAAAGCACTGTAATGATGTCTCCGAAGCAAAACAGTGGCCTTGTTACGCAGAAGGAATCAATCAGGATTATTACATGTGTGCTTGCTTAGCTCTATTAATGTATTTGGGTGTGTGTGTGTGTTGCTGTCAGAAAAGAGTGTGTTGCAGAACACACACTGTAGATGCATGCGGATGTGTGTACACTGTGTTTGTGGGTCAGAGAGTTGTATGTGAAACTGAGCTCCCCAAGGGGGCCTTAATGACTTGGGGCGTTGAGAGTGGATGGGTGGTGGCTGCGGAGGTCGAGCTGGCTGTGGGCCATCATGGGTTGAGCCAAGCCAAGTCTTGGAGTACCCATGGTGGGAACACCCTGCAGACTACATGGGCTCTTGGCCTGGTATGGTCCACACCCCTGATAAGGCTTCAGATAGCATCATAAGGCTACACTAGTGGCCCAGAGCCATGTGGAGAGGTCATAACAATCAGAGAAGGAGATGGAGAGAAAACAAGAAAGACATAGAAAGCTATCCAGGCTCCCTGCCAAATACTGAGGAAAGAATGGAAGACAGCAAGTGGAGCAACGAAGTGACGGACATAAAAATCTAATGAAACTAACCAACGGACACAGATAGATTTATATCCATCCATATAAGAAAATAAAGGTCAGAGAAAGGAAAATGCTGCTGGTGTGATAGATAAAGCTCGAGAAAAAAATTCTGTCAGTTTTCACTTGATGCACACGGTGTGACCACACTCCAAAGCCTGAAAAGGTAGGACAAGAGACTGAAAATTGTAACCTGGTTTTTGAAAACTCTCACAATTGAAGAAAAGGAGCATATATGTGGTGGGTCTCTGATCAGTGTCCGGATGCGTAACAGAGAAGAAGAGCATTGTGGATATGTAGTACATGTGCTGGGTTGAATCCAGCATGCCCATTTAAATGCCACCAGGAAGGAAGAAAACCAAACAAAACCAAGTTTCCACACACAAACACATTAAAAGCATTATCTGGAAAGTACATTAGTGCCTGTGGGTTTGGGCTTCATCAGTCTTCTGTGCACGTGACCACATTTGACTGTGTCTTCTGCACATCTTCCATTCTCATAAATGTGCACGAACCTTTTAGCTGCTTGTCTTAGTACAATTTTTCCGTGACGCTCTTCTGTACCTTTGGTGACCTCCAAATCTCGACGGTGGCCTGCCAGCGTTCTGTAGATCTTTCGAATCAGCTCCATGTTGTTGAGCAGGGAGTTGAAGCCATTAAAGTAGGAGAAGCTGACCTGATGAGATGTGCTGCCTCCTGGAACCTGAGCAAGGACGGAGAACGGGTAATTTAAGGGGCAATACTTTTAACCAGCCATGTGTCCAAATATAATCCCAATAAAAAGCAACACACTAAAGCAGGACAAGCCAAGAGGAAATCTTGACAAACACCAGTGGTTAATTAGCAGTGTCTCTCTTCATCATCTCTCTACAGGGAGACGTAAAAAGTTTTTCAACTACTACTTTTTCCATCACATAATGCCGCTCTCTCTGGGAGTTTAATTAACTGTCTTTATGAGGTGGAGGAAGTGGTAAAAGAACAGAAAATAGTGAAAAAAAGGTAACAGATTAAAAATAGACCGTGGGCTTGCAAAGAAATTCCACAGACCACAAACTCTTTTATGTGAACCATGATCCCATCTTTATCAAAGTGAGGCTCCAAAACTCCTAGAGATGCAGCTCTGGCTGTCTCTTAACAAAAAAGTGAGTTCAAATATGTTTTAAGAATCCTGTTTTGAGAAATAAATGTCAGAGTTACAGAAGTGCCTAGACGTTTTGCTGCTCTAAAAGGGCTAGGGCGGTGAAAACTTAGATCTTCCTCTCACTAGATGGCACTGTTTGCTTTACAGACACATTCAGGCAGGCTGCCGGTACTCACTGTGTCTGTGACAAGGGAGGGAAAGCAGAGGGACAATTTTGTATTTGTTCATATCTGTGAGCATGTACACATGGATCTTCCCACGATGTCCAACAGAAGCTCTTTCACTGAAGCGAGTAGGGGAATAATATTTGAGTGAAAAAAAAAGAGTGTCACACTCACATTCACCGCGTTTGCCGAGGGACTTAAAGGTTGCTGTTTCACTGTTTTTACCCTGCCATAATACCACCTCTAATGTCTCTGCAGCGTTTATGAGGTTTTTGATATTTGTGTGTATCTGCGCGGGTGCCTGCACACGTACATGCGAGAGAGGTTACTAACAGCACACCGAGACGTCTGGCCCATGAGGTAAACACAGAGGAGAAAATGACAGAGCCTACAAGGTGTTTATGAAACGGGACAAGACACGGACGTAGATACAAGACGCGCATGCATCCAAAAGAAATAAAGAAATAAAGAAAGAAAACACACAGAAAAGACAAACATCTCAGTGTTAGAAACGCAGTGCATGTGCACACACAAACACGCTGGCAGATGATGGCCTGTAAAGCTCCAGTCTCCGTCTATCTCTGTCTCTATCTTCCCATTCAGCTGGGCCGCTTGGCTTTGACACTGCCAGAGAGGTTAGACTTAATGACATGTTGGGAGAAAGACAGAGACATGCGGGGAGGGAGGGGAAGCTGAGAGACAGGAAGAAAAATATTGGAGGAGGGAAAAAGAGAGAGGATAGATGAGAGGTGACAGAATAGTCAAAAAGGACAAAGAAGAATGAAGAATACAGCAAGAGGACAGGAGAAAGTCACTGTGTTCGACTGTGGGAGTGTGAGGGGGAAAAAAACTAAGCAGTGAGAGAGGAAAACCATCTCTGCTTTGCTTCGCTAATGGAGAATACAGTAATAATAGGCTGCTAGGTTTGCTAGCTTACCCTCAGCAACCATCAACTGCTAATACTACATATGTCAGGGTGTTCCATCTGCAAAGTGCAGCTTACAATTGAAATTCAAAAGAGGGCATCATCTGATAGAACATTTAAGTACACATACATATTTTTATGTACTTTATTGTATCATAGTATCGTTAGCTCATCAGTAAAACAGATAGCATTGTTGCATCCCTGGAAAAATTGTTTTAATTGAGCTTCAACATAAAGCCATTATAAAATGTATCTTCAAAAATGTTACTAAAGAAAACATGGTGCACGCAACAGTTTACTTTTTCTTTCTTTTTTTAAAAAAAATCACATCCAAGTTCCCCAGTCACAAATAGTGAGTGAATTGTGACTTAGTATTTTACAATCTGACTTTGGCTTTTGTAGATGATAGTATAACAAAGAGATGAAAAAAAAAAAAAATACAGAGCCAAAAGAAAAAAAAAAAAAAACCCACCGCCACGAGGTATTCCTCTACAAAGGGTGTGAGCATGTGAGGCCGGATGGTGACCATGATGTCCCTGAAGTCCATCGCTGAGATGGAGCCACTGTGGGCTTGGTCACGCTGGATGAAAGCCTGCCGCGCATGTTCCAGCTGCATCTCCTGTGGAGGGAAGAGAAGAGAGTGAAGTCTTGGTTTTAGCTCTGAGCAAATGTAGTTGTTGCTGCACACATACAGTATATGAATCATACACCTCTGTGAATTTCCCTCGTAAGTTAAACGCCTGCAAAAACCTGCACGTATATACACGTATGCATAAAACACAACACTTGCTTTGATCGCTCACTGTCTCAGTTACAGGTAGCCAGTGTTGAGCCAGACTTTGGCTTTGTCTCCTCTCTTAACAGCGTCATGACTACTGTGAGACATTGTTTGGGATTTTTTTCACTCTCCCCAAATACGCATTAGACCCACTTGATGGAGAGACATATAAACATGTCCAGAGAAACACAGACAAGCACACACAGGAACGACGGCTAATCACCCAACTGCTCACTTTTTGTCCATGTTTTCACACACACACACACACACAGAGAAGGTCTGCAGGGACAACAGCAGACTGCAGTGGTGAGGATGGATCCCACAAGGCCTTTGAAATTAGCAGCCATTATCGGTACCTTCAACCACAAGTCTTCAGAGATACGCTGTAAACAAACCACTGCCATCTATGGCTCCTCTAGATTTCAACAATAAGCACAGAAACAGCAAAAGACAGGGATTTTAAGACAAAAAAATATCCAGTGTCATTTGAAATAAAGCCACAGGCTCAATGACAGAATCAAAACACTTTTTGGTTTGGCTCCTGACTCACCTGGAGAGTGTCAAGAAAAAAAAAAAAAAAGAGAAAAAAATCAGGCTCCATGTTTTAATGCATGAAATTTCTGACATCTTACTTACGATCAACATCTTTGAGACGTTAAAGGTCCTATGTTAGGGGATGTTTTGTTTCAAGTCTCCAAAATGCGGAGATATGTTTTTCTTCCTATATTTATTCAAATACATTAGGTTTGTACACCTAGTTGGACAAAAAATGCTAATTAAATTATCATAAAAGCAATTTATATGTACAATAAAATCTCATTAATGTCTTAAAGGGACAAAAAGTATTTTTAAGGACTGATTTTTATAAATACTATTTCTTAAAGTAAGCATTAGAAAATAGTTTTAGGAAAATAACCAAGTTAGTAATTCAGCTCAGTATAAGTAATTGCCTTTTTCTTTTTTTAAAGTCAGACACACTGGACAAAACATGTTGCAGAGGAACTGATTCATTCTGGACATGCATGGCATTATTCAATTGACTGATTGAGATGAATTTTGCTGTTGTTAATGGAACGCTAAAAAAGTCGTATTATACCAACACAAAACCCGATGAGAATATGTCTAATTGTTGTGTTAAATTTGAGTGATATTTCAATGACAACATAATCGATCAAACTCCAAATTCAAGGGGCCCTAGAGTAACAACTGTGGAAGAGTGGCATTTACACAAAGCTAAACAAAAGAGACTATTGCGAAAACAGAAAATGTCGCAGTCATGTTTCAGTATCTCCCATGAGCACAGCAGGAGTGCTGGAGAGTGGATAAGTGAGAGGAAAGCAAGAAAATGAAGAGACTGGTGCACGTTAATACTTACACGGTAAATAAGTAAGATACTTTATGTCAGTATCCTGACAGCTGTGACTCACTTCTCCGGTCGGCTGAGAGCAGGTCAAAACACTTGGGTGAGAAATAAACTGGGAAAGGAAAGGGAGGAGGGAAGCTAAATAACTCAAAATTAAAACAAAAAAGGGAGCATGAAGAAGCCACTTGTTTTCTGTGTTTGACTCTGTGCATATTTTGACGTGTTTTTCTGCATTTGCAAATTAAGAAAAAAAAAATTAGATCCCATTTCTCTGGACAAGTCAAAAGTCTGAAAAACCGCAATGCAGCCACACAGAACAACAAAACAACTGCGGTCCAGGAGATGGAGAAGTTTATAGTCTCAGCCTTCAAAAACCTTAAACTGTTGCAACTGTATGTGTGTGTCTGAGACATGGTTTTTATTTAGGAGGAGCATGAGGGAGGCAAAAGTCATAAAGCTGGGTGATTAAGAAAGCCAGCCAGAGACCACCGAAGCACTGGGTGGGAATAAACACCCATGACAAGCCATCTCTGTTTGTTTTCCAATTGCTATGTTTTCTACTCACTAAAACTTAAACAATAGATGAGTGGAGCAGGGTCGTTTCTCATCACCACAGTGTGAAAGTTATTACAAGGGAGAAGCACTACTGCACATTTACATGCATGCCAGAGATCTCAAGGTCTGGCAACTGGTTCTTGGTAGAGTCACACATATAATTGGGACTTTTAAAATCTCAGTTATGCCAACAATTTGCTTTTTTTGAGTGCTTGGGAAATAACTGGGACATGTGGTGTCCCCTCCATGCAATTCAACTCAGAATTTATAAGATGAGGTACTATGTGCCACTATGTGCCACTTCTCCGGACATCGGTAAAGCCGTAACACTGTCATAATGCTGCACTGACGGTGCAAGCAGAGACTTGGCCAGCAGCAGCTACACGAGACAGGAAAAATGCATGTAATTGATGAGAATCTCTGGCTTCCATCAAGACAGTAATTGGCCAGAGAGAGCCCTTGTGAGAAATATGCGGCACAAACGTTTTCCCTGATAATCCCATCTTGTGAGCATCTGGCAGCGGCATGGTTACAATGGCAGAAAAAACAATAAGCACATGCATGTAAGGAAAAGGGAATAAAGGATGGGTAGATTTTTTTTTCCTTTTTTTTTTTTTTTTTGGGGGGGGGGGGGGTTAAGCTCCATGTTTTGAAAAATACTAGAAGACTTTTTCAACATCCCAGCTCAAAACATTTGTAGGTGAATAGTAAACATATTTTTTTTACGCGTTAAGGAGGAAAAGAAAAGTCTGCTTTACTACAATGTAGCGGAAATATTTTGCTAAAGGCTTAATTTTACATTAATAAAGACATGCAAATCACCTTTAAAAAATTAAATTTAAACATGAAACATTTATGTGATGTGTCATTGAAATATTTAATCTCAAATATTGAATACGCAATTTTACAAACATCAGCAATGACAAAGAAGTCTTATCTATGCAGAAAAGCAGCCTACAAAATAACATGAAATTCAGTTTCATCTGCCGCACATTCAGGCAAAAAGCTCTCAAAATCTCTGAACAATGATCAAACAGACAATATAAGTAGAAAATGTGCATTTTATAGTTGAGAAATGAGTGCTGCTGGCTGTTGGCCTGCTGTTGTGAAAAGCTGGAAACCACTGACTGGGAGAGAACCGGGCATGCTGTCAGTGCAAAACACAGCGTCCACTGGCCACAATGCCACAGAGCTGCACTTTAGCACACACAAAGGCAAAAGAAAGCATGTGCACAAACACTGACATAAACACAAATGCATAAAGCTTGCATGCTACTGCTAACACATAAAGCCTGAAAGCACCACACATATGTAGAGACAGTTATATGCACATATAACAATGTCCTAATACCAGTACATGGCTGCCCACTGTGTGTAAGCCATCTGGTCTAAGTTAAGTATAATAAAAAAAAGGTTATTCAGATACATGGTGAGTGTAGATGCAAACTTGGCACAGCTGAAGGCCTCTCTCCCATCCACTCCACCACCTCTCCCAGCTCAGGCCTGATTTTAGTCTAGACATCATATTGGAAAATGGCTCACACTCCACAAATACACCGGGAATATTCCAACTATACTATTTATGGAGGTAGAAATGTCTCTCTACCTGCTTCAGAAGGGGTCCAATGAAATAACGCTAGATGTATGTCAGTTAATGGAAAACAAATGCACACAATGTCCCACATGCATAAGCACAGTGTTCCATTAATGGCTAATATGGACAACATGGAGGGCTGTGATTGAGAGCGACAGGAACAGCAGAGCTGTGTGTAACCGCGTGTGTGCATTAGGCACACTCAGATGCCGACGAATAACATTAGACCGTGATACGAGTGAGAGTAAAGCAAATTGTACAGGTGCATAAATGAGTATACAAATGCAATGATTATGAGTGATGGTTGCTCTGAAATGCAAACAACAAAGTTATAAACATCTACAAAAAGAACTAAAGGCAGAATCAACAAAGCAGGAGGGTGATGAACACTCTGACCTACCAGAAGAAACTGAGTGAACTCGCTGTAGCTGAGCTGCTTGTCCCTCTGTGCGCCAAAGTGCAGCTGTATGAACTCACAGTCCCAGTTGAAGGGGATGTGCTGGTGGATGGTGGTCTGGCTAAAGACCTTCTTCACGTTCTCTGCAGATCAAACAGGAAGAGCAAAAATAACAAGTTACTGCGTTAAAGATTGCAATTGTATAGGTTTGATGATACAGTTATGACAATAAGCATAATACTCCGAAAAAAAGAAAAAAAAGGAAATATTACTATTATGGTAATGTAACACATATAAGTGATTTGTGCCAGTTGACATAAGTGTTAGGTCTTGTGGGTTTTTTAATTATTTATTAGTTTATGTACCGTCATTCACTTTTTGCTAACTGTTATGTTAACCTGCCTGTTCATATTTGAGTCCAAAAAAGTGAGTTTAAGATGAATTTCACAAAAAATATACAAAAATCTCACACATTCTATTGATAACTGGACAAAATAGTTCTGATTATTCTTTTTTTTTTTTTTTTTGGACACAAAAGATTTTGTGTAAATCTGACACTGTAACAGTGTAACAGCAGCAACTTAATACAGCAGCACGTTAATTTTATCTGCAGTGAACAAAGTAGGTATGTTTTTTTCTTCAGTAAAAACAAAGTTTGCAGTAAAACCTTACAAAAGATGCATTAAGTGTAATCAGGCAAAAAATATATGACATGGGACTGTCAAGTCATTTTACTGTTTTATCTGAAGTTCATTGTCATTATACACAATTGAGCAGTTTAATCTGCTTCAATTTGTCATCACTTTTCACTACTTTTCCTTTACTGTATTACTTGAGGACATTTTAAATCCTACTTTAGCTTCTTACCTTAACTATCAAATAAATGTAGGAAGGAAAATATTTTTTTCCCTTAATTGTAGCAGAGAGGTAGCATTAAATAACTTGATAATGATGCACTTGAATAAAGTACAAGTGCTTTAGCATTTTACATAAGCACACAATTTCAATAAATGCACTTCTGTCCATGATGCCCAATGTTCTACTACTGATGTGCTGTGTTGATGAAAGACTACTGAAACTGAAATCAGCACGCAATGGGTCTAAAGCAAATCAGCTTTACTTCAAATTCTTCACAATTACAGAATAATAGTTCTGTTTAGGCTTTACACATTACACCCCCTTTTAATGGACATAAATCTGCATGTTTGTGTTTTCATAACAAACCATTATCAAACATTTCAACTTGCTCAAGTTTTAATTTGCTTCAATTAAGACCTAAAATCTGTCAGTACAAAGTCTTGTGAGTCAAGTCTTAACAAATAACATGTGTTTCCTGTCTTGTGGTTAACATTAGTAATTATTTGATTTATGAAAAGAAAAAAAAAATGCCCGAGATTGTTTCTGACAAATTGGCACTGTCAATCTCAGGAGCACAATTCTGCTCTGATTGAGACTTAAGTTCCTCTAAATCGGAATTGAATAACACATGGCAGAACCATTTTGAGCTGTGTAGGCTCCGCATTGAGAAGGAAAGCATTTTCTTCTCACTTATGTTCCTCTGCCTCAACCCTCTAAGCCTCTAGAGTCAGTGGAGTGGAGAGACACTGAACATGAGTCCTAAATTATAGCCTTACTAAAGAAACAAAAACAAACCAATAGAGCGACCTGTTTCTTATTACCAAACAGACCGAAGGAGTGGAGAAAGAAAAGGGGGAAAGAAACAATTTTTTTTACAAGCAGGGAGGGAAATAGAGAAAAAGAAAGGTGATATTTACTGCAGGTCAGCTTTACCTTCTGAAGGAAGACAGCTTGTGTTTTTTTTTCTTACACGTTAATGAGGCAATAAATATACAGCTTTTAATTCGGTAAAAGACAGGCCGCCTCAGAGTGTGGCATTTATATTATCAGCTTTTACAGACCTGTCAACACTCAGTCCTCTATATATATTTTTTTCTTTTTTGTCCTTATGGCTGAACTACAGTTGCTTGTCATGTGCTCAGTTACATTGCAATATTTAATGAACTCAACATTCCACCAAATTATGCATTTATTTTTACGTGGCATAAATTCAGACCACTGTGCTGCCTGTGCTTAACAGAAACTGTTCCAGTTATTATCGAATAAAAATGGCTTTACAGAAAGATTAAATAAAAAGAAATCAGACTACAGACATTTATTGCACATGAAAACAAACAGGCCTTTAATTCAGCATAAGCTGCAACCATTAATGTATTTAATAGCTAATAAAAAAAACTGAGTTCTTTATTTCGTATTTTGGTGAGCCGGTCCAATCGAACAAATAGCAGAGTAAAAGAGAGAGCACGGAAAAGGGAGACTTCTGTAATGTATCATAAAAAAAACAACTTTGACAAGTCTATAATCTCAGTCACACGTTATTTGCTTTTGGTGAAATGGTAGCCCGACACTGCAGTCAGTGTTTGTGCACTGCATGATGTGAGTTATGTTTTTCATACAATTTTCCACTTGTATGCGAGTTCCATAACACATCACATGTACTGGGATATTCATTAACCTTTGAGAGATGCAAAAAAACAGCAAACCTTTTAATTCCCACCAAGACAGCGTCACTCTAATTGATCCTTTTAAATATGAAAATTTACATATGTGCATATATAATCACCTGCAATGATCTTGCACCCTGTCGACAGCAACAATTAAAATGAAGTTCACTTACTCTTTCATGTTTGCGAGCAGGATGTGTGCGCTGCATCTTAAATCAAGCCTAATGCGATAACGCCTCGCACACCTACAGAACGATGGCATTAGACTTGTTTAAATCAATTAGGTAAATGTGAAATGAGCAATGAGTACAAATGTCTTCCCTTTTCACCTCAGAGTTTCCAGGCATCATAGTAATGGTGCCAATCATGCACACACACACACACACACACACTTACACAGCCACCCACTCCCTCTTCCACCCTCATCTGCATCCTTCAGTTGCTTCTACACCTCCAAACCTAACCTTATCTTAAAAGACATGACTCTGGACCAAGTCATTGGTCACAAACAAACAACGTTTTGTTTGTTTGTGGGTGCAGCCATAGCAGAGCAGATGAGTTGATGTTACACTTCTCACACAAACAACAGAACTTTCTGAAAACATCTTTAGGGGCATGTTTGCGGGGGAACATTGTTCGCGCTTATCTGTGAGAGGCTTTGGTAAATGTCAAAGATGCAAACACAAAGGTGCACTGTTCAGCTTTGAGCTTTTGTTTTACATAATAACATTAGAGTTACAAACTGTCAGACAAATTGTAACCTCTCTTAAGACTGCATCCTAATAGTATTTCATTATCTTTCACTGAAATGACTCTGAGTTGTCAGGTTTAATTTTTTTTCTTTATCTGAGTGCCTGAGTCTTTTAAATTTTTTCACAGTAAGGAGAAAGAGTATGTGGCTGCCTATAGAAATGGCAACTTGTTTTTCAGAGCAGTTTGTTCTTCTTGTGTAGCCACAGTGCAAAACACTAAGGAGAAGTAGTTCAGGCCCCATTTTTCTTTTGTGAGGTATATATACATATATATATATATATATATATATATATATATATTTTTTTTTTTTTTTTTTTTTTTCAGTGATTTTCTCTCACTATGTTTAACACCCTAAAACAATCCAGCAGCTCAGACATATGTTCTACTTTCAAGAAATCTCTATATCTTCAGTTTTTGTTGGCACTATGACAGTTTTACATCACTGTCATCATGGGTGGTGGAGTATTACTCTGCCTTACATTGAAAAGGATCACTAATTATTTGCCATCCTTGTTTATGTTAATGGTGTACACCTCAATAGTAAGCATTATGAGCAGCTAACTGAATCCACGTGAAAAAGGAATGATTTTTATTTATTTCTGTAATTTTTTTTTTTTGTTTTTAAACTTAGATGCACCTTGAAGGCTGCAGTCAGAGTTCCTTGCATGTCCTGTGTGAGAACGTTGTTCTGTAGGTTTTGCTAACACTCTCTGTGTGCCTGGAAACAACGCTGGTTAGAATTATGCAAACATTATTTCTTAGATATTTTGACAACAACCTTGTCTTTTGCTCGAAATCCACTCATCATTAAGTTAACCCTGCAGGTTGAAAGTCAACACAAAGGGCCTTCCATCTGACACCAAGGGATGCTGAGAAAGCAAGAGTTTGCAATGTGTTGTGAGAGAGTCTGGACTTTCTTTTTTTTTTTTTTTTTTTACTCCAAGTACTCTGAATGGATTGTGCATGGTTTGATGCATCTGTTAAAAAAAAAAAAAAAAGAAAAAGGTTGGGCAGACTTTCATCTATAGATATAAACTGAAGGCAGGGTTACTTACTAAAAGTGGTCATTCCATTGCCTGCTTCATCAAACAGCAGGAAAGCAACCATGAAGAGGGAGTCAGGGGCACACAGCACTGACTCGAAAGCTACAAACTCCTGAAAGGAAATCAAGCTGGAACAGAGAAGGACAGAGAAAGAGGATAGTTAGGCTTGTGAAAGACGCTTATAAGGTGTCATTTCAGCAGATTTATTTCTATGATACTTGAGTTTTGGGTGTTCTGTGTCGTCAGCTACACACCTGATCATTAGGTATTTTAAATTAAATTAGTTATATAAAACCTAATAAAGATTTAAGCCTAAATTACTCTAATGAAATTATATATTAAACTGAAAGACCAAATCATTAAAACACTGCATTACACTAAAAAGTCCATTGTAATTATTTCCACACAGTGGTAAACCGGCACACTCTGACAACCTATCAATCTGCGCGACACATAATACAAGCAGCCTTTATTCAGAAGCCTGTTATTCAGTTTGTAATGTCATAAACTCATTGAGTATGACAGCAAAAATAAAACATTTTAAAAAGCCCTGTGTGTGTTCCTAATCTGAGCTGGCAGCTTGGACAGAGAGGGCCAACTTTACACCAAACACACAGAAAAACCAAAATATGAAGTTGGGCATATTAAACAAGTAAGATAATTTAATTCAATAAAAATGTAACATAATATAGGGCTAATAAGTGACTGTCAGAAAGAGCCGAGAAGGGAAACGATTCAAAACAGTGAACTGAACACCACTAACTTTTATTTTTGTTAATGTTAAAATGCAACTATATACCCCTGATCATCCATAACAACATAAAGGTCCACGTGGGTTACCAAGATGAGAAAAATTATTAACATAAACATTCCTACTGTGAGAACTCATCGAGAACCCTCTTGAAGGACTCCTGCTGTGGAGAACTGGACTATGCAGTCCAGCCTTTATTTAGGACCAGGTTCACAGTTCCCATAGGTCCATTACGAATTTCACTAATGGATCTGATAATTACAGGAGGGGTCAGCGCTAATGAGCAGTCCCCAAGCATCCATCTATTAAACCTATTTTAATTTTTGAGGGGGTGCGTAGCAGTGGGAGGGGAGGAAGGGTGCAAGGACTACTTTTTTTTTTCCTTTTTGTAATTAATGATGTTACTGATTAAATTTAGAGGTGTTTGTTTCAGGTTTGCAAGTGGGTGCTTATGGTATGTTTATCCATGCATGTATTTAGCATATTATACATCCACAAATACTATATGGGCCAAAGAGTTGCGGACTGAGCCGGGAACTTCTTATCAAGGTAATATCAGAAAAAGGTGACTATTTTTCAACGTTATTCTCAGTGACATTACATTTAGAAACTTTTTAATGCACTTCCTTCAGACATTATGAAAACCCCAAAAAATATGCAAACAGAAGATTCAGATGAATACTTCCTTTCAATTTTTAAAACAAATACATATAGATATGAACGCATCAATGCGCTTTCAGTAAAGAACTGTGAATGTTAGAAAAAAACTATGTTGCAACAAAGAAAAATATACAGAAGGGTACACCTTAGCACCAAATTAAAATATGCTGTCATTATTTCAAAGGCAAGACTTATTATTTTATTAACTAAGCAGGTAGTTTTTATGAGCAGGGCCCTGCTGATGGCAGGTAGGAGGAAGGGGGCATAAAAGCACACTGCTGTGACTGTGGATCCACTGCTCAAAACAGCGCAAATACCTTGGCTTCCAACACTGGCGGAATATTATTAAACTCCCCAACAATGATCATTCCAGCAATCTGAAATTATATCTCTGAGAGGTTAACGAGAGAGTTTAAACAAGTAAAAGCTGCAGTGCATAGACTCACATAGTATACATACATGTTCCCATATATAACCAGGGGAAATTATCAGAAATCTGCTTTTTTTTTTTTTTTTTTTTACCACACACATCAATTCATTTGCACACTAATCCACCTATCTGTGTTTACCCACACATGGATAATCATTATATTAGTGTAACTGAGAGAGCTGTTGATCACCAAGGGATTGAAAGAAGTTTATATTGGGGAGTCCAGACAAGATCCAGTAGGCATCTCCATAACGCACATGAGACAAACGTTCCACACAAGACAGAGAAGCTTGGGTTGAAGCTTATGATGGTTGATTAGCAGCGCCAATGACGGCTGCAAAATGATTGCCCTGAGACAGGGGGCATCATTTTTGCCATCCAGACATAACCCCAGCGAGCAACTCAATCTAATCAGCCAACAGTACCTCCCAACCATCAACTGCTATGGCATGTGTCCAGGGCTGCCCCTTCCATGCACACAGCCCAGAATGAACTTTGAAGACAAGGCTTTGCTGTACCATGGCATGTGTTTGTTTCACTATGTACTTACTTTACTCCACTGGACTTGTTATATTTTCAGCAAGAAACTCACATGTACATTTCATGTGTCAGGGCAACGACTTAAACAAAGGCTTGTCGGCATTCTTACAGATGAAAGCTGAAAGATGCTTTTCTCGCTATTCCAGTCTAAATCAGCGCAATAATCCCTACATTTGTCTGACATAAAGGCCCTGAATTCCGTACATTATTGTTAGTTACATCTCATACTCATTATCCAGCTTGTGCATTTGTCTTCTGACAGCATGTACCCAAATACACTCCTCTGAGCCAAAGCCAGGCATTGAAACATTGTTTACAAGTAACAAAAATGCTTTGTGTTGGTTTGTTGGTCTGCTTAATAGAAATGCAGCTCTGCTGCCCTGATAGTAGTGGGAGAGAGGGGTCGAGAGGGGATTCAATAATCCCCTGCCCATGACATGTAAGCATGATTACTGACAGCCTTCCACTCACCCAGAGTGCACTCACGTACACACTCACGGACACACACCCAGGTGAGCACTAGCTGTCAGTATCTTTTCGGTTACTAGAACTGGACACCCACCAGTCCGAGTTCAGAATGCCCACTCCAGCTGGCAGTCTGCTATTTTCCCAGCATGCTCCCTTAACAAAGTTTTTTTTTTCCTTTTCCAAAGCCTGCAATAGTCTATGGGGGAAAGTGAGATTTCTTCACACTTGAACAGATACTAGGAAGAGACAGGCAGAAATGTAAGGAGTCTGAAAAAGTCATGAAGAAAGGGAGCGCATTACAATATGTTAATGTGAAGAAAGTCATGATCAGAGAAAAGACAGACAAACAAAAAAGAAAGAGGACATATTTTAGTCAACTGAAAAAGTAAAATGTTTTTTAAGCTGTGAGTCCTGTATGTCAGCTCCCTGAAAATTGAAGCTTATCCTCCCTCCAAAGACCTGTCTCTCTTTCACTCACTCTTGATCCATCTATCTGTTTCTCTGTCTCACTGACAATAAGAGGGAGAAAAGTGATTTCAACATAACAGATTGTTAGGACTGTCACTGTATCCCCTGATTTACACAGTTGCCAAGGGGGAGCCAGTCAAATGCATTTTCACTTTTTACATCGTACTACACACACGCACACACACACACAACACCTGGCTACTCACATACACAATGAAATACACACTGGCATCTAAGTAAAATTTCTCACACACAGACATACTGTGACACAAAAGCAAGCAAGTGCACTGCCTGCCATCCGACCCCCTGCTAAATCTATTACCCCAGACCCATCTTGCTGAATGGAGTTCTACCTGGCAGAAAAGCAGCAGGCGCACTAGCATCAAATACGCTACACTCAACCGTAGCGCATTGTTCACTGACATATTTGCATGTGATCAGGCATGCTGGATGAAAATACAGCTGGTTTGTTTTGTCCTAGTTGACGCTCCTTTCATGCGGTTTGCACAGCACAACAATGCATTTGTGTTTTTAGCCAGAAGCTGCAGCCTCACATCCCTGCTCTCCATTTATTCTGCACTCGCAAGAAACAGACCTGCAGAATAATTATTTGGACACGAGATTAATGAGGAGAACAATTCATCACACTCTAAGCATCATAAGGCATTTACAGCTTCAACAATAATAAAAAAGGACTCGTATGTAAACCAGAGTCTGAACATTATTTGGGAGAAAAAAAATAAATAAAAATGACTCCTTTTCCTGCTTTGCCCCAACATCATTTCCATTCCCCTCCACAAAACCCAAAATGAGGTTTAGATACAAAGCCAGGGCCATGGGTTTCTAATAGATTTACCCTGATGCCACGGCCACCATTTATCTGGCTCCAAAGCCACACAATGCAATGGAGTGCTCCTGAATAGCATGGCCAATTACAGTCAATGGGTGTGTTTTTCTATATGTGTGTGTGTGTGTGCGCACACTTTGCTCTCTCTCGCTCCCTCTTTCCAATTCCAAAACCCCCACTACTCAATCTCACCACCCGTGCATGTAGGCACACACACTCTACACACACACATACACACACACACACCTTACAACAGATGTAATAGCATAAAACTACATAGCCATGTGCACTTTGCTCTTTGTAGAAACCTAGGTGGTTACCATGGCGATGTTTTTTCATTTTTTTTATCTTTTTTGACTTGCTCTAACACTTTATTACCCATCATTATGTGTCATTAAATACATACATATTAATGTAAAAAACAGGGGTGATGGGAATGAGGGAGGTGGAGTAAATGCGAAATTGGGGGAGCAGCTACAAAGAAGGAAACACGTGAAAGGGGCCTTGCTAGTTTGATGTCTCTTTGCTACATAATTCAACATCCTTCTATGTATTTTTACACTAAAAGATTAAATCATAGGTTTGTTTATAAATTGCAAATAAATACTAGATCAAAGTGACACAATGCATTTACTAATAGCTTTAATGGGAGTTTAACATGAGCTTACTACTTTGCAGTTGTTATCATTTCAATACTGCTAGTACAATATCAATATTAACATTGTTTAGATATGGATATAGTTATTAAAATGCTTTTAGTTTCAAATTAAACATTTAAATCTGAGAAGTTTGAAACAGTATGATGTTTCTCCTGATATATATACTTTTCTCTGGTGGCATCATTATCAGACGTTAGTGTGAAATCCATGTGCCAGAGTGTGAAACTGTTACACAAACCCATCTTTCTTCTGGTCTACCACGCCAGCAAGCAGCTTTGTGGTCTCATCAGACAGCCGCGTGTCTGTGTTGGCATGAAGGAAATGGTTTACAAAGTCCTGTGGTGACATGAAGTAGTCCTCATTCTTCTTGATACTTGCATACTGTAAGTATACAAAAAAAAAAAAACATTACAAACAAAAACAAAGAAATATGATCAGCTTCAAGAATCTGCTTAAACAAATAAACATCAGTCATATTAGGTGTGAAAAGCTTCTCTGATAAGTGGGAGACACAAAAGGGAGTACAAAATTATATGACTAAATCCTCACCTTTTCAAAAATGGCTTTCAGCTCGGTGGGATCTGCCCTTCTTGGCAAAACTGCCTGCAAAGTAGCGAAAGTGAAAACAGTGATATTGTATATGATAAATATTGAACATGTGACCATTGGTGCTCTTGACATGAAACTTTCACCAGATGTTGTTAACAATTCATTCAATTCACACATGCAAAGAAATCAAACCATAGATGTCCATAAATTAAGTCATGTGTAATAATGTGAAATGACACAGGGAAAAAAGTACTGAACACATTAATAAAGGGAGGTGCACAAAGGCATGGAAGGCCAAGACATCAGCTGAAATCAATCATTAGTTAGAACACAATATGTCTGTCCCTAATCATTTCAAATTAATATCAGCTGGTTCAGTGCCAACTGTTTGGCCTATAAAAAGGTGTCTTGTTGCCAAGGTGTCACACAAGAAACATCTCATGATGAGAAAAAACAAAATTCTGTATTGAGACCTTTACAACCTTATTGCTGTAAAACATACTGATGGTGTTGATTACACAAGGATTTCTAAACTTCTGAATGTTTCCGTGAGCACTGTTGGAGCCACAATCCGGGAGTGGAAAGAATATCTAATCACCATTAACTGGGCACAACCAGGTGCTCCTCGCAAGATTTCTGACAGACAAGTGAAAGAAATTATTTAGAGGAGTTATCCAAGAGCCAAGGACCATTTGTGGACAGCTTCAGAAAGACCTGGAATTAGCAGCAGTTGTTTCAAAGAGAACAATAAGTAATGCACTTAACCCCCATGGCCTACATGAACACTCACCAAGCAAGACTTTATTGCCAAAGAAAAAGTATGTTGAAACTTGTATAAAGTTTGCTGCCCAACATTTGGACAAGCCTGTGAAATAATGGGAGAATATAGTCTGGTCTGATGAGACCAAAACAGAAGCATACACAACATGTTTGGAGGACAAATGGCACTACACATCACCCCAAAAACACAATACTAATAATAAAGTTTGAAGGTGGGCGCATGTTTTTCAACATATGGTACTGGCAAACATCATATAATTTAAGGAAGGATTAATGAAAAAATGTACTGAGACATTTTTGATAATAATCTGAAGCCATCTACCAGGATGATGAAGGTGAAATAATACTGGACACATCAGCAAGACAATGAATTTTAGGGGTAATATTGGACTCAGACTTTAACTTTAACAGCCACATTAAAGCAATAACATCAGCAGCTTTTTACCATCTAAAAAACATTGCCAGAATCAAAGGAATAGTGTCTAAACCAGATTTAGAAAGACTAATCCATGCATTCGTCTCCACCAGGTTAGACTACTGTAACGGCCTGATCACTGGCTCTAAACCAGAAGCTGCTGCAGAACCATATTAGTCCAGTCCTGAGGTCTCTGCACTGGTCCTGACTAGAACCAGGAAATACGACCATATTAGTCCAGTCCTGAGGTCTCTGCACTGGTCCTGACTAGAACCAGGAAATACGACCATATTAGTCCAGTCCTGAGGTCTCTGCACTGGTCCTGACTAGAACCAGGAATACGACCATATTAGTCCCAGTCCTGAGGTCTCTGCACTGGTCCTGACTAGAACCAGGAATACGACCATATTAGTCCAGTCCTGAGGTCTCTGCACTGGTCCTGACTAGAACCAGGAGATACGACCATATTAGTCCAGTCCTGAGGTCTCTGCACTGGTCCTGACTAGAACCAGGAAATACGACCATATTAGTCCAGTCCTGAGGTCTCTGCACTGGTCCTGACTAGAACCAGGAGATACGACCATATTAGTCCAGTCCTGAGGTCTCTGCACTGGTCCTGACTAGAACCAGGAATACGACCATATTAGTCCAGTCCTGAGGTCTCTGCACTGGTCCTGACTAGAACCAGGAAATACGACCATATTAGTCCAGTCCTGAGGTCTCTGCACTGGTCCTGACTAGAACCAGGAAATACGACCATATTAGTCCAGTCCTGAGGTCTCTGCACTGGTCCTGACTAGAACCAGGAATACGACCATATTAGTCCAGTCCTGAGGTCTCTGCACTGGTCCTGACTAGAACCAGGAGATACGACCATATTAGTCCAGTCCTGAGGTCTCTGCACTGGTCCTGACTAGAACCAGGAAATACGACCATATTAGTCCAGTCCTGAGGTCTCTGCACTGGTCCTGACTAGAACCAGGAGATACGACCATATTAGTCCAGTCCTGAGGTCTCTGCACTGGTCCTGACTAGAACCAGGAAATACGACCATATTAGTCCAGTCCTGAGGTCTCTGCACTGGTCCTGACTAGAACCAGGAAATACGACCATATTAGTCCAGTCCTGAGGTCTCTGCACTGGTCCTGACTAGAACCAGGAAATACGACCATATTAGTCCAGTCCTGAGGTCTCTGCACTGGTCCTGACTAGAACCAGGAGATACGACCATATTAGTCCAGTCCTGAGGTCTCTGCACTGGTCCTGACTAGAACCAGGAAATACGACCATATTAGTCCAGTCCTGAGGTCTCTGCACTGGTCCTGACTAGAACCAGGAGATACGACCATATTAGTCCAGTCCTGAGGTCTCTGCACTGGTCCTGACTAGAACCAGGAGATACGACCATATTAGTCCAGTCCTGAGGTCTCTGCACTGGTCCTGACTAGAACCAGGAAGATACGACCATATTAGTCCAGTCCTGAGGTCTCTGCACTGGTCCTGACTAGAACCAGGAAATACGACCATATTAGTCCAGTCCTGAGGTCTCTGCACTGGTCCTGACTAGAACCAGGAGATACGACCATATTAGTCCAGTCCTGAGGTCTCTGCACTGGTCCTGACTAGAACCAGGAGATACGACCATATTAGTCCAGTCCTGAGGTCTCTGCACTGGTCCTGACTAGAACCAGGAAATACGACCATATTAGTCCAGTCCTGATCAGAATAGATTCTCTCTTCATGGCTGAGCTCCAAAGTACATGTCTGGAGCCATATGAACCAACCTGGACTCTGAGAACCTCAGGGAGTGGTCTCATCTTGGTGCCCAGAGACAGGACTCAACAAGGTGAAGCTGCGTTTCAGTTTTATGCTCCTAAAATCTAGAACAGTCTTCCAGAAGATGTGAGACAGGCCTCAACTCTGACAATATTCAGATCCAGGCTGAAAACAGTTCTGTTTAGATGTGCATATGACAACTGAAAGGATTTAATCTGCCCCCTCATTTTGAATTTATTAATGATTATTTTTATCAGCGTTTCCGCTAGAAAAAATTGGCACCGGACAATGTGACCAGCAGGTTTTCAATTTACCGGACAAATGTTTGAAATTCCGGTCACATAGGCTATATGAATTTATTGAGGTTAAAAATAAATCATATGCAGTAGTACGATATCAATGCAAGTTATTTAATAGTATTTTTATTAAAAAACAGGCTATTTCAAATAAAATAAGTCCCGTCAATTGACTCACGAGCATAACTTCAAAAAATAAATAAACATTGCAGAAGCTTGCACTCTTCTGACACATGAATGAACATAAAAAGATGAAGGCCTATATACTCTAAGATAAAACAATTTGCAAACAAATAAAAACACATCTGGAGTGGTAAATAACATTTTAATAATGTGCCCATGCTGCCAACTTGAACCATTACCCATTTTATTACAACTGAAATTGTGCTTGGGAGGAGTATTTTCACCGGATATTTTGACCGGAGAGATTATAAAATACCGGACTTTGGCATATTTTACCGGACAAAGTCTGGCAATTACCGGACAACGGAAACCCTGATTTTTATACTCTTATAATTTATTGAATGACTCTATTTGCCTTCTTGTAATTTTATGCATCTGTAAAGCACTTTGAATTGCCTTGTGTACAAATTGTGCTCTACAAATAAACTTGCCTCGTCTTGCCTTAACATAATTGTAATAAAATATTGATATTGATTTGAGGTCATATTGCTCAGCGTAATATAGTGTGACAGTAAATACAAGAGAATTAAATTGGTTTTATTAACAGAGTGGCTGGGCTTACTCTTTAAGATCAGGTGAGAAACGTAAGAGATACCAAGAATACACCTCGTGCTCTTCCACACTGGGAGTCAAGAAATTTGGGGTTCCTAACAAGGATGCCAACTGGGACTCTCCCAGTGGGATCTAACAGTCACAGCCTGCTAGGCTGAAACCCTGGGCTGACTCTGGACTCACTGGGGGGATTATTTGCCCCCAGTTCTGCCCCTGTTACAAATTAAAGATCTAAGAGAGATCTAAGATCTAAGAGATGGAGGAAAACCTTTTGCTTTTCATCACACGTCCGTGTCTGAACAATATGAATTCAAATTAGTAGCTTTATTGAGTTTTTGATTGTATCCTTTAGAGGGAAGATAAGATCTTATATGACATGATGGCACCTCACCAAGTGATTCAAAAGTTCTGGAAATTGCTAGAGTTGTGAGGATTGTCCTCATATTTACACATGCACAATTTTCTTTCATATTTATTATCTCACAACCTCACTGGAAGCCAGAACTATGGCTGGAGAGGACAGTGTTGGTGATGCTTGTGTACCATTTTTAAAGAAATTGGGGGGATACTGGCTGATAATAAATATTAAAATAGCCATATAAGGAGAAGGTAGGGGTGTAAACTGAACTAGTTTCTGAATTCTCTGGCTGTAAACAAATAAGGTAACTACAAGCATTGTTTTAATTTGAAGCATTATGCCACTACAGGTCACGTAATGTTAACCAAGGGCACAGGTAACTGTTACTTTACCCATAACAGTATCCTTACTGTTACAGTTACCAGTAACCAAGGTTACAAGTGACTGTAACCTTGGTTACCTACCTGGTAGCTAAGGTGACAGTAAAGTGAAGAGGTGGTCTGAAGGTTTTAAGGTGTATGCAAAAAAAAAAAAAAAGAATTCCAGTTTTTGTTATAATTATTCACTTAATTATGTTTAATCCGTTTTGTAAGAGCAACTCACTCTAGTTAGCTGACAAGGCCCGGACAGCTGGAAGCTGAAGTACATATTAACTAGCCACAATAAAGCCTCAATGTCATTGCTATCTGGTCAGTGTTAAATTCCAGCACATCCTCTTAGCAGGCTAACCGGCAGTTAGCCGCAGCCCTGAGCTCTCCTGACACGCAAGAGTGCGGGGCTGAGTGGACGGTCTGGACGCATCACCGGCGAGGCGGCGGTTCCTCTGTGGAAACAAGAAAGAAGCGGTGCGATAAAACTCGCTGGCTCCTTACCTTTGCTGCCATGCTGAACCGAGCTCACTGCCAGCTGGTCCCGTTCACTTCCTCCAGCGTGACGACGTTCCCATGGAGATCACGCGCCGGTCCAGTTAAAGGAGGATGAAAGCGGATCAGCTGCGCACGTGGTGCGGGGCAACTGACCGGCGGCTTCATGACCATATTCACTCATTAATCTGTTGAAAGGTGAGTCTGCCCGCGTGTGTGAAAGTTTTGTATTTGTCTCTTTTATGTCTCATGAGTGCTTTTGAGGCTTATTTGCAAACCTCTAAGTTATCTCCAGTAACATCCTGAATCTGGGATCATCAAGGATTATATAAGAGTTCTGCTGGAGAAAGTTTCAGACTAACAAGATGTTACAAGGACGTTAAAGGTCGCCCCAATAACATCCTTTAATCATTTAATGTTTATTTATTATTATAAAGCTACAGTCTCTGTCCAAATTCCTTAATCCACTTTTTTTTTTTTTTTTTTTTTTTTTTTTTTTTTTTAACAAATCCTGATCCAATAACACTAACACTAAACCCATCAAGCTTTTTAAATATATATACACACACACACACACACACAACACACACACATATATATATATATATATATATATATATATATATCTATATATATAATATATATATATATATATATATATATATATATATATATATATATATACAGTCATGGAAAAAATTATTAGACCACCATTTTTTTTTTCTTCACTTGTTCATTTTAATACTGGTACCACTAAACGTCATCATGTGACTAAAAACAGACAGAAAAAGAAAAAACACTGAATGCATTAAAGCAGTGTTTTTTTGGCAAAGTACAACGCCATAGCTATTGGTGTAATAACTTAAGTGATTTAGGTTATAATCAAGAAAACCATGGAAAATCGTAAGATATCAGCTCTTAAATAAAACTCTTATGAGCAATCTTTGTGGTTATTGTTATGTTTGTCCAAACAAATGTACCTTTAGTTGTACCAGGCATTAAAATGAACAAGAAACCGAAGAAAAAGGTGGTCTAATAATTATTTCCATGATTTTTATATATATATATATATATATATATATATATATATATATATATATATATATATATATATATATTATATATATATATATATATATATATATGGTTCCACTACTTTATTTCCTGCTTTTCCAGCCTATGTTTTGTGGGCAAAGAGAAAAGGTACAGAGAATTTTGTGACTGCAAAAAAAAAAAAAGGTTAACATTACTCACAGAATAAAAACAATTTAAAAGGGAGCAAAAGGGCTCTAATGGCCCGACAGTCTTCAAAGAAAATGTATTTTGTGCTCAAAATAATTCATAGCTTTTTGCCAGTGACTTTTCAGCTTCCCGGAGACCCAGCATGAACCACTGTATTTTTCCCAGCAGGCTCTCTGCTCCTCATAAAATGGCCTTCACCAGGGCATACCTTGCATCCCCTCCAAATATTGACAGCGCTGGGTCCATCACTTATTGGAAAAACGGCTGTAAGTAATGTTTTATCTACCGATGCAATCCTAACACCTGTATTTTCTCCTGTCATATGACAATATTTAACAAGATTAATGATTTGATCCAGTGGCATTTATTTTCCATTACTGTCAATCTGCTCGCAAACACCTCACTTGCTTGTGGCATTTAGTGCAAGAAGCATGCAGCAGTATTTGCTCTGCTTTTGTGTTATTCAAAACCTGCAAAGTTTACATGAGACATATAAACTACCGTATCTAGTAGCTTAGAAATTGAACTCTCCATCTTTAGAATACAAATGTTTTTTTAAATAAAGTTTATTGACAAAGAAAAAAGGGTCCCTCTTGCCAAGATACCGCGTCGCCGTTGGGCTGTTGCTAAGATACGACGAGCCATTTGCTTCCATTCCAGTTTATTCCAGTTTTTTCCAGTTTTAGTTCGATTAACGTTTACGCGGTCAGTATTAGAGATTTGGCGAACGCCACTAGCATGGAAATCGTTAATGTTTTCACGAAGCGGCGCCGTGATTTCGGTGGCCAGTGTAACTTTTCGGACCGAAGTGAAGCCCTGGTGGTGGATATTCCCCCGGACCCGAAACTGGCCGCGGAGTTTATTCAGAAAACCCACAGAAATCAGGCCACGCAAACCGGGCCCGAGATGTCCGTGCACGAGGCGAGTTTAAATGAAAATTCCTTTATTTATTTACTTTCACGACCTTTAGATTATTTATATCATTTCTCTTTACTAAAAAATAAACTTTCTGGGGGGTGCGGAATTGATGCACATGACTGTACAGAAACACCTATTATTTTAAAATGCACCGTTATTTTTTGTTAACGTACACAGTGAACGTGAAATATAAATGACAACGGGTTATTTATTACATTAACCAAATGTTTTATTATTTTAATTCCTTCGAGTCATGGATGACAAGTCCCAATGCTGCAACCATGCAATCTTTTAATGTAATTCAATGACATTAGTTTACTTTACATGTGTTAATCCAGGGGTGTCAAACTCAAATACCCAGTGGGCCAAAATGTAAAACCTGAACAAAGTCGCGGGCCAACATTGAACAAATTAACCTTTTAATATGGACCCAAACAAGTTTTGCTTTAACACTGAATATGGAACAAGCATCGCTTATTACTATGCAACATATAATTTAATAGTGGAGACATGCAAAATCGAATTTCAAATAAAAAAAACACATCAATGGCATTCATTTATTAAATAAATAAAATTTAGATAAAAATTGTATACCTCTTTTCTATTTACAGCCTTCTGATTTAAATACCAAAATAAACTTTTTCCACTGGCTAATGATTTTACAAATAAAATGATAATAAATCAATCAACCATTCAAGCCCATGCCTTGTAGCAAGAACAAGATAGGAAACAACAGGAACAATAGGAACAATAAAGAAAACGTTAATTATTGCACACTGGTTTAATCTGATGTGCCCAAGCCAGATACCTGGCATCTCTTCTTGGATGCTAGTTCATCAATGTCTGGGCTCAAGCTCTGAGCTGAAGAAATCCTCAGTATCGAGCGAAGATGTTCATCAGTCAGACGTCTTCTGTGAGTTGTTTTAGTCATCTTCATCGAGGAGAAAAGTTGCTCGCACAGATAAGTGCTGCCGAACATGGAGAGCATCTGAGCAGCTTGGGTGCGGAGCTGAGGCATTGTGTCAGGGATGAACTGTGGAAACTGTGCGGCGCCCACAGCATCATACTTTGACTTCAGCGTGTCGTTGCACTGGAGTTCAATCAGCTCCATTTGGATGTTGGTTGGTGCATTTTCCACATCAACTGCGAAGGGATTGCTAAGCAGTTCAAACTTGCATTTCTGGGCATCGAAGTCGGCAAATCGCCGGCTAAACTCAGCGGCGAGAACACTGAGTTTTTCAGCAAACTGTGCGCATGGGAACACGGCGGTAGAGATCTGCGCTTTTATGGATTGGCAGCAGGGAAAATGGCAAGGGTTTCCTTGCAGCATCTGATTCTCCCACAGGCACAGTTTAGTTTTGAAGGCCCTCACTGCAGCGTACATGTCTGTGATGATGCGCCCCCGCCCCTGAAGCTGCAGGTTCAGCGCATCGAGATGGTTCGAGATGTCACAGAGAAAAGCCACCTCACACAGGAACTTTTGCTCCCGGAGCTCTGCTGTATCCTTCCCTTTGGTTTCCAGGAATTGACATATTTCCTCACGCAGCTCGAAAAATCTGTTCAGTACCTTTCCTCTGCTTAGCCATCTCACCTCTGTGTGATACGGCACGTCTGCGTATTCCGAACCACACTCCTCCAGAAAAGATTTAAACTGGCGGTGATTTAGACCTTTGGCTCTTATAAAATTAACTACCTGCGTTACTGTGGTCATAACATGTTCCATCTTTAGGGCTTTGGCACACAGTGCTTCCTGATGTATGATGCAGTGGTAAACAGTTAGCTCGCCTGCACAGTTCTCTTCCCGCATCTTCTCCCGAATCATGCCCACCAGTCCACTCTTTTTACCGCACATCGCTGGCGCACCATCTGTCGTTAATCCAACGAGTTTATCCCACGGCAGCTTTATTTCAGTTACACATTTGGAAACCTCTTCAAAGATTTCCTTTCCTGTGGTTGTGCCATGCATTGATTTGAATCCCAATAGCTCCTCCGTAACACACAGATTTGAGTCCACTCCACGGATGAAGACTGACAGCTGAGCAGTATCAGATGCGTCGCAGCTATCATCCACAGCGAGGGAGAACGCAACAAAATCTTTTCCCTTTTCCATCAGCTGGTCATATAGATTGGTGGCAAGATCGCATGTGCGATCAGATACTGTGTTCCTGCTCAGGCTCACGTTTGAAAATGCTTGTTTTTTCTCTGGGCATACGAGGTCACAAACCTTCATCATGCACTTTTTCACGAACTCTCCCTCATTAAAGGGCCGGGCGGATTTTGCGATCTCTGCTGCCACTATATAACTAGCCTTTACAGCTGCCTCGCTTTGTGATGTGGCTTTTTTTAAACATATTCTGTTGTGAAACCAAACTCCTTTTCATCTCCTCTACTTTCTGGCTCCTTTGGGTCATGTCCAGGTCTTTGTATTTGTCATCGTGTTTCGTTTCATAGTGTCGTCTAATGTTGTACTCTTTACTTACAGCCACGTTGACTCCACAAACAAGGCAAACAGGTTTGTCTTTTACATATGTAAAGAAATATTCTGCCTCCCACTTGTCCAGAAAGCTTCTGTTTTCTGCCTTTGTTTTCGTCATTTTTGGGAAGGGTTAGCTCGCTGACAGTTGTAGCGTCTATGTTGCTATGACTGTCACTAGGGGAGAGCGGTTCTGTCCTGATTGGTGCGCGAAAATAGCAAAGCATTATGGGATTCGTAGTATTAGCGGTGAATGCGCTGTATAATACCGGCGGGCCAGCTGTAATAGTAATTTGGTATTGTCTTGCGTGCCAAATATAATTACCTCGCGGGCCAAATTTGGCCCGCGGGCCAGAGTTTGACACCTATGTGTTAATCTCTAATGTGTTCTTCTCATTCAGTCTATGGTTAATCTGAATGGGTTTGAGTGAAACAGTCCGTCCCAGATGGACGGATCAGATCATGTGGAATTCTAGAGCTACTTGTTAATTTCAGGTAAACACTCGACGCGTTGAGGTCCAAAGCCGTGGGATGAATCATGTAGAGGGGGGATGGGGGATGGCCCAAAGACATTGATCCTACCAATGTGGAGCAGACCACTCGCTTCAGGAAGAAGGTAGAAAAGGACGAGGGCTACGTGAGCAGCATCCTGCAGTTGGCCAGTGTAAGAGCCACATCTGTCCACTACATCATTGCCATATATAACTACTTAAACGAAACCAAGTTTAATCAAATATGTTTTCCATTTAAGTATTCTCTACGGAGCCCTGGAGGGGACATGAAGGAAAAAAAAAATAGGAAAAAAATTTTTTTTTTTTTAGAAAATGTAGGAAAAAAAATTTTTTTCTCGAGTTTCAAACTCGAGATCTCGAGTTTGATTTGCAATGCAGTTGAGTTGTGAAACGCGTGCGCTCGGCTGCTCGGAGGAACGGCTGCCGGAGAGAGAAGGAGAGTCCACCGCCCCGGGGGGCTGCGTAGACGGAGCTGGCAGAGTCCAGACTAGTGAGGTGGTTTGGACCGCGGCAGAGAGGGGGGTGAGACCCTCTCTGCCGCAGGAGCCTCGGAGGAGGACCGGCAGACGCCCCCCGAACTCCCCACCTGACTTCCCCGCACCCCTCCGCTCCAACCCCCGCCTCTGCAGCAGAGACGGAGATGGAGAGATGGAGAGATGCAGAGAGCCGGAGGCGAGAAGGAGGGAGAGAACCAGTCCTGCCCCCTCAGCGAGAGAGGCAGCTGGGGCAGAATTACAAAGTGCATGTCAGTGTTCAATATGCCTGCTTGGTTAGGAATCTTGGTTAGGAAACCTGCGGAAGGATCATTAACAGTTGAGACGGTTCAGGTCCACCCTCCCGTGGGGTGCCTGCAGCCATACGCTGCCCCAGCGGCCTCTCTCCCTCCTTCTCGCCTCCAGCTCTCTGTATCTCTCCATCTCTCCATCTCCGTCTCTGCTGCAGAAGCCAGATCAAACTCGAGATCTCGACTTTCAAACTCGAGTTTCAAACTCAAGATCTCGAGTTTGAAACTCGAGAAAAAAAAAAAAATTTCTTCCAACATTTTCTCAAAAAAAAATTTTTTTCTTCCTTTTTTTTTTTTTTTTTTTTCCTTCATGGCCCCTCCAGGGCTCCGTAATTCTCTACCCCTTTAAGAGTTTCAATATTTTAACTCTATTTCCGGACTTTGATTTCTCAAGTTTCCCATAAATCCATTTGCCAAGTAGAGGTGTAAATATGCTTTGTTAGATGAGGCTTGGTTGTACGATGATAGATTTCATAAACGCTACTTTGCTACAACCTCTGTGCTGATGTTATTGCATGGTACAGGTTATGGAGCACTGCATCAGGCAGAACAATGCCATAGACATCTACGAGGAATACTCAGACGATGAGGAAGAGGTGCAGGAAAGTCAGGAGCTGCCATCTGCAAAGACCATTAATATCTTCAGGTACAGCTGACACCCAGCTAGTCAATAAACTGACTGATCACTGTGACTTAAACCTTTTTTTTTGCAGAGATCCAAATGATGTCAAACGTACCGTCAGCGGCTTGTCATGGCATCCTGATGGAGGGAGAAAACTTGCTGCTGCCTATTCATGCCTTGAGTTTCAAAAATTCTCCCAAGACATGAGCCGGGACTCTTATATCTGGGATGTTGGTGGGTCAGACTGCAGGCTTGATTATACCAACATCAGAACCCTGTGTGTTTACTAGTGGATGTTTTATTTTTCAGAGAACCCAAACTGCCCAGAAATGTCTCTGAAGCCGGACAGTCCACTTATCTGTCTGGACTACAACCCAAAAGACTCCCACTTTCTTGTGGGAGGTAGCTACAATGGACAAATTGGTGGGTCTGTCCAAGTCCAAGGTTGTTGATAGATTAGTAAGATTTGGTCTGTGATCAGATTTACTCACCGAAGGGTTTCTTTGTCTAAGTTTACTGGGACACCAGGAGAGGCAGCCGGCCTGTGGAGAGTTCTTCTCTGGACCTTATGTGTCACAGAGATCCAGTCTATAAGGTCATTTGGCTGAATTCCGTGACTGGGACGCATGCCTTCTCTGCCTCCACTGATGGACAGGTAGATTAATCAAAAACAGATAAACAGAACACAGATGGGCAGACTGTTGACAGATAAATGAGGTAAAATGACATTTCTTTCTTACAGTAATAAGCACTTAGAATATGTATTTCTCTGTCTCGGTCAGGTTCTGTGGTGGGATGTCCGCAAGCTGAGTGAGCCCACAGAGCGTCTGGTTCTGGACCTAGGCGGGGAAGGGAATCTGGATCAAGCTTTAGGAGCCATCTCTCTGGAGTTTGAGACAACTATGGTGAGAGTTTGTCTTTTTGTGTGCTTCCTAACAGAACAGACTGTGGTGTTCTGGTCTGTCCAGGACTAAAGTTGACATTTCTGAGATAAAGATTCTTTATGTGGCAAATCAAAGCTCATGGTCATTGTTGGGGATTGAAACCTTGGTAAAACTGTCAAATCAAGAGCTTCAACGTAGTTCGTGAAGCCTGAACTTTATGTTTCAGAAACTAAATTGTGAATTATTCCACCAAATTTTAGTGTACTTCAGTTTTTCATCTGTGTTTCGTGATCTAAAGCCCTGTACAAGCCAAGTCCCAATATGTTGAGACACTGCATAAACTGTAAATAAAAAGAGAATACACTGATTTGCTGATCTCATAAACCTATGTTTTATTCACATTATAACATAGAAAACATTACAAATGTTTAAACTGAGGAAATGTACCTTCTCAGGAAAAGAAAAGAAGAAAGACTAGAGGCCAGTCCAGCACCTGTACTCTTTGCTGGTGTGATTGACATCAGTTGTCTGTAGGACGATCCAGTTTTGACTAAGATTTAGCTATACAGTGCATGGAGATCTAGACTGCAAAATAAAGCCATAAAATTGAAAAGAATTCTATCTTTGCATTTTATGGAAAGTAAATCAGCCCTTTTCACAAAAAACTGGGTCATACAGTGTCTGTTTATTCTTATACATCCTCTAATGTACAGGAAGAACCTTGATTTTAGGCCTGGAATCCTGGGAGGTTCCTTTGAGAGACTGTTTTTACCATTTTGCCCTGAACTGAACCTCATAAAGTTTTTGCTGTTTCGATAGCCGTATCAGTCAAACACCTCAGTTTGTACTGTAAGGTTTGTACTCATCCATGAGTCTGATGATGCTCGAAAGAGCAAACAAACCTCTTTGGACACTTTTATAAAAAAGTAATGTAGCTTTATGGCTGTTATTTTGTTTCTTTTCTTCCTGACCCTCTGTGTTTTTGTCCATGATGTCTCTCCAGCCAACTAAGTTCATGGTGGGGACAGAACAGGGCCTGGTTGTGTCATGTGACAGTAAGGCCAAGACTCCAGCTGAAAAAATTGTTTGTACATATAATGGGCATCATGGACCCATCTATGCCCTGCAGAGGAATCCTTTCTTCCCTAAGAACTTTCTCACCATCGGGGACTGGAGGGCTGGCATTTGGTCTGAGGAAATCAAGGAGTCACCCATCATCAGGACCAAGTAGGATTCAGACCCACTATATTGGTAGAGGGAGAACATGTTATGTTATTAATTCTGATAGAATTTAAATATGAAGGACAGAACTTATTTCCAAAATGCAAATGTGATGGATGAGGATTCTTACTTATTCACCTGCCCTTGCCCCTCATTTGTTCTGATCATCTTATCTTTTAACCATGTGCTCTTGATCCATCTTGTCAGAAGTTCATTTATTTTTCTGTTATTATTGTTTAGTCTTCCTTGATTTTCTTTATATCGCCTTTATTTTTTTACTTTGGCTTATGTCATTTCCCTTTTCCCCATCCTCTGAATCTCTCCATATTTTGTCCTCTTGTATTGCATCAACTTATCTTGTAATGTATCATTGGAATTTTCTTGATCCTTCTAGGCCCTTCCGTTACAGACAATCATCCTGCTCAGGTGGCATTACATTCGGATTTTATTTTATTTTGCGTAATTGTGTGTCCCAGGTATCATATGTCGTACTTCATGGATGCCTGCTGGAGTCCAGTCAGACCTTCTGTTTTCTTCATTGTGAAGATGGATGGTATCCTGGACATCTGGGACATTCTGTTCAAACAGAATGACCCCAAACTAAGTATCAAGGTGCGGTGATCTTACCTGTAAACCCATAGCTGTCTGATGCAGTCAGTCCACTGTTTCAGAATTTTCATCCATGTGTTGTTTTAGTAATTGTTGACGTTGCTATGTATTGTTGCCCTCAGGTGTGTGACAATGCTCTGTACAGCATCCGCGTTCAGGATAACGGGCGTCTGCTGGCGTGCGGCTCTCAGCAGGGTGAAGCCACGCTGCTGGAGATCAGCTCTGGACTGTCAACCCTGCAGAAAAATGAGAAAAGCCAAGTAGCTGAAGTAAGGAGCCTTGAGACATCTGCTGATTTGAGATCTGATTCACTATTAAGAACAATGAGCTAAAAATAAAATACATAATCAGACAATGGTTTCCTTGGTTTACCTGAACTAAAGGCCCTTTAAGGCATGCACCATTATCTGTTTATTAAGTATAAAGTGGATGTTTCTGTGTAATGTCTGATTGATCTACCTGGTGTTATTTGCAACATTTTATGATAGAAATCTGATTAGTTAAACATTTCTCAAATCTAGCCCACTATGGAAATGCTTTGGACACATTGGCATTTATGAAGTTCGCAAATCGTGTGACTACACAGGAGAGAAATAACTTCCTAAATGGTCTGTAGATGTTTGAACGAGAGACAAGACGAGTGAAGTGTCTGGAGGCCCAACAGAGGGAGAAGCTCTTGGAGGAGAAGCGTCGTTTAGAAAAGAGCAAAAGAGAGGAGACAGCACGGGAAGAAGCCGAGCAGCTCATGGCTCAAGCGGAGCAGGACTTTTACCACATGGTGGAGATGGAGCGAAAGAGGAGAGAGAAGAGGCAGGAGTCAATGCAGGTGAGGAGGAGGGAGAGGCTTCAATTAATGACACCAGTCCGCTTTGTTCTTATTGTACACGTGGCTGTCCACAGTTTGTATTGCACTGGTGTAACATTTTTTTTATTGCACTTGCTTAAATGGATCTATCACACTAATTGTCTGTATTTTTTTTTTCAGGAAAAAGATACCTGTGAATAAAAGTAAGTTATTGAGAGAGCCAAATATCTGGATGAGTGTTTGACATTTCAGCACATTTCAAACTGGATGCAGTTTTTTGTTGTCAACAGAGAAAATCCATAGGAACACGCCTTGATGTAGCGGTTGATTAGAAATGGTTAAATCTTGAATATCCAAATCTTAAAATTCTCCTTAGTGTTAACAGGTTGAAAAAAAAGCCTTGTGAAAAAGTAGAGTGTATGCCATCAGCTATGATATTTCATCCAGTCAGACCTGAGACTTACATCAGTTCTTCTTGAATTGACTCTAGAAGCTGAGAAATTTTAGTGGATTGTGACGGCCGCAGGCCTCAGATCACTTTCCCTGTGTTCCTCTCTCTGTTTTTTCTTGCAGGTTTCCTCCTTTACCTGGTTGCTTGCCCCGCCCTCCTCGTTGGTGATTGTTCTCAGATGGATTGTTCTCAGATTGTTCTCTCCTGAAAGGCTGGTGCCTTTCGGGCACCCTTGGGTTTTGTTTGGGCTGTTTATGTTTAGTTTAGCTTTGGTTTCTTTGATTTAAACACTGAGTTCTTTGTGTTGTTTTACGTTCAATAAATTAAGCATTCTGTTTAAAAGCTGTCATTGTGTGGACCTCCCTTCTTTGTTATGCTCTCCCACGAGCTGGGCATAACAGGATAGTTTGAGGTTTTCCAATAAACCATCAAGTTTTAGGAAGTTTTTTTTTTTTTTTTTTTAAGCATATTTGGTGAGAGCGGGTTAAGATATCAGACTGATTCAAGTATTTTTTTCCACTGTTTACCAGCTGGCTGATTATTTAATTGTTAACATGGCTGTGAATTGCTTAAGTAGTTTAAAGTTCTCATCAGTGATGATGAAAAACTGATATGCAACATTGCCAGTTTAGTAACTCTTTAATCAAAGATTAATAGTTAGTTAATGATAGTTAGTTAATAGTTAGTTGTTTCTATCAATCCGTGGCCATGTGATTGTTCTACACTTGGATTAAACACTTAATGTTAAATGTTATTATATTTCTTAACTTGGTAGGCTTCAGAGATATTAGATGCCTATAGTAGTTATATGTTTGTTTGACTTTTCTCTCACTATTTCAATCATATGTGCTTTACAGTGGGTTTCTCCTTGTTTAGAGATATTGATAGCATATTTAAGGGACAACTCCCTAATGAGGGAACAACTATTGTCTTTATGGGTCCTACTTGCATGCAGGAAACTGTATGAAATCAGAGGTCATAGACAATTTTCTAACTACATTACAACAAAGTAATGGCCTGTATATTTAGGTTATATGTTAAAGATCTTAACCTTTGTTCAGGAATTTTTTGACACAGAAAGCAAAGATAAAACAAAAAAAACAGAGGCATTAAGCTCTCTCCTGTGTGGTCTCTTATATGTCTATTCAAATTTCCCTTACGGCTGAATCTTTTACCACAGTATGAGCATGGAAAAGGTCGCTCCCTCACTAGAGATCTGGCTATCACTCTCTGGGGTTCCATTGTTTTTAACGTTCTCTACACCTAACTGAGGTTTATTTGTTTGTGTCCAACTACAGTCACTCTCATCACTTTCAGTTTCAGGAGAACTGTGCTCATTAATTGGGTGTAAAAGTGGTTCTGGTCCTCCAAGAGAATCTTTGTTCTCCTCAGTCTGGCTTTGATGAAGCTGTATCAACTGAGGTTTCTCTTCTTCATTTTCACTCTTCACAGGGACAGGAGTGAACGGGAACTTAGTGATGCCACTCTGTTGGTTTGGAACCTGGTCTTCATCCTGACTGGTCCAGATTTCACCCTGTTCCTCTTTAATATGTAGTAGTTCTGGGTCTTGCTGATCTCCCTGACATGTACTGGAGCTCCTCTCCTGCAGAAGACACAGAAATATAGACACATTGGATCTCATTGAAGTGTTCTGCTTATTAAAATGCTCTCCCAGTGAGACCTAAAGATGGAAAAAAAAATAAAAAAGAAACGCAGACCATGGCTCTTCCATTCCCTCTGCAACTAGGACTTAATGCAAAAATTGAATGCTCTGTCTTCTGTCCAACAAAGTATTCAAGAGGTGAAGTAAAAGTGGTTTAATATGATTGAGGATGAAAAATAGAAAAAGAAAAATCAATGCGTACATATAAGCAAAGGACTGCAGATAACTGCTCCTACTATCTGAAAACCCGCTATCAGGAATCCAACACAGATTCATGAAACTGTTGGTGCGCTCTATAACGGCCTGAGTCGCTGCACGGTCTGGGTCACTACATGGGATTTGCTTAAATGGTCAAGTTTATTTAATCAACCCATCGACACGCCAAAACAGCAATTCTGAGCAATATTCATGTGTGTTCCTTATTACATAATAACTACACATGGCAGGAGTAGATTGTTTGTAGCTATGAAGAGTTTCGGAACAAACTAACATTTTCATGAATGCCAATATGAATGGGTTGTGCTTCCAACATTGAATTTGAATGACAGTCCTTGCAGCGTTTTAGCTATTTGCCAATATAAATTAAATAAAACTAAATGAGACTACAGTGTTGCTTTATAGCTAGTTGGTGCCCAAATCATAGGGGTTCTCAGATAAAGAATTATATAAAGTTGCTTCTGCACCACAAACACAGTATTGTATAGAAAAACAATTTACTGTGATGGAGGAATATCCATTCAGTCTGTCTATCTATATGGATAGACAGCACCATCACATGATCAGAGGTGTCATATCCCCACATTAGTGCTGGGCGATATGGAAAAAATCATATATCACGATATGGACTATTTCATAAAACGATAATGATAGATATCACAATATACCATAATAAAGTATGTTTTCAGTTATTCTCTGAAAAGTTTGACAAAAATTTCATTGCTTACTTTTCAACTTTATTTTGAAAGGACATTTAGCTGAACTGTCACAAACATACATTTCAGTGCAGCAAAAACAGGTAGGTACAGAGGTACCGTAGCTTTCACTTTTTTTTTTAAGTGCAGTTTCTGAGAGGAAAAACACATTTTTGCACTGAAGTTCAGCTATAAAAAATAAACACAAATTATTTTTCAACTTTCTGAAATCTGTAACCTTGTAGTGCAAAGTTTGCAAACCAATATGTCTAAAGTAAACATCAGGGTTGAAGAGAACTCTGTTTAAGGTATTGACCATGAATAAAAGTGCAAACATAAAAGGCTACATTGTAGAAGTAGATATGTTTCTATCAAATTTATCATTGCAGGTTATTTAATTACATATTTGCTGTAATAATTGATAAAATTAGGTTAGAAATGATAGAAACGATAGAAGAGAAATGGCACGATACACACTTTTCTATCGTCCCCTTGATATGTATCGTCATATTGCCCAGCACTACCCCACATCTGTAATTACCAACTCCAATCTTTTGACTTGTGATGAAGTGATGACCTCAAACATGGTGGGTGCCTCTGGCTTGAGACAAAGGTCTGTTGATTATTGGGCCCAGGAAACACTAGAGCCTGGGCTCAAAACCCCAATGGATAAAACATTTTACATACAATTATCATGCATATTCTTTGCATATTCATGCATATTCTTTGTCCTGCAGGTAAACATGTAAATATTCTTTGTCCTGCATATTCTTTGTCCTGCAGGTAAACATGTAAATCTGCTTGTTTCCTTAAATAACTAAGTTGGTTTTCATGATGATGCAATAATGTCGCTTCATGTTGATTCTATGTGATGCAGCTGATTACGCCAGTTTAAACTGGGACTAGTTCTGAAAGCAAAACTGCTCTGGTCATTGCTATTTGGTTTTTTGTTTTAACTAAAACCTTTTTTTTTTTCAATCCAACCCTTCTGTACAGTAAATTTGCTCATAAATATGAGTGGCAGTATAAAATAAATTAAGTCTTGCTGAAACAAATAGTGAAGACAAAATAATTACATATTGAGCCACTAGTACTGCACGCCGTCCCCCGTGCTGCACTGGGTCACTCTGACCATGTCATGCTCCACCTGATTCCTGCCTGCAGGCAGAAACTAAAGCTCTGCAAACCCAACAGCTCCAGCTCCAGTCATCTCCCCCTATGTGTAAAATCGTACTTGGCAATAAAGTTGATTCTGATTCTGATATATATATATATAATATATATATTATATATATGGACAGGTAGATTAATCAAAAACAGATAAACAGAACACAGATGGGCAGACTGTTGACAGATAAATGAGGTAAAATGACACTTCTTTCTTACAGTAATAAGCACTTAGAATATGTGTTTCTCTGTCTCGGTCAGGTTCTGTGGTGGGATGTCCGCAAGCTGAGTGAGCCCACAGAGCGTCTGGTTCTGGACCTAGGCCGGGAAGGGAATCTGGATCAAGCTTTAGGAGCCATGTCTCTGGAGTTTGAGACATCTATGGTGAGAGTTTGTCTTTTTGTGTGCTTCCTAACAGAACAGACTGTGGTGTTCTGGTCTGTCCAGGACTAAAGTTGACATTTCTGAGATAAAGATTCTTTATGTGGCAAATCAAAGCTCATGGTCATTGTTGGGGATTGAAACCTTGGTAAAACTGTCAAATCAAGAGCTTCAACGTAGTTCGTGAAGCCTGAACTTTATGTTTCAGAAACTAAATTGTGAATTATTCCACCAAATTTTAGTGTACTTCAGTTTTTCATCTGTGTTTCGTGATCTAAAGCCCTGTACAAGCCAAGTCCCAATATGTTGAGACACTGCATAAACTGTAAATCAAAAGAGAATACACTGATTTGCTGATCTCATAAACCTATGTTTTATTCACATTATAACATAGAAAACATTACAAATGTTTAAACTGAGGAAATGTACCTTCTCAGGAAAAGAAAAGAAGAAAGACTGGAGGCCAGTCCAGCACCTGTACTCTTTGCTGGTGTGATTGACATCAGTTGTCTGTAGGACGATCCAGTTTTGACTAAGCTTTAGCTATACAGTGCATGGAGATCTAGACTGCAAAAATAAAGCCATAAAATTGAAAACAATTCTATCTTTTCATTTTATGGAAAGGAAATCAGCCCTTTTCACAAAAAACTGGGTCATACAGTGTCTGTTTATTCTTATACATCCTCTGATGTACAGGAAGAACCTTTGATTTTAGGCTTTGTAAAGTGACCGACCACTTTACAAAGTTGGCTCATGCCTTCCCCTGTGTAAACCAGACAGCAAACAGGTTGCAAAGAAGTTGTGGGACAATGTGTTCTGCTTATATGGTTTTCCAGAGCGAATGCATTCTGATCAAGGGGCCAATTTTGAAAGCAAACTCATATCAGAACTCCTCAGTCTTACGTGGGTGGCAAAGTCACACACAACTGCATACCATCCTATGGGAAACGGCCAGACTGAAAGATTCAATAGGACGCTTGGCAGCATGCTGCGTTCCTTACCATTGGCAGCAAAGCAACACTGGACACAGCAAATACAAACCCTGACTTTTGCTTACAATGCTACTGTACATGAAACTACCGGATACGCCCCATTCTATCTAATGTTCGGCCGAGTCCCTAGACTCCCTGTGGATATGGTCTTCCGACAGGCCCTAAAAGACACCAATGTGGTCGACTACAGGACCTATGCAAGCAAACTGATGGCGAGCTCAGCGAGCTCCCTGCTTGGAGTTACGTCGTTGGCTTCATACACATTATAACAATAATCACAATTACAGTTTTCAAGTTACTGACTAAAAATTTGATTACTGGGTAAATACCTGATTACTGGCCTAGCAATCCGAGTACTGAACAAAAATCTGATTACTGATCAAAATCACCCACTCAATTCTCCAGAAATCACAGGTAAATTGAACAATAATAACCACAAGATTAGTTTAGTGAAGAATAGCTTAGATTAAAAATTTGATTACTGATTAAAAATCTTAATTTAGTTTCACAAAGTATATTGATATATATATAGTATATATTGATTATTTTAACACATATATTTACTGGATTTCTTTTTAAATCTACAGTAAGCATACTGCAGACAGACTGGAAAATAGGTTTACTTATGAAGATAAATCTAGACTGATTACATGGAAGAGTCTCTTTAAGAAAAAAAAAAGAGAGAGAGAGAGGCACTCAATGAAATCGTTATTGCTTCTCATGTCTAGAAAAGCTTTTCAAATTTGGGCTCTATTTTTAGCGATCAAACCAACAATGACCATGCCAGCCACCCTGAAACAAGTTGGGAATAATAAAACTTGCAACCTTTGAACTTCCATGGCTTGAGGGGTCTCTTGTCTGCATCCTCAAGGGTCCACACGTCCTGACAGCTTGAGTGATGACTGGCGGACGGTTATCCCAGTCTGCCTCCTCCTATTTTTAACCCACACTAAACACAGAGTTTTCGAAAATAGGCCTGAGCTCTAAACAAATGATTATTAGGGCACTTAGGGTCTCCCCACTGACCCGCACATCCCTTTTAACAGTCAATAACGGAGGCCCTATGGGTCAAAAGGTTTAAGACTTTCTAATAAAAGTAACAGAGAATAGGGGATGTGTGCTGGAGAAGAAAAAGTTGTGTCTCAGCTTGAAATGCTGACAAGTTAATAATCCCTTCTCAAATGGCCCTACCACAGTAAAATGGCCAGTTTGTTCTTACTTTTATTGCTATCATCTGTCGGTCCATCACTTTTTCTTTTTCTTTTTTTTTTTTCCTCATCTTAAGTAGACTGATGGAGCTAAAACAGCTTTACAGCAATGCTCATGCTGGGCCTTTATTCTCCTTCTTCATGTTTTCTTCCCCTTTTTGGTTGAACATAAATTGTTATTGTAGTTTTAGCCTCAGGAAGCTTAATGGATTTCAAAGATCTATTCATGATGTGGTAATGAGATTCAAATTTGCAGGCCATTTTACCTGGATAAAGGAACAACTTGTGGCCATGTGAAGTATACAGCTTCTCACAATTCTTAATGCCATTTTAAAATATGTATGTGATACAAAACCACAGTGATTTTAGAAGTAGATCAGACCTGGGCCTTTTGCGTGATTTTAAAACATGTTGCTTCAGTGCAAATATTCATCAGTTTTTCTCAAGTAATTATAGAAGAACATCATATATCCTACGTGAGTGAACATAAACCTCTTCAGATCTTGATGTTTCCTGAGTTATAAGAACTGATTGGAAATGTAATGAAGCTGAACAAATTAAGTGTACGTCACTGAATCTTTACAAAGTAATGCTTTCTTTAGACAGGTCAGAATGTATCCACATTATTACATTACACATTATTGGTTATGGAATTTGTTCACTAAGCATGATGAAATAATTTAAAATATCAGAACACATAAAGATTCTTACTATAATATCGTGGCCAGCATGCAAAGTTGCGTGAAAGGCAGGCCAATAAATGTGTTAGTTTACGAGCAAATTTAACATATAAAGTGCTGTACAGACAGATTTATGACCCAATCTTTATGATTAATGAGTTGTTCAACTCAGCGGGCACACAGAGCAGAACTAATACATAAAATTGAAATATTTTTCCACTATTTGGTTGGCAAAATCAGATGGTGTATCACTTGTTTGGTGGTCCGTACTTAGTTCACGTCTTTCTTTCAGCTGATTTTTCACATTATGCGCAGCTCTGGGAAAAGGTCAGCATGGCTGCTGTTGGACACACCAGCTCCAAACCTGCTACCAGCAGATTCCACCCGCTTCACTCCTCTTCCCCCCCCAACGTAACTGTTTTCAGCTCAAAAACCAAAATTCATTTCCGTGTCATTCCATTCGTTCTCGGTATCTTAAAGATGCAAACAGAAGGAAACAATCCTTCTGCAACAAATAAGATTGCCAGCTTCACACTTGCCATAGTAGGAACCCTTTATCAGTTAAGGGTGACGCCGGGTAAGGCAGCGGTTTAGGCAGGTGACCCGTGTACGGAGGCACAGTCCTCCTGCAGCTGGTTGCAGGTTCGACTCTCTGCCTGTGACCCTTTGCTGCGTGTCTTCCCTGTTCTCGCTCTGCTCCAAATTCCTGTCTCTTTCCTGTGAATAAAGGCCACTAGAGCCACAAAAATCTGAGGAAAAAAAAAAAAAAGTGACCAAAGCCACACAGCAGACAGGCTGCTCATAAACTGTGGGAGGATTTAGGTAAATCTGTTCTGCTTAACAGGTGGGAAGGTGGAAAAGAGGAGGGGAAAAATATGACAATAATATAGAATCAACCTCTGTGTAATATGCAGGACATACAAGGCAACAGTATTTTACGATTTTGTGCATTGTTCTTTTTTTTTTGGTTTATTTCATTTCATTAATCTAAGAAAAAAATGTGTTGTTACATACAACAGATATTGTTATCAATCATATAGGAACTCTATAAGAAAAATAATGGTTTTCACTCTATGCCTCTAAGCCTGACTTACAGCAAAACAGTTATTTTATTATTATCTAGTTACTTTAGTCAGGCTGTCAAACACTGTTCTTAATCATCATACATAACATGCACTGCATTAAAGTGGCATTCTTGTAAACACCATATCTATAATAGCGTGTGACAAGCTGCCTTTGTTTACTCCATAATAACTGGGTGTTTGAATAACTTCTCAGTGACTTTAAGTAACAAGCCAGACTCATTCTGCTTCCATTCAGCTGTGCAGTCCGATAACCCAGACTGACATTTGGTAGGGTAGCGCCACAGAACTGAACCACCGAGACATTTCACCTGCAGAACTGAGACACGGGAGAGCATTTCCTGCACACACATTTCAGATGAATGTGTCCTGTTTGTCCGCTTGTCTCATTATGCACGTGCTGACAAACATGTGTGACGCAGACAGTTAACAGCAGCCACGCACATGTTTATTTGAAGAAGCTTTGCTTCCTCTTCACACTCCTTCTTTTCCATCTGTCATGAAATCCTCCTAAACTTTAAAGGACACTGTCCTTTCTGTAGCTTCTGAATGAATCTGTTTATTATCTTTCAGTTGGGATGAAGCGCCACGCTAACCACGCTCCAGGGCATCTGGGATGGACCGGGGGCCTGGTGAAGGAGGGAAAAGAGGGGATGAGAGCTTTGAGACGGTCCAGACAGACAAGTTGGCGGGCTTGAGCTCCTCTTTTTCACAACAACAAGGACCCACACTGGAGCACGCTCAAGCCCTGCAACCTGAGAGGGCAAAAGGGGTCCTCCAGGATGCCTGGCGTGGGATAAATGAACCCAGATGCTTCCCGCAAAGCGAGCGCAGCCAGACTCAGGGAGTGAGCGGTCGAAAAAAATAAGGCTTACCACTTTTTTTTTTTTTTTGTCTTTCTCTAGTTGAGGCAGCTGTCTGTCAGATTCCTGTGTTTTCTCATAAGTACTGATCACAGAGGCCTCCGTGCAAGGAGCATTGTGGGAAATTATCCGAGGGGCGTTCGTCTTTGAATGAGAATGAGAGCAGCAGCAAATCTTTAAGTCCTTTCCTGTTCCTCTTCCTGACAAGCCACCTGGACCTGAAGGCGCAGCGAGCAAAAGAAGGATGGTCACATTTGTCTGAATGGCAACAGGAAGTTTTAGAAAGTAATCTGAATTAGGCCACTTAATCAATCAGAATTATTTATTTTCAATGATGTTCATTGACACTACCGCTGTTGATGATCCAAGACGCTAAACTATCACTCAACCGATAGCTCCCATTTATAAAATAAAACCTGTATTAGTTTCCTTTAGTGATTTTAGCTTCAGCTACTTAGTTAACTATAGCGTAAAACCTGTCAAGTGATCCGTCAGATCAGATTGGAACACTTGATTTAACATTTACTACTCTCTAGTTGTTAGTTTTATGCTCTAAAACCATTGGGTTTCAGTCAATGTTACATATTCTGAGTTGAAATAAACCCTTTGACAACACATGTTGGAAGACACACTTCTTTGCAATGACTCTCTTATTTTATGGGTTACCATGATGTCAGGCTGACGCCAAGTGCTCTCTGACATCAACAGTTTAAAATCTTGGTATTCATCTCATGCATATCTATTTCAGACATTAGGGACTGATTTGATCAGCCCACATGAATAAGTGATGCCTCAGCAGTATCCCCTGCATTAAACTGTGATGCCACCGAGTCCTAACTAATGGTTAATATGTGGCGAGTTGGAAGTGTAAACAGGTTATCTCAAAGTGCAGCGCTGATTGTTCCCTAAAATCAGCCAAGTCAGGAGAATAAAAGTTGCCGTCTTATGTTCCTGTAAAGCAGACTAATTTTCACTGAGGGCCACATCAGCATCATGGTTGCCCTCAAAGGGCCAGATTGACGGCATGAGTGTAACAAAATGCAATGTAAATCAAAATATATTAAACTACACCTTATTATATTGTTAAATAACGGATTCTGTATTTATTTCCATGTTTTCTGTCAAAATGCTGTTATTTTACCTTGAGATACAAACTTGTATTCGCTTTCCCGTTGTTGATGAAACCGCCTTCCTTGTGCATCAATTTTTCTTTTCTTTGACATGTTGGGATTAGTTTGTAGAGGTTTTTCTCAAATCCTATCAGTTCTGAAAATCATCTTGAGTTCTTGCTCATGGTGATATACTGTTGTGGGTAACGACGAAATGCATTATGGGAATGTAGTTTATTGTCAATATGCGCTTTAAAGCGGCGTAAGCTTATTTAAAGTCTTAAAATATCGGTTTAAAATTTAAGCCAATAGTGCACAAGTGCTCAAGGGCCACATAAAATGACGTGGCGGGCCACATTTGGCCTTTTGGCTTACACAAGGCTTGTGTAAGCCTTGTGTTTGACACATATACTGTAAAGAAAGATACATTTTATAGTGGCACTTCATCAGGAATATGCAGGGTTGTGAAATGCTGTATTTTAAGGCCAAACCACAATCAAAACAATTTCTTAACTCTTAGCCAAATAGTTTTGTTACCTTAACCAAACCAAACAAAAGCAAAAGAAAATAAACTAACATAAACAATGGTCTTACTTGGTACCTCACAAAGGAATTGAACCCGCGTGCGTGACAAAGTGAAAAAAGAAACTCAGCATCGTCCCACTGTAGTTGAATCCAGGACAGAGGCACCACAGCGTATTAGAAATTACTGCCAACCCGTTAAAGTAAACACGTTCAGCTTCACCATCACATGTGGTTCCAAAGGTTCACTGAGAAAGGCGGAAGATGAAATAGATCCATGTTTTCCAGAAACAGAGAATGGTAACGTTTTTACTGAATGTTCAGACATTTCTGCAACTTTTTATTTTTTCATTTTCGTGTAACTCCGTGCAATGGCCTGTCAACAAAGTTCAAACTTATCTGAAACCAAAGGTGCGTGATTTAATGAAAAAGAAAACATTATCAACTGCACTTTTTTTTCTTTAGATGCAGCTTATTCTTCACCGAGGACTGCAACTATATGTTTCTCGCTGGGTACCTCGGGAGTAACCCATGTCACTCTTAATTTGCCAGGATCTCATGATGCCATCCAGATCCCTCATCCTGAAACACACACCGGCCTTCTTTGTTTGCTTCAATCGAGGTTTTCTTTCACCACAAGGGACATGCGCTAGCACACACACACATATGCACACATGCTTAAGCCAAGTCATGATCAGAGACATTCACTTTCACACCAACAGCGATGTTTGGATATCTGCTTAAGTTGCATATATTTAACCACGTGTCCGCACGCCTGCCCTTATAAAACAGCCTCCGTTTGAGGCAGATGCTGCAATGAGCCATGAATGACAAATTTCCTGTTTCATTTTTTCAACTTCCGCCTGCTTTAGCTCACAACTTGCCCCTGTAGTGTCAGGAGACCAGAAGTGAAATTAAAGAGGACAAAAATCCCTGAAATGAAGTGATCATTACTTTGCTCAATCATTTCAGAAGAGTGGGAAAAAAAAAAAAAAAAAATTGCCCTTCTGTTCAGTTTTTGTGTAATAAACAGCAAACAGAGCTTGCAATATCAAAGGCAAGTATGATAAAAGGCATCACTCTCAAATGAATTATGAAAGAAGGTTGAGTTGTTTGCCTGTCTTTGATCACAGAGATTTGCAACGAGCCAGCAGCATGTAGCCCCTGTATATGTCATCATGACCATTAGGAGGTGCTGACATCTATCCGATTGGGATGACAAAGCAGTAAGCATCTGTGCATGTGTGTATGCGTCTGTGTCCCTGCATCTGCTTTGCCAAATGTAAATCACATCTGCTCTCTGGTGTGTCCATGTGCTTGCATTAATGTGTTTTCTGCGCATGTGGATTTTAATTTTACACACACACGTGTATGTGTACGCATGCTTGAGAGTCCATCTTTGGTTGTCTTCCACATCTGCGTGTGTGTGTGTGAGAGAGGATGCAAGTATGCATGCTGGCTGCATGCGTGCTGGCTGGCTGTCCTGCCTTGAGGGGAGATTAATGGCTGAGCGATGTTGTTGTCCAGAGAGCAGATACTCAGACAGCCGCTCACACATGATTAATTGTTTCCTTGTTGGGATTGGGACCAGTCGACTGTGGCTGAGCCAAGGCCTCCCACCCAGCATTTCCAGACCCGTGTGCGTGAAACGGAGAGAAAAAGTGATGAAACACAAAGACACTAAAGAGAGAAAGAGAATATTATGTCCTCCTTTATGAGTCTGTCTGTCATAGCGCTCTCGTTTTAAACATATGCAATTATTTTGAACTCAGCCACACAGTGAAGTCTTGAGGTTTTTGGTTGAATGTGGTGAAAAGGATTAATGCTTTTGAGCCTGTTGAATTTCTTCTGTGACCATATTCTGAGCAATTGAACTGGATTGTGCAATGTAAGATGTATTTAATGTTCTTTTGCCTGCAAGTGTTTCTCTCTCTTGTTTACTTACAATGCAAATATACTGACAATTGATCAACCATGCTCCAGTGTCACGATCCATCTCAAAAAACTCTTTGAATCACAGGAGCACATTGATTTCTCATAGTTCAACTCTTCTGAGCTTTATCTGCAGTGATGTTGGGTTTCACTGGATTACATGAGTGGACCTGATGGTTTATTAATTACAATTATCAGAGGCCTGATAATTCACTACAGATGATAATAACATCAAGTGTGCTTTATTGCTCTGGCGGAAAAAGCCTCTCTGATGTCTAAATTGTTCCCCCGTTAATTCCTCCCCCTTCACTGTCCAATGCTTTTAAGTGCAGCAGGACAGGTAGATGGCTGAGCCTGTGTGGTCAAATCTTGAAGATTTGGGAGGGGACAGGGCTAAAATCTTGGAGTAAAAGAGACAAAAAAAAAACTCCCTAATTGCCAGGTATCGCGGGTGTACAGGAAGGAAACACAGCGGGGGGTGTTGTTGCCTAAGACATCACAGTTAAAAACGCACCGCCATCCTCGCAGGGCCATTTGGCTCGATTGCACATTATGGTTTAATGATGGCACGAGGATGACTCATATGCAACTCCAATTCATGTTACATTAGACACTTAATCACAGCAGCCATTATCCAACCTTTGTGTTAATGAAAGTGCTGGACTCTAAATGATTCCTGTTGAATAAACATGAAAAAACATTAACTAGTGTAAAGTTTCGACTTTAGCTACGTGTCTTACTTTACAGTGTACAGTTTGCGTTCAGATTTATGACTTAATTAGATCGCTTGTGTGTGAACTAGAGAACGACCGATTATCGGTCGGGCCGATTATCGGCGGCCGATATTTGGAAATTTGACATATATCGGCATCAGCCTTTTTTGTCATGCACACACCGCGTGCATGTGCACGGAAAACACACGAAGGAATACATATGATTTAGCTTTTAAGTTAAAGGCAATCGATCTGTCGTTCAAGGAAGTAAACAGAGCTACTGCACGTATTTATTTTGAGATCCGAATATTCGGATCCTTATATTCAGGTGCGCTCAATAGGAAATCACGGTATGTAATGTGGAGAATAGTATGTAGTTAAAGACACGTGAAAAACTTTACAACTCACGACTACTAATGTTGCTACGAGCTTTCTGGTTCTATGATCTGAAAATGAACGGGAAGATGAGAGAGTAAAATTCAGAAATAAGTTTAAAAGAGTTTAAATACTGTGTGAGCTAATTAAAGCCCGAAAGGCTGTTTTTGTCCTGTCAGGAGTTTAATTGCACTCATAGCAACTATTATATTTTTTTATTCTTTTTCATATTAATCATGAATAATATAGCAACACAGTTTTGAATGACAGGGTCCTTGTTGAAACAGATGTTTCTGAGTCTAAGAAATTCAGGCATGTTGAGTCTGTTAAAAAAAAGGCTGAAGTTACTAAATTGAAGTGTTTTGGATTTAATTAAAATGCAGCTAATTGAGCATCAAAGGGAATATTTCCCACTTGAAGTCATTTTGGTTTTTGCCATTTTGGTTCACTAATAAACATATTTTTTTGTGTTGGGATTCTGTGATATTCTATTCTACTATCACCGATTCAAACTGCACGATCTTTTCATTAAAGAAATTTGAGAAGTTGGAAATTTTCCTTGACTTGGGTCGCGGTTTGTCATTAAGGGTGATGGTGGGTCCTGAAGCCAGACCAGTTGAGAACCACTGGTCTAGATCACCCAACTTGTTTCTAAAACCATGTTTTGTCCACAAAACACATGTAGGAAATGAAGCACAACCACAAGCAAAACATGAGTAGATTGTTTGAAAATGAGCTGATGGGGAAAAATATCTGTGCAAGCTGTTTGTGCTATTATTTGTTCAGAAATTAACACCATTTTTTTTTAGGACAAAGACTATAGTGCTATATATACTATATATACTATGTGCATTTTGCGGAGATTGTCTGTGTTTTAGAGAGAACTGAAGGTGAGTAAAAAAAAAAAGAATCTTTGAAAATATCTGCAAGCTCATATCGTGGTGTGCTTTCCCCCTTGCTTTGAAGATTTCATCTTCTGGATTCCCTTCCTCAAGAGTGCTTATGTGCTTATGAGAGGGTTACAGCAAATGAGAGAGCATTGGCTGTAGCTCAAATAGGGATTACAATGACAGCTCCAGACATTTGGCTTGTTCGCCATCGGCAATGGCTGGGTGATGCATCAGCAAGCATCTTTAATGAGTCTTTGAGTCGTTCATATATGATGATCCGGTGCCGACTCCCGACTACCTACTGGCTGCCGATTTGCCACTGATGCATCAGTGGAGCTCTGCAACTGGCAAGTTGAGCCTGGTAAGAGTGAGAATTGTTGGCTAGTAGCCATTAAAATAAGCTTTGAGACGAAAGCATCATAAAATATTCATGAACATCTGACACTGCCATTGCATTTGGGTCAGAGAATGTGCTGAGCCTCAGAATTAAAGCAGCCATTTATTGTGCGTGATGAAATTACGTCTCATCTACAGTCTTGGAAAAAATTATTAGACCACCCTTGTTTTCTTCAGTTTCTTGTTCATTTTAATGCCTGGTACAACTAAAGGTACATTTGTTTGGACAAACATAATGATAACCACAAAGATTGCTCATTAGAGTTTTATTTAAGAGCTGATATCTTAACATTTTCCTTGGTTTTCTTGATTATAACCTAAATCACTTAAGTTTTTACATCAATAGCTATGGCGTTGTACTGCCAAAAACACTGCTTTTATGCATTCAGTGTTTTCTTTTCTGTCTGTTTTAGTCACATGATGACGTTTAGTGGTACCAGGTATTAAAATGAACAAGAAAGTGAAGACTAAATGGTGGTCTAATAATTTTTTCCATGACTGTAGCTCAACTCTGAAGAAGCTGAATTTTCCATCCAAAAAATGAACATTTAGAAGTCCCCTCTTCAATTTTTAGAAGATGACTGATCACCTGCGTTCCTACATGACACCACTTCATCATAGACATGCCCATGTTATAATGTATCCATGAGAAAACAAAGCTGTCAGAATATCTGAGTTTGTCCTTGACACAGTTATATCCCAAAAGTGTACTTCTAGTTTTGTGGAGCTACATAGGTTATGTTTTCCCAAATGTTTTTTCACCTTTAAAAAACAGTCAGCTGTCGTGGTTTGCAAGATGGATCACGTGATAAATTGCATGATGGAGACAGGACACTCATAATCTGTCCTGACTTCAAACCAAAGTCTTGTGTTTTCACAGGGATAGTGTTAAACTGAAACATGCCCATCTGTTTCTTTTTGTGTGCCAACGCGTCAGATCAGGTTAAGATTTGGACAGATTTAAGTGACAGTGAGGCCAGGGCATGATCCCACACCATCTGAATTATCCAGTGTCATGTTCACATGTTCAGAATAATCTATCCACATTTTCAGCTGAGCTGGGATGACAATCATAAAAAAAAATGAAAAACAGAAAAAAAAAAAAAACGTGTAAGGGTGTTAGAGCAAGGCATTAAATAAGATCCAGATTTTGTATCTTTTAGTTGCATGTGTAACTGGGTGGAGTCAGATATTTCCATTTTAGATGTTCCCCTCAACCACAGCTATGAAACTATGGGCCAAGAGGCTTGCAGTACTACTCACTCTTACAGAGTTCTTTAGTGTTGTGAAGGTCTAAGAGGGGCAGTTTGTGCTTATGTCTTGGCATTAAATGGAATTGAGTCTTTTGATGGCTTTAGTTTGGATTAATACCAACTCATGACACATATTACCAACTGGAATGACAGAGCAGGGTTTGTGGTACATGCATTTACAGTACCTGAATCATTCACATATACACACCGAAAGGCGGTGAAAAAAAATGTAAACCAAGCAGTTAACCTATTTGGGAAAACATGCTTTCTTGCAGAGGGTTTAATCACAGGCACAGTCTTCAAAATTGAAGGCAACAGCTAGACATGAGTTAGTCAGCTAGTACCAGTTTCTGATCCATCCAAACTGTACCTACATTGAGAAATCTGCATTTTTTTTTTTTACTAGGTACCAACCCAAATTTAAAGGTGAATATTGGATGCATTTCTGATTGGATTTCCAAAGATGCATCATGTGCTCATTCATAAGCACAAGTGTCTCGCATCAAAGCTTTCATATGAAGGTGAGTCTTCTGAAATGACATTGTCATATTTTTGTGACCATATTGAAATGATAGACCAAGCTAGTTAAGTTCAATTCCAAAATTCAATAGGAAAGTAATGTATTTTGCAGTATGCTGGGGCAGACGTAGCGAGTGATGTGTAGAGACCTCATGCTTCACAAAGAGCAAACATTATGGCTAAAAGAACTCTCAGTGATGAGAAATATGTAACATCTACCTGCTCGTTTGAAGGAATTTTCTCAGTGGTGTCAGTTATTGCACAGCTTTGCATTATGGTAGACAGTAAATGTGGTAGACTGGTCCAATGCATACTGGAGATTCTGTCAGAACAAACACAAAAATAGAAGAGAATTTATTGTAAAAAATTACTTAGCAGCATGGTGTACCAGAAATCATGAACAAGGCAACAAACAAAAATTACTTTCATGGATAAATGAAAGCCACTTGAAAGAGGCATGCAAATGATCTATTTTTAAGGAAAAGGCATGTCATTGTCTCACTCTAACCAAGTAGTTTTTAATGCATACCAAATGGTTCAGATGCCTAAACCAGGGTGTAAACTGAATTGAAAAGAAAAAAAGCAAACAAACAAAAAAACAATTAAATAAAGTCTATAGTACTTGTGTGCTGTGTACCAAAAACCCTAATAAGACAATGCATTTCCAGCTGTGATCTTTGCATGAAATGGCATTCGCCTGCAGTCTCGTAGATGGCCACAGGTCTCATAGCACTTTATGGAAGGATTAAAGTGTGATTTGCTACACTGTGCAAAGATATTTCTCTCTTGCAAGAGAGCAAATTGCTGAAACAAAGAAAAGGCGTGGAACAAAATGAATATTAACCTGGTCTTTTTTGGCCTAAAAGAAACTACTACTACTTTAGCGTTCAAATGTTAAGATGTATGGCTTGTGTAAAATAGGCCCAATACTTCCTTCTGACTCTAGACTGAATAAATATGCTAATCTGAATCAGGAGCAGAAACAGAAGTTATATAACTTTCAATATTCAAAGCATGACATTGATAGATAATATTGTAATCGAGCTGTCCTTAAAAGAGCTTTTGGCAACCTCCGGCTGATGCTGCAGCAAGAGGTCCAAAGAAAACCAACAGCAGAGATTCTGTTTCTCCCATTTTAGCTTCTTTTCATTGGCATCCTGTTAAATCCAGAAGAAATTTATCATTCTTTTCTTCATGTATGAATCCCTGAAAGACTAAGCTCCATCTTATCTTAAAGATTTCATAGTTCTGTACATCTTCCCATCAGAGCAGTTAACTCTCAGACGGCAGGTTGACTCATGATTCTTACACTTTCTAAAAGTGGAATGGGAGACAGAGCCTTCAGTTATCAGGCTCCTTTGTCTTCGTTTAGGTTCTGGAGGCAGATACAATCTCTAACATTAAGATTAGGCTTAAAACCTTTGTTTTGGATAAAGCTTATACTGTGGGACGAGCTCAGCTGACCCTAAGTCATCCACTTAGACGGCATTAGGCTGCAGAGGGATTTCCCTTTACTCTCCATGCACGTACAGTATATGCCATCATTGCTGCCATCAACAGCAATAATGGTATATACATGAAAACATATTAATAAACTGAACTGAAAAGAATGAATACAAACTTTTGGCTTGACAGTACTTTAAACTGGTAACATGTTGTTAATGTCAGCAGAGAGTACCAGGATTGGTTCTTCCACATGTGGGTTGTCTGAGGTCACCTTGCTGACGCTGTAGGTGGTGATCTGCACATTCAAAGCAGACATCCACAGCCATATCATTGAGGGCTTTGCTCATCATATATCTTGTAACAAATGAAGTTTTATTGAAAGGGGAATTTAAGGTGGAATACCACTGAAGGCTTCCAGGAGCTGGAATGAACCAAACACAAACATGATATGCTAAATCAAGTTTTCCCATGATTCTAGCTTGATTCTCTCTCTCAGTATTGTGGTGATGGTTCTGCTTAAAATATTTCAGTTCAATAGATACCAGTCCTTAAAAGAAAGGAAAAACAGACTTTTTTCTCATCAACTTTCAAAACCACTTATTCCCCCAAAATAAATGCGGAATGAGATCCTCAAAAACAGCTATTTGCAAATGAGGTGATGTCAAGTCAAGCTTTGATCATTAATTAACACTCCATTCAGGTTTCTGACACAGCTGGAGTGAACCACAGCTACAGCAGGTCTGCATGCTCTGATATCATTGTGACCACAGGAACCCATCCAGGCAGGTTGATGGTGTTTTGATATTCAAATCCCAATTCATCATCACATTTTTCAGTCTGATTTGAGAAATGCGTCTGATTTTTCTGTAGCCTGAACAAAGCCTCAGTTCATCTCAAAGACTGTTCAACAGTTTTGAACAGAAACACATCAGTTAACTATTTAACAGCGTGTTATGCACCAGATTGTTTTTAGCTGCAGCCAGTAACTTTCCGTCTCCACTGCTTGCCTGGCAGCCACGTATAACTTAAAATTCCTGGTTTTACTCTTTGACTTTTTAAAGATTTGAAATTATAAGTTACGATGTGTAAAGTTAATTTGCTTTATTGGTGATAACAGGTGGATTTTGTCATGATTTTAGAAAGTTAGAACTTGCGTTTCCCTGCTGTTTCCAGTCTTTGTGATATGGTAAACTAATCCTGTCATGGCTATTTCTTGGCATCTAAAGAATAGAAATGTATCAGTTTTCCTATTGGACTCCAGTAGGTTAATACACATATTTAACATGATCTTTATCACAGTGATTATTGTCTTTGTAGTCCTGTAGGCATGCATAGGTGTGAACAGATCTTTTGGGGTCTTGCTGATTCAGCATAAAGCCATTTTCGGTGGTTATAGTTTTTCTTTATGACATATAAACCATATACACTACTAACACCTTTCCCTAGGAAGCCAGTCTGTTGATGAACTGAGCAGTTTTTCGGTTTGCTCTCTCTGCTGATTGAATGCGTAGATATTGTCCCATTTTACACTGCAGATCACATTACCGGCATAATTTAGCACACACACTGCCTCTGATCCCATGCAAAGTCAGTAAACCATTCAAGACAGCACCGGATCATTTTGATGAGAATGAATGGAGCTGAGAGTGTGGCCTGTGGTGAGTCCATACCAGGTCCATACAAGCAAATTGAGGCATTTATAGTAAAAAAAAAAAACACAAAAAAGACTTAAAAGCCCTGTTCCCCCTTGACACTGATGGCTGTCCTATAAGGGACCCTCAGTTGTGCCTTCAAGTCTTTTGATAGGGCACTCGCCAGCGTCCTTTGGGACTGTTTCACCCCCAACAATAAACAGGCAGCCCTTTGTCACTGTGAGAAGGGGGGTTATCCTCCTTATTATCTGTGTTTACTTTAGCGGGGGTGTGAGTGTGCAGGTGTGGGCCATTCTGCAGTAGGTTGGCTGTCTCACTGATGAACCCACTCCTTAGTGGATTTTTTTTTTTTTTTTCCCTTAACTCTCACCCTGCCATCTTTACTTGGAGGTTTTGGGGGGTTTTAGTTGTTGTATTGTAGCCCCTCTGTTAAATTCAGCCCAACAAAAGAAATGTGCAATTAGGGTTATTATAGTGGCAGCTGCACGCTTCCTGGCATGAAGCTGACAGCTCTACACTCACCCGGCATGCTGGTGAAGGGATGGAGAGCGGAGAAGCAGAAAGAGCAGGGTCTGTAGCGGTGGGAGATAGAGAGACAGAATGGTCACAGTAGCAAAGGTGGAAAAGAGAGGAAAATATAGGGCCTGGTGTATTTCTTCAGTGTAGACACAGTAGGGACTCTCGCCCACAGCCTTGTGGTCCTCAAGAACAATGGATCTGCCGTCCCCCAACATGAAGTGTTATGAAATAGTCCTCACCACAGTTCCATTGGCTGCTCTCTTGCATGTGGTCTCCAAACTGCGTGGGCAGCGAGAAAACCATTTACAAATAAGCGAATCCTTTTTTTTTTTAATTTTGAAGATTCTGAGCATTCAAAAAGACAAGAACCTTTGCAACATTTGGTGCATGTGGTAGCCTATGAAATTCATAGAAAGTACAAGGTCACAGAATTTTAATTTCTGCATCAAAACTGATTGAGGACATATAATTCTTCACTTATAAAACACTATTTGAAAGGTTTAAAATACGCTTAAAATCCAGCGTTATTGAAATAATCTAAAACCGATTATCATTTGTTCCACTAAAAGTATGTAACGCCCAAACTGAGGCATCCATGTCAAACTGAACCGCGTGGATCACAAATCAATGATAACAGCAAAATGTGTGCTCAAATTGAAGTCCCAATCAAATGGGACTGAAGGAGCACTAATAAAGGAATACAACTTAGCAATCTTTAGGAGGTTGAATATTGAGGCCCCACCGAGGCCCTCAAACACAAGGGAGCAATCTTACGCTCTCAGCACAAACAAAATAGTCACAAGTCCTCCTCTGTTGCTCTCACTTACCAATTTACTCACTTGACTGACTTTCCAGCCTTTAGAATAATCATCTAGCTCAGGGCTCTTAGTTTCAGGGGCATAAACAAATCTGAACATCCTGCATCTCTGAATCCAAGTGCTGTGACTCCACTCCAACATGAGACCTCGCTTTATTTCCTGCTATAACAAAATATTTATTTTCTTCATTGATATGTATATCAGTAGCAGATGACTTCACACTCACAGGAGCTGCTGGGCTCCGATGTGCGGATGATTGAGATAATAAGTGGAAAACAGCGATGCTGGATTTGAGCTGTACAGATATCTACTTCCACCATTTCCAGCCATGAATGGGAAAATCTAACTTAAGAGTTAATAGTAGTATGTGCTGAATGCAGTCCAGCAGTTCACGGTGATGAATCAAGGCGGCCTCATGGGTATGATAACTCATCATTTATTAACATAGACTTCCTGTTTAGACTTGAAATTTTCACAAGTCTTTTAGTGTTTGATGTTACAAAAAAATGATAAAAGCTGTAACTCATTAAGAATGGTGCCTTTTTGTGAAGAGGCGATCAGGTCACCTGGTTTTAAATGTTTTTAACTGGTTTAAAGTGTGCACAAGTAGTGTTAATTCATTGTGAAAAGAAATAGTGTTTGACTTGATCTAATATATCAGATCACCATGAAGGCAAAACAAATTGTATTACTGATATTATAGCATAATGTTTACTGTGAGTCTTCCATAAGATTGAATAATTTTGACCCCTCACTATTACGGATCAGTTTGAAATGCTAGATTATGTTAGGCCTTTTTAAAATCCACCCACTTCACTTCTATGGAGCCCCGTTTGGCTCATAATTCAATGAATAAATGAGTCTATTATTATGAAATACGTATCCATTATTATAATATGTTTCCCATTATTTTGAAATATGTGTATTATTATGAAATATCTCCCATTATTATGAAAAAATGTAATTATTATGAAATATATTTTTTATTATTATTTAATCTTAGTTTAATGCTTAATTGTTTATTTCAGAATGGCTTTTTTTTTTTAATCTAAGAATGAGTTTTTACATAATTGTTTCCTTTTTCATAAGAATGAGCTTTTACATAATAATGACATTTTGCCACTGGGCGGGACCAGTGGTTGACCTGCATGCTCATTGGCTGATCCTTCTCCATTCTACGCTCTGACATCAACTAGTTTTGGCCGTGAGGTCCCGTTAGCAGCGGGCCGTGACGTCATCAAGGTGTGCTCCTAGTCCGGTTGTAGCTATGGCAGCTTGGACTGAGCTACGGGAAACCTTGACGTTTCTTAGTCGATTTCAACTTTTAACCGTAAACTGAGGTGCATTCTGCCACCTACTGCCCTGGAGTATATACATTGCACCTTTCGCCCACTATCAATATTCACTGTTCTGTTGCTTATGCCTGAATGAAAGAGCAGCCAATCACATAAATGGCTCCGCCTTCTCTGCTGTGATTGACACACAAATCATTCTTATGAAAAACAAAGCCATTATTATGTAAAAGCTCATTCTTATGAAAAACAAATCCATTATTATATAAAAGCTCATTCTTATGAAAAATGAAACCATTATCATAATAATGGAAATTATTTCATAATAATAAACATGCATTTCATAATAATGGATACGTATTTCATAATAATAAACGCCCGTATTTCATAATAAGAGACGCATTTATTCATTGAATTATGACCCAAACAGGGCTCCATACACTTCAGCTCTGGACTTTAACTCCTTAATCCCTTCAGCACCAAAAAGTACAGTTCGAGCTCAACTTCAACTTGTGGAGACACATTGATATAATACTGTTGTGTGGAATTTGCGGTTGAATCAGCACCAAAAGTAGGCCAATAATGACGTCTTGAGGAAACCCACAGTTCTTGTACTTCACAGCTAGTCTGAAGTCCTTCTTCTGTAAACCTTTGATCACAGCGCTTTCAGTTTATCCTGTTATTGTGGTACAACTACATTATTTAAATTCATCATCTCAGATCACATTATTCTAAACAAACCAGTCTTTCCCGGTCCTTTTTGGACAGCATATTTTGCACACAGGTCAAATTAGATTAATCCCTTTTTGACTGTTCACGCGAACACGATAACACTAGCAGCTGCACATCCTGTGATGGTTTCTGGGCCTCTGGGAGATGTCTTTTTACATGTTGGTGGGCTGAATTTGTGGAGGTAGCCAATCCAAGATAAACTGAAATTCATTTTTGAAATGTGCGCCGCTTGTACTCTGAAGTGGAATAATGTGTTTTCAATCATTCTGAAGAAAATTACGAATTCATGACCAAAGTTATAGCAAAATAAGCACCAAGGTTTAAACATCACAGGTTTAAGACAGGGATCTACCCACCGCTGGATCTTGGGATTCTACTTACATAGATTAGAAAGAAAGATAGATTTCTGGTTGCACCCACTTCTTCTATATAACTAGTTTGTATAATTTTACAAAAATGAAATAAAAAGGGAGTTTTCATGTTCTCCCCGTGCTTGCATGAGATTCCTCCCTCAGTCCAAAGACATGCATGTCAGGTTAATCGGTGGATCTAAATTGCCTGTAGGAGTGATTGTGAATGTGCGTGGTTGTTTGTCTACATGTGGCCCTGCGATGGTCTGGAGACCTGTCCAGGGTGAACCCCTGTCTATCACCCAAAGAGAGCTGGGATAGACTAAATATGACTAAACAGGTATGGATAATGGATGGATGGATGGATAAAATAAACAGCAAAATAAAAATTTTACTTAGCATTTTTTCCACTTCATAAATTTTATCAAGAGACACGAAGGATATTATTTTCTTGTGCAGTTACAGCAAATAAACCAGCAATTTATATGGCATTTAAATAATGTTTGGTACACTACAGTACTTTTAGATATAGAGATAGATACTTTATTCATCTCAAAGAGAAATTTGCAGAAATGGAGATGCTGGGGATTGAACCCAGGACCTCATACATGCGAAGCATGCGCTCTACCACTGAGCTACATCCCCACACACAGGTGCTTTTAATTCTCATTAATTCATTCCTAATTTTGTTTCAAAATACTGACTTTTTCCCAATAATCTGTATTTGTACATTGATGTAAAGCAGCATACTTTTGACATATAACACTTGACATTTTGAAATTACTGTATATGCTTGATTTTTAAAGCATAATTTGTCAATAACTACCTTAACTAAGAGTGGCACATCTCAAACTACTATAAATGTTGCACAAAAAAAACCAAACACAGAACAGCACAAGAGAATTGCACGGAAATGTATTTTTGGAAAAATAACCTTTTCAGGCTATTTTCCAACACTACAGGTGGAGAAAGGATATTGTTTTCAGGATGAAAACAGCTCTTGAAGCCCTGGTCTTACTGGCATCCATTTCACCTCATTAGAACCCAGGGACCAGCAGCCAGCAGAACACAGAGAAATCATTTTGCCGGGGGAGTGTGGCAGGGTTAAATTGGCCTCTGGTTCAGAACGAGTCCCCGCTGTGACAAGCGGAAGAGAAGGGTCTGGTTGGAAGTAGGGGCAGGCCCAGGCATGGCAGGCCCCATGCTGAGACCCCCTCCCTGCCTCTGACAAACACTGCAGTGGATAATCTCTCCTTCAGGGACTCAGCCCGACACTGTGGGGTTGAGAAGGAGGGGGGGGGGGGGCTGTTATGCAGCCTTGTGCAGAGGAACTGGCTCAGTTGGCGTGTGGCACGGACCACAAGAACACTTCGACACACTTGTTTCCGCTGAGCACAGCTTATGTGCATCTTCATTTTCTCTCATCTCCACTTGTTAACTCTATGACACAGACATCACACTGACAGTTTAAATAAACAACCTTATAAAAAGAGAGTTACTTTAAAAATCTATACGCACAATTTGGACTTAGTCATCCAGGTCACAGTAACTCTCAAAGGTTTGAGTTGAGGACAACTGGACTTTTTCTGTCTTGAAGACGTTTCACCTTCAGTCCACTAGACTTTGTCAGTTCAAGCTGACTGGTGGCGAGTTTAGAGCTAATAAACTGTTGAAATCATAAGTAAGTCGCTGTCACTTTCGTCCTCTGGAAGTGGTTTACCTGGTAGTGATCACATCAGCCAAGGTGCGAATAGTTATGAAACCATCTGGGTTGGCGATTTAAAAGTAACATTGTACGTGTGATATGTGAAATCTAAGCCTCCTCCTTTTCCATTTAATGTTGGCATTTCATGTTTGACATAGAGGTTTTATTTCACTTTCAAACCATGTGTCCATTGCTGCCTTCAAAATAGTGCCCGTTATCTTTGAGATGCTTATAGACCACTGAATCTTGACCGGATGGGCTGGCTCTCCTGTGACGTGCCTTGCGTTTGTCAAGTTCTTCATTAGCCTCTCCATCATAAAGGTCTGTGTACTTCCTCACTGTACTGGGCTGCGTTTACATCACTGTGTCCCCACACTCCTGCCTCATACTGAATGACAACATTCTTTATATTTTTTTTCCTTTACCTCTCTCTCTTTTGTGATCTAGTATCTTTTTGCCTGAGATTTCTTGGCTGACTTGACAATGACCCAGTTTGGATATTCACAACTTTGAAGTGCTGTCTTGATCTTACTATGCCCCTTTTTACATTTTCCTCTTAGTGGGAATATTTTCATCCCAATGGTATAAAATCCTGATGGACAGTTTGTATGAATCAAAAAGCAGATATCGGTTAGTATGTGTAGGGTTGCAGTAAACCTCAGTGTTCAGATGCCCGACCCCTCCACATGCACAGCAGTCTAAAAACATGTGTTGTTCTCAGCATCATCTCCTGTGATCCTGATGTTGCAAATTCTTCATTATTTTCCATCCATGCAAACATAACTCACTGCATGGAAAGATGAAGCAGTTCAAGAACTAGATAGTAACAAGACACATTTATAATAAGGCCCTCTAAAGCATAATGAGTGACAATGCTGCATGGATCAGAGGTAGGGGAACCTTTACAGCTCAAGTTAAAGGCAAGTTTTTATTTAACTAAAGAAATCTAACTGATTTAATCATGTAAAAATTCTAGGACTAAATAAGCAGGATGGAACTCAGAGGTGTGAAATAAACAAATAAAATGTGTAAACAACATATATTTATTTTGCAAATCCCTTCAATTGATCATTTGCAAAATGAAAAAGGAAAAAAAAAAAAAAAAAAACAGTCAAAGGACCGGGTTCCTCCAAACATTTTACTTGCTTCCATTTTTCTTACAAAAAAAAAATTAACAAATTAACATCTTCAAATGTCTTTCTCTTGCAAGTGGTCAGCCAGAATATTGAAATATGAATGTCCAAACTGAATGTCCATATTGGAAAGGCCTTGAAAGCCACTACGACGTCTCCATCTTGTAACCATGTTTTTCAAGCTCCGCTCTGCAGGGAGGACAAGAAAAATGGAAAGATCAAGTCAGCAGAGATGATTACAGGTGGGTGGTTGAGGCATAAGTACCCTCTGCTATTGATTGTAAGAACCATTAAGAGATGGGAGCGAAAAATACACAAATATTATGTAGCACAAGCAGCTTTGAATTTGAAGATCACACATACGACAGCTCTGCCCTTAAACAATAATGATATAAAGAAACAACTCAATAGCACGGCTATTGTAATCTACCTAAATAAACAATAACATATTATTGTCTGAAGTATACTCAAATAAAAACATTCGACTCTTGTATATCAACAGTAATTGCTTACATATGCAAGTGTAAGCCTTTAAAGCATCAGAAGATCTTTAAATGGGACAAAGCAATAAAAAAAAAAATTCTGACATTTAGAACCTATAGCTGACTTAGTTTTGTCCATGTCAAATAATCAATCATTTGAAACAGTCAATAAATGACCATAAATACTTGTAGTTCATGTGCGTTACCCTTCACCTATCTAAACATCAATGATACGTACTCTCTCTTTCGAAAAAAAAAAAAAAAAGTTTTAATAGTTCAGCATACTGGTAGCAAAAAGCCTTGTCAATGCTCTATGAGGGCAAAAAAATAAACATAACAAAATAAAATAAATATTCATCAATAGTAATCGAGATAGCATGTTTAATTAATTGTGGTATTGATTTGAGGTCACATTGCCCAACATAAATTTCAGCAAAAGCTAAATTACCCAAAAGTAAAAAAGATTCTTTAAACAACAGTTTTAGAAAACGCAGGTCAGATAAATTAGATGCCACCTGTGGCAGGTTTTGGTCACGATATATCTGAATTAAAAAAATAACAAAGAACAAAGAAAAACCAGAATCGTGTTTTAATGCTAATCTGGACCTTTTTATTTTCCTTAAAACAGCAGACATGTTGATTACTCTTACAGAAACAGACCATATGACCATAAAAACAATGACAATTAAGAATTGCAACTGAAAATTCTAGTGATCAAGTGAGTAGTCAATTGACCTTTCGGTAAGCACCGCCCTCTTCACAACTTAACCTACACTTGCATTTTTCCAGTGTTTGTTTTGGTTTGGTTTGGGAAAGGGAATATAAAATGTTCCCTCCAAATGTTCTGGACACCTTGAGTCACTGTTGCAGGTCCCCAGCAGCAATATTTGACCATGGTGTTATAGTATAATATCGACAATGATGATACACATCGGAAAAATAGCGAATTAACACAGTCCTTAATGCAGGAGCAGCAAGTTTCTCCGACCTAGCAACAGTAAGGTCAATTGTGTAGTGAAAATGTGTGGAGTAGAGACTGGTATTTGTATCACTGGATGTTTTATTTAGCTACAAAAAAGATGGTGATAACTCTAGTAAATGCCAAAATAATGGAAGAATATCTGTTTAATGTATGTGTTCCAGGAACAACCAGATTTGATTCTCGACCACGAACATCCGGGGTCACTGAACACATCCGGGCATGAGCGGGCCATAGCAACCAGGTCAAGGGGGAAAACAAACACTCACTATTGCTAGCCAAGCCGATGCATTTTGCATTTTGTGCCTATTCTGTCTGATTTCGTGCAGTTTACGATAGGGGAAAAGATGGTGAAGAACTGTTGTGTGTTCAACTGCACCAATCAATGTTGCTCGCCAGCCACATTTGTAATTTTATATGATTCCTAGCGAGGTTACTGAGCCTGAAAGAAGAAGAAAATGGCTGCTCGCTATAAACAGAGCAGACGAAGATACTCCAGGGAAATTATGGGTGCCCAAATAAAGACTACGCGTATGTTTGTTCAGCACACTTTGTAACAGGTAAGGAATCAGATTTTCTCAAAACATTTTAGTTTTTAATTTCGATGTTTAGATCTAATATTCTGATGTGTTTGGGGAGGCCCCATTATAGATCCTTCAGGTCTGGTAAAAAAAAATGCTAGGTCTGTCTGCTGGGGCTGCTGACCTAAGTGACTGTCGAGAGACTCCATAATATATCTAGCCTATAATTATATACTTACAAGGAGTTTTTATGAGATAATGGTACACATCTAGGTACCCCAAACGAGGCCATTGTTTGGGGTTATTCGTCAGAGAATCGGCTGTGTGCTTGTATGGACACAAATCTAGGCCGACTATGTCCAATTTTGCTTTATACCTCGCTAAAGCCTCTGGCTTCAACTCATCCTGATATTGGTAAGCCATGCTCGCCACCACAGGCACCAGTGACGATCGCCAAACTAAGTTAAAATACAATAAAGACGCTAGAATGGAAATAACTGAAGGAACTGTGAGTGAAAAACACCTGATTGCAAGTTTGTTTGTCCCCTTACGCTAAAACCGGAAGTGTGCGTGACGTCACGCCGACCTCGAGAATGTCAAATAACAGTTGAAATATTTAAGTAACCCAGTTCAACCGTCTGTTGACTTGTTCTGACACCATTAACCAAAGTATGACTGACTCCTGAACATTTTTTGCTGAATAACTAGGATTACCTCAACTGATTTGAGAAATCATCCTCAACGTTGTCATCGTCCCAGTTGTCTTCCCAAACGTGAGTGTCCTCATCTTCATCCAGCCCCGTCCAGTCTGCAGGGTTGCAACGCCATCATTCTTGTTACAAACTCATATTTATGAGAGCAGTCCCAGACAAAAAGCTTACATTTTAAAAAGTCCTCAGTCAATGCATGTGCGGCTCTATATGGGTGTTTGCCGAGTTAGCAAGCGACTATTAGCTACAGTACGCTACTGAGCTAAGGATACACATGCTGGAATAACAGGACCCACTGAAAAGATACGACAGGCAAATCTCCTAACATAATGAAAGACAAAGAGCTCAAATGAGTCGAAAACAATCAGTTTGGTAAATCAGCACGTGAGTCGAGTAATGTTTTCCCAATAAGCTCGCTAAAGCTAATTTGGCTAGGCTAGCTGAGTCACCGTTGATAGGCCCAGCAGCTACGAGGCAACAGCAAACACCGACGAAGAAAATAAACACTTCATGTAATACATGTAAGACTTACCCTCAGCTGGGAACTCTTCAAATTCATCATCCTCCTCCAGTAAACCCAGGTCTACGGTCTGTTTCTTGTCTGACATGTCAGCTATTTCACTGTGTCTTGCTGCTGCTTTTTAATAAAAGCTCAACACTCACAACGCAGGGATTGTGGGAGATTGAAGACGTCAAGGCGGGTAGCTGCTGCGCCACCAAAACGCAGCAGGCTTTGCGCTCTGACACAGAAACAAGGTGAGGCAACCTCAGTTTAGCCTCAGTTAAGATGGCTGCAGAATATCCACAGTGTTGATGTTCTGATATGTTGAGACTCTGAGTATGTTGAAGCTGAACTCAGGGAAACTCTGAGTTTTCCGTTTCACAAAGCGAGTTAACTTAACCCCCATAGCGACAGGGTTCAGTGAAACCGGTTTTAAAAGGCCAATCTGTTACCATGGTGACTGACTGTGAATAAAACCTGGTCCAGGCTATGTTTACCTCCACAGACCCTAGTTTCTCTGTGTCTTTATAAAGCTGAAACAAGGTAAATTTAAGATAGATAGATAGATAGATAGATAGATAGATAGATAGATAGATAGATAGATAGATAGATAGATAGATAGATAGATAGATATGACTTTATTTATCTCACAAGGGAAATCCTAGTGTTACAGCAGCATATCAATTTCAAGAAACTAAAGAAAAATAAAGACAGATAAACAACTAAAGGTATGACAGGAATGACAAAACAATGAGGCGTAATACAGATTTAGTGCACTGAACAAACAATTAAACAACTATTTGAAATACTACTACTACTAATAATAAATAATAATAACAATAATAATAATAATAATAATAATAATATTGATATAACACTCATCCAATATAAATTAAAAGAAACAGGAGGAAAGTATGGGTAATATACTTTTGATTTAACAGAAGAATATAAGCTCTGGCAGTGCAAGTAAGAATATATTTTCATTGCAGGTATTGTGTGATGGAAGTGATTACCTGTCACAAAGTTTAGTCTACTGGTTTTCTTCACAATTACAGAACTTATATCCATCTTGTCCTTCCGTGCATCACAAAAATCATCAATTGTATGCCCATACTTCACACAAAATACCTTGGGTTAACGGTATGCGGAGTTGTGACAGAAGTGATCTAGGTCATAAATGGTTTCTACCCTTTTACATGTTTATTATTATTTTGTTAAATAGCCACAAACTTAAGGGTCATCCAAAAATAATTTCATGGGATTTCAGGTTGCCCACTTAATTTAGAAGTTGATATCAGTAATGATTTAAAATGAATTAATAGTATCCTGCTTCCACCTATGAGTAAAGACATTTTCCAACAAAATTTCCGAACATGATTGGATGTATATTGACTGTGCCGATATTATCATTGAAGCTCCTTGAATTATTTTTCCTTTGTTAGGGCCAAATGTTATTAAAATGGGCACAACCAACCCTGTTATTTTCAAAATAAGCTGTCAAGCTGTCTGAAATATTTTTTTTATACTACATCTTCAACTGCTTCATTTTTTTTTTTTTTATTGGAAGCAGGATTACGATCATTTGCTCTGTAAGTTCTTCCACATCAACTGTATTTCCTTTATAGCTGTAGTTTCTACAGAAAAACCACATGATTGCAATAAAAGCTCTAATAGGGTGTTGCTAATGATGTCATCGCATTACCACATAGCTGTTGTTCAGGCCATGTTGGAAGGGCACCGTAAAGACACAAGCTCATAATGAAGGAGGAGGAAATGTTCCTGGTGTATGTTTACCTGGTTTTACCATCTGAATCATGGTAACAGAGATCCAGTTATGATGTCTATGTATAGTCATGACAACTCAGAGTTAACATACAGAGCCAACTTTCAGCTCCTGTTTCAAACCAAAAATTTAACTCAGGGTTTGTCAACTCTAAGTTAGTTTTTTTTTTTTTTTTAACTCAGAGTTTGATGAACCTCCTTTCTGGAATATATATGCAGACATTTGTTTACCAAAAAAAAAAAAAAGAAAATAATACACAGAACTTTACAGAACAGAACATTACCCAAAAGAAACTGACCACAGATTTGAATGGTAATGAATTACATCGTTTTAATTAAAATGGCATAGCCTTGTATGGCTTGGGAAGTTCTGCTGCATTGTAGGGCGTGACAACCATGTTGGTAGCTATGGAAGTGGATTGTAAACAAGTCAAGAGAAGGTCTGTCATAAGCTGAAAATTATAGAAACACAGAAAGAAAGTTGGCAAAATAACAAACTTACAATGACAAATATTCAGCTGAAGCAAGGTAAAGTTATTTAAGATATTATCTTATGATGAACTTTAGTGATTCCACATTGGCGAAGTTCTCTTGTTAAAGCAGTTCACATGACAGAATAAAGTGTAATATTTATAAATGGAAAAATATTGTTAATTTAGCTAAAAAAAAAAAAAGCAGGCTGTATACAAAAGAACATTAGAAATTGAGGGTTTGATGGTGATTATGTGTGGCAGCTGTTGCACAGTCCTGTCAGTTAAAAAAAAAAAAAAAAGACCAGAGCACAACTAAACAGTTGAGTTAAACAGTCTTACAGCGGTGGGAATGAAAGCTCTGCAGTAGCACTAATGTCCAGCTCTCACCCACCTCCTCCACAGGGTCCAGTGGGCAGTCCAAGACAGAGCTGGCCCTTCTGACCATCTTGTTCAGTCTCTTCCTGTCCCTGTCAGAGCTGCCCACTGCCAAGCAGATGATAACGCAGTGGATAGCTGAGGCTGCCACTGAATCATAAAAAGTCCTTAACAGAGGCGTACACACTCCAAAGGACCTCAGCCTCCTCAGAAGGTGGAGGCAACTTTGGCCCTTCTTGTACATGGCATCAGTGTTGTGGGATCAGTCCAGTTTGGTACTTAAATCTGTCCACCATGTCTGTTCCCTGAGGGACCCCGTTGGTGCCGACTACCACCTCAGAGACAGAGTTACCCAGCATCACGTACTGTGGCCTCTCGGTGTGGTTGAGCAAGACAATGGAGCTTTTAAATGGTTTACATCTATGAAATCCGAAAGTTTGCTCCACTAGGTCCACCTACCTCTGTTAAGACACCCAACTTGTTCTCTCATCTTGGTTGCAGTGTGAGTGCATGAAGCTCCTCAAATCAAATTTGATCAAAAACTACTGAGCTAAAACCTTTCTCATCATACAGCATCATCAATCTTTTGTAAGCAATCTGATTTGAACAAACATAAAGGTTCAGTATACAAAATGCATTTTACTTTCTTTGAATGAAGAACATTTATGAGCTCCAACATTTTGTGCAATATTTTCAATATTTTATCTTGATGCGATTAAAAAATATTCAGAATGGAATACCTTTAGTGTAATGCAGTGAATGATCCTTCTCATTTTTAAAAATGTATGTTTTAAAAAGCTATTTGATATCCGCTCAGTAACAGATGGCCTTTTAGAATAATGTCACCCAACTGTGTCACTGACGCACAGCATCATACGCATACTTTACCAGTTGTAGAAGAGTATGATGTTGCAGTCAAACCTGGTCATAAACGTTGTATGCATGTTTGATTTTTATGTCTACAAGTCATTTAATTAAATATAGTTTGAATTCAAGTATAAAAATAATCTACAACTGAAATAAAATCTGCACCTGTGCTGATGCAGTACAAATTATCAGCCTGAGTAGTAGTAGTAGTAGTACAGTGATCCCTTGCCAACTCGCGCTTTAAGTTCCACAGTTTTAGTTATTCGCAGATTTTTCAGAAATATATAATATAATAAAACCTAAAAAGGTTTTAAAGGTCTTAAAGGGGCCAACCTGGCCCCTTTAAGAAGGTGGCCTTATGGGTACAGGTGTGGCCTTGTGGGTAATGGAGTGTGAGTGTTGTGGGACGGCAGAACAAAAACGAGGTTAGATGAAAAGTGTAGTGAGCATCAACAGCAGCCCAGCGTGTATAGATTTACATTCTCTGTTAACCGACAGGAGCCCAACAATACAACCTGTGTGATGTTACAAGTTCCTGCAGTGCCAGAATAAAGGGCCCGTTCCATGCAGAGAAAACCGGACTTTTTCTTTTGTTGTTGTTAGTGTGTTAGCCGCTAACTACGAGCCAAAAATAGCACAATACCAGCAGTTTGTTTACTACGGTTCAGAGACCAGAGGCTGTGAAGGTAACAGAAAGACCACAGTTGAGTCTTTGTCTTGTTTCAATGCAGTGCCTCGTTACTTTTTTTTAACGGTTTTTAAACATATTTTAAACACATTATTTAGGCTTGGACGGCTCTGGCTCCAGCTTGCGGATTTTGATATTCTGCGATGGGGGTGCGTCAGTCCCCATTAACTGCGAAAAATAAGGGATTGCTGTAGTAACTAGTAGTACGTAGTTGTCAACAATAATACATTTATTGTGGAGAAACTATGAGTCCATATCAGCCTATAAGTGGAATGTAGCGAAAATCAAATGAGTAAAAAAGGAAAAGGAAGAAAGAAAGAAAGAAAGAAAAAAAGATAGGTAATTTATAAAAGAAAAAATACAGACAATTTATACTGTTTCCAATTTGATACTTGAGCAAAGAGGTCACCTGATAAGTTGTTGATTTTTATGTATGTATGTATTTATTTATTTTCAGCTCAAGGCCTATAAGTGTTAATACACTGGTACAGAACTCTTAATTTCATCATTTCATCTTCAAATTCCATAAATGTGGCATTTTAATTGAAGGTGTGAATAGCAACAAAGACTTTCTGAAATGTCAAACTGATGTGACTTTTTAAATGAACTCCTGGCATGTTTTTTAGCATTAATGGAATTCAAGCAGAGTAGCTCAACTCTATAATGAGAGAGAAAACCATAAAAATTGGGCAAAAACCTGACTCTCTTCACCTATGTGAAATTCTCACTCCGACTGTTATGGCGATACCACCACAAAGCCTCTTTCCTCAAAACATATGCACTCAAGTCATTCAAATTTTGCCAAAGATTTTTCATTTGAGAACAAATGCACATTGTAACCCATGCGGCTCACCCAAATAATGAAGCAGCAGCCACAGCTTAGGATGTATTTTAGATAAATGAGAGCGCACATTCACCACAAAACCACTCGCACCACAATGAAAATTGCTTTGCAGCTGTCATATGTTGACAGACGGTACAAACCTCAACTTAGGCACTGCGTACTTATTCTATTTTCAAATTATTTTGTAATCACCATAACCCTTTACACATGACAATGCCACAACATTCAGGGGGGAGAGGAACAAGATGTGCAGCGGAGTTGGGGTTTAATGCCTCTGTTTAAATTGTGGCATCCTGGTAAATGTGGAACCTCAGGGGCAGAACCTTTCAGAGATAGAACAGAACAAAATAACAATAACTTTCCAAATGATGGGGAATTTCAAAAATACTTTCATTTGAGTTGTACATGTGTCCTGAAATGTGTGTGTGTGTGTGTGTGTTTTTAACAAGTTAAGCAATCGCTAAGCATTCAAAAGGTTCACTGAAAAAATGTATAGGTAACCCATGGCAAATACTTAAAGGTTAAAGAAGCAGCTTTAATAGGTGTTATATTTATATATATATATTCTATATTTTATGTCTTTGTGGCCCATGTCCAATTTTAAAGACAAGGAGCCTGAAATGATGGGATCAAATTTACGATAAGCTATAAGCAAGTAGTTTCACTCACATATCCAGTTATGGAGCATTTCAGTTATGAATGATGCACTGTCTTCCTCTGAGCTATACCCTCCCCAGAGGGACTGCTGATTTTGGTTCCCGTGTCACTCAGTCTCAAGTGCAGTTGAAGTCCTGGGAAGTGGCTGCAACGTCCGCCCAGCATACCTGAGGCTGCAGTTACACTGTGCCTGGCGCCTGGAGTCTCTTCGCTCAGGATAAAAAAAAAAAAAAAAAAAAAATGGGGGCGATTGAAGGGGCTCATACAGGGGAGATACAACATGACCAGGGCAGACAGACTCCACCATGACTTGGGGCTGCATTGCAGCATCACATTTCTGTCCTTTTCACAAAGCCCTCTGGGAAAGGACGGGTCGGCAGCCGCAATAAGTGCACAGAGATAGACGGAGAAGGACTTCAGCTGAAGCCTGTTCTTCCAGTCTGGCTCCCCAAGGAGCCCCCCATGGCTCATGATGTGGCCTTGAGGCGCTTCGCGGTATGAGGCGGATGGATGGAAATGAGTGAAGGGTTGCGAAAGAAAAGAAATGGGAGTGTGTGTCACTAGATCACCCAAGGAAGATAAAAGAGGAGCCTTCCTTTTCCACATCTCAAAGAAAGTGGCCGTGCTGCGGAGGACAGCTGATTGCCTGCTGCGGTGTCAAGCATGTACCTGCTGTACCTGTGGTTACTTTGTTTAGGCAACTACCTCCTTGCAATTATCCTCCACATTTACATTTTTCCATCCATTGAAAAAGATGCTTCCTAAGGTGCCATTCAAAACACATTTGGTTGTGTGAAAGCTGCGGGTCATGTAATATTTCAAAAAGAAATGTTGTAAGGCATACAAGTAAGTGATCATCCTGGATTAAGAGGACTTAAGCAGCCAATTAATGAGGGAAATCCAAGAAAAAATATGTAAACTTTACTCTTGTAGGAAATTTGCAGAGGCTACAATGTGCTTCCAGGATATGTCTGTCAAGATCCTGTATTAAATTTAATCCCAGCCAGTCAGTAAGTCTGCTCCATTGTGTGTTGTGTGGAAACCCCGTCTCTCTTTTCATATGAGTACTTACACCTGAAGAGAACTGTGGATATTCACTATTTCATAAAGAAACTTGACACAAAAAAATCAATTGAACTCCCAAAGGAGTCAAATGAAGATAAAAAATAATAAAGAAAGAGCTTTTTTATGCTTGTTTTGCTTTAGAAACCAATTTTTCAGGGGGTCTTGTTCACTGAGACGTCTGTCATGACGAATTTAAGTTTCATATTTTCCCCTCCCTGTCTGTCTTGAAAAGCTCTGTCATCTTGGGCTTGTGGTACAGTTTGCCAAGAGGCTAATGGGCCTTTATGACAGTACAATCTGATGCCTGTCCCGGCTACCCTGCAGGTAATCCTGTCCACCTCGGCAGCTAAGCCCTGCTCAGGCTTAAGTTGCATATTTTGTTTTTATCAGGACACTGCTGATAAATGCTATCAGCGGGGGAGAAATGAAATATGGGGGGTCTAGCTTCTCGTGCCTGAGCCCCAGTGTTGGAAACGGAGAATTTAGGAACAATAACACCTCTATTGGTGGGTCTCGATCTTCCTTAGAAGTAAACCAGACATTACTCACAGCTTGATGCCTGTTATTTGAATACGCTATGAAATCATTTTACCAATACTGATGTTGCACAAATTTCCGTCTCAGGTTTGCAAACCATTTTAGATTTCCAAATTTTTTCACATAAATTCACAGTAATCCCACCACTCAAAACTCAAAACATATTCAATTGCACCCCCCTCACATCATTTAATAAAACTCATTAAATTACATGCTAATTTACTTCCAGTAATGTGCACTAATAGTGTTCTACCTCTGTGTCCATGGTCCAACGTATGTGAAAAGCACTCACACACTCTTACCATAGGTGATAACCCCCTTTGTGAAAAGCACTCTTATTGGAAGTGCCCATTATCTACAAAGTCTATCTTCATGCTGATACTAAGTCATTAGCTTAAGCTGTCCTCTGTGTAAAATCATAGTAATATATTTTTTGGCTGTGGTGCGTCATGAATGGAAACACTTTTCATTAACTGAGATAAATAGATTTCAGATTAATATACAAAACCCAAGAAACTTTGAGATGTTGCTTAAAATGTAAATAAAAACAAAAAGCAATGACTTTCAGACCTCATAAATCCACAATTTATTCACAATAGAATATAGAAAATCTTATCAAATATTGAAAGAAAGCCATTTTGCTGTCTTATAAAAAAAAAATCCTGGTTCATTTTGAATTATATTTCATTATCTAAAGTATATAGTACCACCAAAATATTGTGAGAATCTGGAAGAATATCTGTGCGCAAATGGACAAGGAAAAAAAAACAAACAACAACAAAAAAAAAAAAAAAAATATTTGATGCAGTGGTCATTCAGCCTTCAAGCAGCATCAAGTTATGTACAGGTTTTGGAGTAATATATGCTCTCATTCAGGTGTCTTTTTTAGGGAAGGCCTTGCCTCTTTCATCAAGACAACGTTAAACCACATATTGCATCCATTATAAAAGCATTGCTTTGTAGTAGAAGAGTGCTTGCTGGACTGACCCAGTCCTTTACAGACCTTTCACCAATTCAAACTGGCACATCAATAAACAAACAAGAATGAAAAGAAAAGAAGACCCAGGACTGTTGAACAGCTCCAGTTCTATATCAGACAAGAATGGGACAACATTCCTTTCTCAAAGTTCCAGCAGCCAGTCCGCTCAGTTCCCTGATGAACTGTTATTAGAAGAACGGGGGATGCTACACAGTTGTAAATATCACCCGAACATTGCCTAATTTTCTGACACACATTACTGCCATCAAATTCAAAATGACCATATCTTATTCTCATGATGGTTGATTCCCTCAGTTTATACGTTTATCATGTTTTCTAGTTTTTATAGTGAACAAAATACGGGTGCATTCTACTCTATATTATTCATCAATGTATTCTGTTTTTGTTTGCATTTGTTGGAACTTTTTTGAAATTGGGATTGCACGTATAGATGGGTTACTTATCATGATCCATATTTAATGGATGTGTTGGAGAAAAAAAGAGCATGTGTTATAATTTTCGGGCAAGTTTGGAATAAGTGTTCTCTTTCTTTTATGCTTATTGAGCCACATTGATTGAGGCTGAAGTGCATCTTTTGTGCTGTCCCAAGATCAGCGTCACAAAAGGGCTTTGTGAGCGATGACACATATCACATGTCCAGAAACGCAGCTTACGTGGATTTATAACCTTTTGCTTCTGAGAAACAAAAAAAGCCAAGTAACCCCCCCGCCCACCTTTTTTTTTTTTTAAGGATCCGTCCACACTGCATCCATATCCATCATCATTCCTGTCTCTTTCTCCCCCTCCTCTCCCTTCCCCAGTCATTTTCTATTTCTCTATCTGTCACGTACAGAAACAGACACACCTCCCTCCCCCTCTAGTTATAGTCATGGTATGTCAAAGTGTGCGCGTCCTACATGACGGTGGGGGGGGGGGGGGCTCAGTGAATCGCTGACGAGACCTGCGCTGCTCTTCTCTGACACCTGTCAGCACCTCGTCTGTCATCTGTGTGCAGAGATGGAAATGAGCAGGAGTGACACAACATGCCAGAGGTGATGGTGATGGCTCACCTCTCTCCATCAGCCTCTAAATATGCTGCACAGCTCGTAGTCTGGCTAACGATAATTATCTGCTTTAAGCCTTCACATAAACTTCATTTGTAGTGATGACACAGTGCTTAGATTTTTCGTTTTCCACGTGCATCTATCTACACAAGCCTCGAGATGTTTAAGCTGTGTGACTTAAAAAAGAGGAAATAAGTTATAATGCACTAAAATGCAACATTACTCATTTTGATACACTCTGCAGTTTTGCTGTTGCATTTAAAAACGTATTAAATTCTGCTGAATGACTTTATTGCTCGTCTGCACTCATCTACTGCAGAAAGGGACATACGGGAGAAAACACCCACCTAATGTCACTTTTAAGTAGTCCTTTTCACTTTTTCTCTTCAAGATGTCTTGAATTCACATTGATAAATGATACAATAAATACATAGATCCAGCTGCAGCTAAAGTGCAATCCAACTCCTTTAACTGTTGATTTGCTGTAATCTCTGACTAACTCTGCAATTAGGTTGTGCTGAATTCCATGGACCTTAATCCCCAACATGTGGCTGTCCCTAGTCCCGGAAAAGTCTGTGATTGGTCTGATTGATAAATGAAGCCCTCCTCATGCTGCTGGACGTCCATTCAGTCGGGGCCTCTCCTGTTCTGGACTATATCCCGGAAAGCTTGGACAGCCACTTATTAAGTTGTTAGACCCTCAGGACGACGCTGCAGACAGGGACTGCTGGTGGTCACCTGGGTTTGCATTTAGTTTCTGCTATCATTCAGACAAAAATCAGTTCTGGAGGATTCACTGTGGCATAATGTTGTAAACGGGACAAAATCCTTTCCTTTGCAAATAAGAAGTTTGAATGCTTGTTCACCCAAAGAGAACAAGTTATTAGTAACCCAGAAAGCTGTTGTTGTTGTTTCAAATTTAAAAAGTGTTTCATTATAAGTTCTGCCTTTCTTGTTAATTTCATGCCACTTGAATTAGTTTTGATTCCCTTCACAGGCCTATACACTTGTACTTGGGTTCTTCCTGAATTGTGTAAAAAAGTAAAAAAGTACACAGACATAAGCTTTGAACCCCCACTTTTGTCGAGATAATTCATTTCTGCTTCTAAATTTTTCCTTCCCTTTTTGTGAATTTTCACACCAAGATCTAAAGACTGCCTGTTTATCATCATCCCACAAAGTTTCAAGAGACAGCAGGAAATGAATTAACAATTTCAAACCAAGCAGGAAAGTGGGCAACAACAAACTTTGCATGACAGATGGGGATGTATCCACTTAGTTTTAGATTTAGTTATACACAATTAATAGAGGAAAAGCAGAAACAGTTAAACATGTATAGGAACTGCTGTATCATTTTTGCCAGAAGGTGTGCAGAGCTCCCCATGGTTCAAAATCAACCTTTCCATTATAATCAAACACCACCAAGTCTCACAGACTTCACAGTCTGCACTTTCATATTTCATAACAGCTAGTGGTAGCACTAAAAAAAATCCAGTTTAGCATTGAACCCCAGGAGGGCATTCAACCAAAAACATTTTCTACAGTTATATGGCTGTGGGTGAGCCTAAAGGAGCTCAGCCAATGATGTAGCACTGCAGGACCAGAGCAGAGCAACCTGGGTAGAGCACAGATGAAACCCGAGGAGGTGAAAGGGAAAGTGGTTATTTGTCATTAAGACTTCTCAAGGAAAGGCCAATGCCAAGGGTCCAATTTATGCTTGTTATAATTTCATTCAATAGCTCCCCCATGTCTATAAACACATTCTTCTTTCTGGTATAAAGAGAATATCACACCAGGTGCAGCTGGTGGTGCATGAGAAGAAGCAGACCTATCACAGTACCCAAAAGCAATGTTACGCTGACACATAATTTCCAAAGAAAAAATAAAAGCAATGGATGATTTCACCAGTTTTCTGTAGTTTTTGAATCAATGTCTATCATCCAATATATTTGGAAACTCCCTCAGCCTATATGAAACCTATTAGGGCTTTTAATTTGGGTAGTTTCTGAGCTCATAATCCAGAGAGAAGGTGAGGAAAGCCTTTTTCAGTTTGACTGCCAGGTACAGCTTCTCTTGCCCTGAGCAGAATTTGTAAAACATGTTCTCGTAAAACTGAAATCAAATGCTACAATTCTTGAATGGGATGTTGGAAAATTATTTATAGGCAAATAAAGTTGTGTGCAACCATGTAAAAAGCGACCCAATTCTGATGCATGGTTCTGTTTAGCAGAAATCATTTTCGCTCTGAAATGTGGAAATGTCAACTCTGATTTGCTGCAGACTCTTGGTAATCCCTTGCACAGACTTGAAAGTTGATCTTCCAAATTTAACACAGCTTTTGCCTTCCAGAGACTGCAGCTTGATTTTTTTTTTCCTTGTGTGTGTGTGTGTGTGCTTATCCTTGTGTGGAAATATGTGATGGTTGGAGATGTTTTTACCATTTTATTTACAGAATTCATAAGAAGCTCAGTGCTGCATACTTCCCTGCCCACAAACACAGATGTGCATCATCACTGCTTGATTGTGGGTGACCTTGGCTGATTGAACTGGTAAAGGGCAGCCAGTTGTGCAGCTGGGCCTAACTGTCTGGCGGTCCACAGCAGTGGGGCGCTGAGGGGAGAAATGGTAGCGTGACTGTGAGGGACCGCCGGGGCCGGCACATCGTGACCTCCGCAGACACGCTCCCAAGTCTACACACTGTGCTGCACTTGTTCCCTCGGCAGAGATGGCAGACACAAAAGAGCAAGGAACTTCCCCAGACCTTCATTTGGGGTGTTTGGACAACTCTAGGGCCCCCTCCGTGCCCGCAGGGGCCACTCAGCTGGTCTGGAGAGCAGAGAAGAATAAAGGCAAGACAGTGAGGCCTGAGCAGTTTAGTTGTAAGTGCATGTGCATGGAAGTGTATGAGTGTGTTAGGAGGGTATCCATGACATCATTGTCTCTGAATTTTCTGAAAGCCTTTTGCCATAGCTGATAGCTGAAGTATTTTAAATTTCTGATCAAGTATTGAATTTTTAATCCGAAAAGAGATTAAGTGTGTTTGCATATTAGAAGGGGTTATGAATATGTAACATAGATCTTGGCTCTCTTTCACTATTTTTGTGAAAACCCATCCTCTTTATTGACTGTGTCTGACTTTTATAGACATATAAAGTCTTTTCTACTCTATCATTATCACCCAAGTATACAGGAAGCCTCCATAAAATTGTATATTTGTGTAGTTTGTGTGAGCATAGCCAGTGTTTTACAGGGCGATGACTCATGGTTTCTCCACTCCATGTTTATTTGTTTATTTGTTGGCCATATATTTTGGTGAATAATGACCCACCTCAGCGAGACACATAAAGCAAAGGGGGAAACATTTGTTGTAGCCAGAGCATGGCTTATTTTTCCAGAAAAAGTAATGGCCAAAACAGTGAATAGAAACGACTGCTACTCCTTGCTCAGCAGCAACACAAACATCAGTCATAAAGAACCACACTAAGTTTTGTTTCATGGCTGTCTATTACTGTTCAATTATTCTCATATGGAGAGACAAAAAGAAAACAAGTGTAAAACTTTTGGCAAACAGGCTGTTGTTAGTTGAGACATCAAGGCTTCAAGGGAGCAGTCGAAAGGGCGAGTCAATAAGTCATCAAAAGAAGTTTTTAGCATGAGGAGAGAAAGAATGGAGAAAGGTTTCCGTAGAGTAACGTGAACGCAAGTTGGCCTTGTTGGATGACAAATTGTCCGACGCTGGGACACGATGGTTCAGCCAGCTGGTTGGCCCCTTTGGCGGGTTGATTGATGGTGTTGATGTTCTAAATCGGCCGCCAACACACCGAGTACAGGACTTGTAATAGCGCAGCTTTAGATTGGCCCTGGAGATAGCAGGAAGTGGACGGGGGTATATGAGGAGGGGGGGCAGCGAATGCAAGGGAAAAAGGACACGTTCCCATGCATGCATCTGGCATGTGAGCATTTCATGCTATAAATGCTGAGTCTAGCCAATTGAGGTAAATTTTAGATGAGAAAATACAGTGAGCATAATCAACATGGGGGAAAGTTAGTGAAAGTGTTTTTTGTTTTTTTTTTTTTGTTTTTTTTTCCCAAACTCTAATCATCATGTCATTGGATGCACAGATGGTCTGTTGTACATCATATCATCCAGGCATCTCTATTAGGGTGCTTTTTAGCCATGTCTCAAGAAAATACATGAAGGGTCATCATCACTTAAACAAAAAAGCCGGGGGTGAAGGTGCAGTCATTAGTGTCAAACAGAGGTCAGAGCCAGTGCTCTCATGTCCACAGTCATCTGACCACTGAGCCAGCAAGTCAAGAGAAGGAGCAGAGGGTGCACTGGTGAAAAAAGTACAACTTCCCCCTAATTGTAACAGGAGCCCCTTTATCATAGTTTCACTGAATAACATACGCTACCTTTGATCAAGAGCAAGGCAGTCTGGGATTGTGTAGGAGGTCCTCAGATCTCGACACACGCAAAGGGGAAACACAGGGCAGCTCAGTGTTATACTGGATGTTTTCCACCACTGTTGTTGAAGACAAAGACATTTTAAGAGTTCGTAGAGTTCAAATAGAGCTTAGTCATCTAATCAAGTCATTTTTAAACCAATATTCTATCTATCGATCTATGATGTAGCATCGAGCTCACCTGTTCAGTGCATCACTTCTCTTTCATTTTGTGAACTATAACAACGCTGAATCATAAGCATGTTGAAACATAGTAAAGAAGCAAAATGACAGAAAATTTGAAATCTGCAGTCTGAATTATGTCTGATTACTTGGCAACGAAGGGCATCAGGGTTGGGAACATCCCTGAGCTTTTGTTCCATAAACTGCCTGTGTCCATCTACTAATCCTGACCTTTTTGTCTTTTTTCCCCCCCTGATGAGCCAAATGAATGTGTTTAAGATACCGGTAAAAAGCAACTATAATCTGGAAAGAAAGCCTCATCAAATCAAACGCTTTCACGTGCACCCTTGTATATATATATACCCTTGCACAGAACCATGTTTAAACATGAAATGGAGTATCCAAAAGGTATCCAAACACTTTTGATACCAAGTTACAACACGTGTTTTCAATTAAGACATAACTGCATAAAGTTCTGTTTTTTTCCCCTCAGGTAGTATAATTGTATATCATAAATCTTTAAAAAAAAAAAAAAAATAGAATGTGAATTATGTGTACAAGAGACTTTTAAGCAAAGTCCTAGACTAAGCGACGACTTTGGGAAGGTCAATCTAAAGCCCTATTTTTTGCCTGTTTTATTAATTTCTTGCCAGTTTAGATGAGTTTTTGGGGTGTTTCTGCTGTTGGAAGACCCTGAAGTTAATACTAAAACACTGAGCTGAAAGCTCTCCTCCAGAAGGCAAGGCTTTGTCCAAGTTGTTAGTCACAAGGTATAGTCAAGCTTAAAAGGGTCAATTTTGTCACTATGTCCTCTCTCTCAGATGGCAGCCTCTTAAGTCATGCTGATATAAAACTTCCTTCACTGTGGGCAATGACACTGGCCTTCAAGTGGCTTTCAGTTCATGACAGACTTGTACCTCAGTCGTCCCTCTGTTGTTCCTGACTGTCCAAACCCCCCCAGACCTTCTTAAAGTGGCTCAACCTGCCAATCCCACCTTCCAGAATGATGTTCTTGGAATCTGCAGTTGTTTTCTCTGATCGTTGTCTAAATCTGCAATCTTCAAGTCTCGGACCTGCTCTGAGCTGCTTGGACTTTCTCTTTATGCTGTGTGCCGGTCCACCCAGTGAGAGCTGTGTATCGAAGCCTTGGTATGTTGTTATAGAGACAAAGAAGCTACTCGCTGCAGGGTTAAATTGGCGGTTTATGCATGTGTATTTACCTTTTTATTCCAAAAAAATCAACAATGAATTATAAGTACTGCAACTGTTACTTTTTTTTTAAGTCACTTTACATTAAAAGTAATTATATAAATGCTGTATTTGGTATAGTTTTTTTTAAAATAGGGTTTCCTTCTATAGCAACAGATGTGCGTAACTGTGCATAAACAACATCCAGCAACATCTCTTACTGCGAGTTAATTTATGTTGGACTGAGGTGGAACAGTGTCCTGTAGTCTGACATATTGCAGTATGTCTTATTTTTATTCATTAATTTTTTTCATTTTGACAAAGGGAATTTTGCACATTTATTCAAAAAACAGGTGTTTAGGAGAAGGACATAGAAGTCCTAAAGGACCCATCCATTTCTTTCTTGAAATGAACAATGTCTTCAGGGAAGGCCTTACTCATTTCATTTCACTATGCAAAGCCACATGTTCAAAATATTACTTAAGCATGGCTTTTGTAGTACTATTTTCTATTAAATGTGGAGTTTAAATAATTTACAAGTCATTTTTTGTTCTGTTCTTGTTTACATTTTTCACTTCAGCCCAACATTATTGGAAGCATATTCTCTCCGAGTGACTAGTCATTTAAAAGTGGCCGAGAATGGCCTTTTAGGGATCCTCATGATTTGCTACTGATTCTGTTCATTGGATCTCGTGAAAGGCCAGAGGACACTAAATAGTTCAGGCTGTCCGGCCGGAGGAAGATAAGAGGCGTGAGGTCAGGGAGCCGTCTGTGTGAGCTGTTGTTGGGCCGACGTCTTTCTGGCCTTGGGCTGCCTGCAGCGGCGTCGATGAACCAGTCCTATTGTTCACATCTTACATTCACAGACAGAAGCCTCCACACACACATGCGCGCACACACACACACATACACACATAGATGTGACAGCTAATCACATGTGCTTGCACATACAATACACCAAGAAGCCTAAAAAAAAATACAGTTGAGCTATAATTCTCATCCTGTTGTATGTGGACAGAGTTTAAAGCACTTTGCTTGTGTTGCTAAATGTGAAATACACCAAGAAGCCATCTCATAAAGCCAAACAATAAAATACAGTGATCCCTTATTTTTCGCGGTGAATGGGAACTGTCCGCCCCCCCCGCGTAAATCAAAATCTGCGAAGTGGAGCCGGAGCCCCCCGAGCCTCAATATTGTGTATTAAATATGTTTAAAAACCCCAAAAAAGTAGCGAGGCACTGCAGCGAAACAAGACAAAGGCTCAACTGTGGTCTTTCTGTTACCTTCACAGCCTCTGGTCTCTGAACCGTAGTAAACAAACTGCTGGTATTGTGCTATTTTTGGCTCGTAATTAGCGGCTAACACGCTAACAACAACAAAACAAAAAGTCCGGTTTTCTCTGCATGGAACGAGCACTTTATTCTGGCACTGCAGGAACTTGTAACATCACACAGGTTGTATTGTTGGGCTCCTGTCAGTTAACAGAGAATCAGTGAGGTTACAGTTTAGTTTAATTCCTCTTTAATTCAGAATTAAAATTAAATCCGATTTAAAATGATTAAAAATTACCATGTAAACACCTAATTCCGAATGGAAATGTCCATTCCGAATTAAACTTAATTCCGAAGTAAGTGGCTGGTTTATTCTGATTTTAAATCCGAATAGAATAATTCCGCGGTCATGTATACACTCATTCCGTTTTAAATTAATTCCCGTCTTTCTGCGCATGCTCGTTGCCCGTCTGTCGCGATGACGCTTATATTCCGCGCTGGGCTTGTTTTCAAAACAAAGTTTCAAGATGGCAGCACGCAGTAAACGGTGGTCAAGAGCAGAGACGATTTATTCAATAAATAGCTTGGAGGAACTGGAAATAATTAAATTATCAGATGGCAGGAAACATAAAAATTGTGAGCTTTCTTTCTTCCAGTAGATGTAAATATGTAAAGACCCCCCCCCCATCCAATCAGAACCCTTCCCAACCCCCAGACTTTAAGTGGAATTGGATAAAGCCGATCAAATGTGTTTTCCATGTAAACCTCAATTTGTAATTACTATTTCCATGTAAACCTGAAGGAAAATAGTTTAAATCTTAATTATTCAATTCGGAATAATTTATTCTGAATTAAAAAACATCATGTAACCATGGCCAATGTAAATCTAAACACGCTGAGCTGCTGTTAATGCTCACTCCACTTTTCATCTAACTTCGTTTTCTTCTGCCGTCCCACGACACACACACTACATTACCCATAAGGCCACATCATTACCCATAAGGCCACCTTCTTAAAGCGGCCAGGCTGGCTCACAGCATTTCTTCACTGTGAGAGAGCGCGCACAACATCCTGTGATGTTTCTGCGATTTTTTTGATTTTTTAAAATTATATCATATATTTCTGATAAAATCCGTGACAAATTAACCGCAGAATAAACTGCGAATTAATATATATATATATATATATATATATATATATATATATATATATATATACATATATATATATATATATATACACATATATAATAGGGAGAAGGCTGCTGCTTGTGACTTTAAACACTTGCATTTTTTTCTTAATGCAAGTGTATTGGTTGGATGGATATTTTCTTGTCATATTAGGTGGGAGTATGAGTGTGGGATCTTGTGTTGACAAACATACAAATGAGTAACCACCTTACAAACTATGGCGCAACCCACAAGTGCAGACACACACATGCACACATTGTCGTTTTTGGAGAGCTTTGTAACCACCCAATGTGCAATCCACTCTCCGGATGTGGGTGCAGAGGTGTAATTTTCACCCTCCCCTCCTGAATTAGGACACCCCCACCACACGTGCAACACGGCACTGGATTCTTGGATGATAATTTTGGTCACTTTTCACCCTTGGCAGACCAGTGCTTTACAAATGATAGAGACAGAGCAGGCCTTGCAGCTGTGTTTCTGAGACCAAACCCACCCCCTGAGGGGTACACACTGTACACACACACACACACACACGCACACACGCAAGCATGCACGCACATCTCAGTTGCGCTTGTTCACACATAGAAAGAAAATGAAAGTTGTGCTTTCCACACTATCATGTTCTGTGACAGTGTGTCTACGTGTGTGTGTGTGTATGCACTCTGCTCATGCATGTGTGTTCTTGATTGTCTTTTCCTCCTTTATCTCAGTCTCTCCATGTCTCGTTCTCCCTCTCTTGTCCTCCCCCTCTCAGATCCTTCCTCCTCACCATGGTTTCACAGACCTCCACTTACTCCATTGAATAGAGAAACAAAAATATATTTAAAAAAAAAATTTAAAAAGAAAGGAAACACAATCGCCTTGTCCTCTCTCTCATCTTAATAAGCAGCTCCAAGTTTGATAATTACACGTTCAGCACGCCGCAAGAGTTTCTATGCAGTGTTCACATCAAGGAGAAAGCCATTGACTCTACTGTTGAGGGGAGCAACGACTGGGAATGACTGACAACTGTCCCCCTCCCTCATTGGTCCGGGAGTCTGGAAAGGCATAAACAGCACCCATCAATCCTGTCTCCTTGTTTGGATGCGTGTCCCTGAACGCCACCATGTAACCATCAGAGCACCAAGTGGACCACATACGTTGCAAGGCCCATAATCTATTCCACAACCAATCTCCATGTGCTGCCGATTAATGAGGTTTCTGCAGAGCAAGCGCCGAGGAGACGGCCAGGCTGAGGCTTTTCTTCTGTGGCGGAAGCCAGTCTGTTTAGGATTAAGAGAGCAACTGGCGCAGCTGACAAAGAGGGATCCAACATGCAGGCCTGAGGAGAAGAGAAGGGAAAATAAGAGAGAAAAGAGCAAGAAGTGGAGCAAACGTGATGGCAGGGAGTTGATTGTCTTTTGGCATGGTTCTGGTTGTTGAGGATGCTTTGAATCTATAACTGTTGATTTTCTCGGGAGTCCATTGTGTCAAGTGTGGAAAGCATTTTCACTTATGTAAAAAACGAGGTCATCGTAAGTTTCATTTAATCGATTATTGCAACTTCCATTTTTTTCAATGAATTCATCTTGCCGGCAGTTTGGCGCTTCAACTTATCTCAGATCAATGAAATAAACGAAACACTGTTCTCCTTTCTGTCTCCAGTCTTTTTGAAGCAGAGACGCACCTTATCTGACTCCTCCGCACAGAGAGGCCTTCTTTTGTGAACCAGTGGTTCACTCACCCATTATGATGGCAATCTTGATGATTAAAGACCCGTGGAGCAAACTGGGCTACCTGTTGCAATGATGTCATGTCTAGTCGAGAGTAACTGCAATGATTAAGATTTAGGGCCACTGGAGCTGTTTGTGGAAAAATATCAATTAGCTGTTGGCTACAGAGAACCAACTAATGTTTTGGATGTGAAGTTTGGCATTATTAGTAGGTGCAAATGTTCCCTCTTTTTAGTTAGAAATGCATGTTAGAAAAGAAAAAAAAAACCATCACTGTTGGATTAAAAGGATCAGCGCTTCAGTTCTTGGCTTTTGGGTGCATGGTAGATGTCTGGGTTTGGATTCCACCGCACATCGCCGGATTAATCTAAAAGGATTACAATGTGTTGTGGGAACTGGGTACATCTGAATTCGTGTATTCCATATTTCCACCACCTTCCCATAACTTCCAGTGATGTCAAATTTATTAGTAACAGTCGTTACATAAAAGTAACCCAGTTTTATGGCACTCTAAACAAGTTTGCAAAGCAGCTCTAACACAGCTGCTGTTAAAACTGCAGCGGAGAGTGAAACAGAGCATTTTATTGCATTTCAGCTCGTTGTTATTGTTTTGTGGGCCGCTGCATTAATGTTACTTGAGTGTTGCACCGTATTCATTTGAAATGCTCTAATAAACAGCACAAACTGACCAGCTGGTAAACATAAGAGAGCCACTAAATGGCCAAATGCTTCTCTTGGGAGTCCGGCAAGACTGAAAGCAAAGCTTCGAGGAGAGTAAATATTGGACAACATCTGACCAACTCTTTGTTGACTCATAGGACAAGCCTGTCAACCGGCTGCTCATTATGAGCTCCTCTACCTCTACATCTTCCGCATTCCCATTTTCAAAATCCTCCTATGGAAAACAACAGTAGCTGTCTACACATTTCTAACCAATCAGACAAGACTAGACCAGGCCTTACAGCAGAGCTGTTCTTAAAGTGACAGCAACTGAAACACAGAGCGCATAATGCGAGGCGTTTCCATCTATCTACCGTAGCCTGTAAAATCTGTTTTAGTAGACCCTCGAAGTTAAATAATGAACAAAATGAGCAAACTGTGGGCTCTTTGAAGAAATACCAACAAGCCCCAGTGTTTGTTTTTTCCCTGTACCAGACTGTTTCTGTGTTGCAGTCAGACCATCCTCGGCTGCTGACATGGTGCTGGTCAGACACGGAGGCTGGTCCGGCTACGCAAGTAGAGTATTGTACAGAAACAGCATTCATAGATAAATGTTGACACTGCTTTGTGTCTCTTTGACGCATAAAATGTGAAGATCTTTGCTTGAATGTAAGTAATTACGGTTACAGCTTGTTGTGCTTCCCCAAAGTTATAAAAACCAAGGTTATGTCAAATATTATGTCAACTGAAATACATTCGCTTCTCCTGAATGTTTCTGCTACATTTGACTTTATAAAAAATGGCTGACACTAACAACAAGTCCTCAATTTGTAATTAACATTTTTTTGGTTTATTTGTTGTTGTTGTTGCTTTTAAAATCAGACTTTTAAACCAATTTTTTTGAACCAAATAGGCCAAGATGGTGGAAACCTGAGGTGAAGGATGACTGAAAGCTAAAAATTCAGTTGAAAGACTGTCAATACAACACCTAAGCGTGCACAAATCATTCGACCAAGAAGGTGCTGGAGGTGACAAACATTTATATTCAAATTAGACAACTGTGTGTGATTAGTTACTTCTTTTTTCCTGTCTTTGCTGAACAGTAATTTGACCAGTCCTCGCTCTGCAAAACTCACCTTCACATCTGCAAGTTCCAATGACAATCCTCAGCGAGAAAGGGCAAACTGCTAGATCTGAGACTGTCTTTATTTCATTTATCACAATATGCTTCCCTTCCTGTTCTGATTATTCCCCCCACATCCCTCCCACCACCTCCATGCAGGTGACTGTACCCTGACCTCATTCGCAGGCTCTTCTCATCACCCATGACCTCAGCCTCTGAAGCAATCTGTGAGATTCCACCTCCGACCGAGGTCTGCAGTCTTAATGCAAATGTGCGGCCACACTTGAACTGAAAATCAGAGAGAGTGTGGCCCCCATGATACTTAAGCACGCAGCTTAGACACAGAACAACGCACTCACCTTTTACTCCGTCATGGTGTTATTTTTGGCTCGAGCTTGGATATATGTCATTGGGGAGTGCACGTAGTAGCTGGTTAATTAGAGCTACCTCAAAGCAGGCATAAAAATGGAGGACCATATTTATTAGGCAGCATTTAGTTTCTTGTCATGAGTGTGTGTCAGAGCCGTAAAACAAAATTTGAAAGAGTACGTCAGTAAATGTTAGGCTATCCGGCTGCTCGTGGAGAGATTAGCTTTTCAGCTCCGCTGCATAAATGCATCCTGGTTCTGTGGTCCATGTGGACTCTCATGGAGGACATATCCTTCATGCCTCTAGTATTAATTAGTAGTAATCAAGAGGACAGAGCAATGTTTGTCCCCTCTGGTACAACACCCTCACTCACCAGAAGCATCTGCTAATGTGTGATAATTTACGATGGCCATTTTAAGGTGCTTATGTTAAAGCCAACTTCTTTAATTTTGCACTGAAAGCCAATAAATCCCAGAGGCAGCATGAGTTAGTGTTACTGTAACTGCTGTTGTGTTGAAAATCAGTCGCACCCTTTAGGTGTAGATAGATGCTGAATATGTGTTGAAATGACCTTAGACATATTTATTCTTTTAGAAGGTCCCAGTTTTTGGTTGGCCACTGTGTAGACAGTTTCCCATTTATAATCTGGGATGTTTTAGTTAAAAACTAACTGATGCAATGGTACGCCATATATAAAACATTTCAGTGCTTTGAGATATTACTGTCCAGCTGAATGTGATACTGATGCTCCCTTAATCTCTTTAATGTTATTTTTTATATCATAATTGCACATATAGACATCTGTCTTGTACTACTAAATTCTATAAAACGTAATAAAAACTGAGATGACAAAGATTCATGTTGCATCTTATCTTGAAACGGGCCAAATTTAACCTAATGATGGTTAATGTGTATTAAAGCCCTCCTTTAAAGTTTTTATTGGAACCCTTCAAATTAGGGTTGTCGAACAATGCCTTTGTGCAATCACAATTAAAAACTTAAACAAATGGATTGCTTTAATGAGTTGGTCTGGTTGTGACTGAGTGAGTGAATAATCAGTGGAGGGATCCAGCACGGTGAAAGCTCAAAGGAGAAATGTGTGCTGCCATTGGTTTTGTTTTTAATGAACCCAGGTTCTATAATAAATGTTTCACAAATGTTATAAATTGTGTTCAGTCTAAGACAACCTGGCTTCAGTCTGCCAGTATTTAACCTGATAAGGCATCAAGAATGGTTGCAATGGTTTTGTTTTCACCAAAAGGTGCCAAGTGTCATGATTCTCTTTTTAATCAATCAACATTTGACCTATGAATGCCATCATTGCCAATGGTACCCCCCCCCCCCCATGAGTTTTTTAAAATCTTTTTTGTTTGTTTGTTTGTTTTTAGGACTGCATCTTGTGTCATCTGAATACCTGCAGTTGTTCCCTCTGTGTAGAGCTACCATGGGCTCACTTTAAGGCAACATCATTTTAATCATATAGACACCCCTCCCACCTCGCCTGCTCCCCCCCTTATTTTCTCACATTTTCATGATTGTTGGATTGACTTAAAATACTTTGTCATGTGTTTTTCTCTCTACAGTGAACACAAAGACTGTTGTTTTTGGTTGTGTATAAGGCATTCTGGCCACTTCGCACCTGTCTCTCACATCCACCTCAGCGAGTCTATTCAGCATTGTGTGTGTGTGTGGGGGGGGGGGGGGGGTCTTTTTTTTCTCTCTCTCTCTGAGCTGCAATAATTTTCCCAATGAACAGACACAGTGATTGTGCAATTATGGCAAAAGACAGACTTGCTAATAATTGTTCATGAACATCCAACAGTTGCGTTCATCTGATAAACAGTGTAGATTCCCTTGAGATGGTTGTATTTAATGCAGTGATGTCATAGCTTTAGCTTGCTTTTCCACCATATTTTAGTCTTTTCAACATGTTTTAGCCACCACTTATGAAAGCACAGCAACACAGACTTAATCCAGGTCCTCTGAAGTGTCTGTAAACTGAGGTATGCATATTGATCCGCCTGCTCTTGTAAAACCATTGACATGTTGATTGCACACAGACCACATTTTCTTAAACACACTTTTTGCTAAGTTTTTATGTAGCTGTTTGCTGTGTAAAGTTGTTCTGCTTGTTTCTCTTGGTTTTAAGGCTCATGCAGTGATTGTTCCAGTATTATTCTAATTGGCTCAGAAATGGGTATTTTCCTTCTTGCCTGCATGCCGAAATGTTATTATGGTGAACAGCGTGATCACCTGCTGGAATTAAAGATAGCTCTACTACCCTATTTGAAATGACTAGTCTGTCTTGGAGTTTCATGAATGCTCCTCGTTTTCTCTCTTTCACTTTTACTCTGTACCTCCTATAGCTTTTGCAATCTAGCATTAATAATTTGGTGATGCTTGACTGCAGAAACATTAGAGACATGGGAAGAAAGCTCTGCAAGCTGGACACTACATCTAATAAGGAGCTTTTGAAACCCTCAAAGACATGATTCTGGAAGACATGTTAACACTTAAAAGTAAAACCCACGCTCCTGAAATTGCAAATCTTTGTCTTGATTTTTTTTTTAAATTATTTCCCAAATCACATTGGTTGAGGACAAAATGAAGCATGTAAACGTGCCTTGAATTAATCTGAGGCCAAAGGTTTAACCAAACCATAGGAATGACCCACCACATCACAGGTTACTGAATCTTGTCTTGATCGGGAGTGCAGTTATCACCTTCCTCAGCTTCATCAGCTTCCTCCCACAGTCCAAAGACATGCATGATGGGTGTTTCTCAACTGACTGGAGGGATGAGTGTGAGTGTACATGGCTGTTTGTCCACATGTGGCCCTGCGATGGACTGGTGACCTGTCCAGGGTGGACCCCTGCTTTTCACCCAAAGAGAGCTGGGATGGACTCCAGCAGATCCCCGTAATCCTGGACGGGACTAAATGGGTATGGATAATGGATGGATGGATGGATGAACTTGCACTTATTTCACATTTCTTTTTAACTTATGAATGGTACAGATCTGGGGGGGTTGGTGGTGGAGGGCATAACCTTCCACTTGGAATCACCTTTGGATAGAGTATATGTAGAATATTTTTTCCTTCTTATCCATTTAACTTTCAGTCTAATTCCTTTCATTCGGGGATTATATATATATATATATATATATATATATATATAATATGACAAGTTGGGACTTACACTGAGGTTTTTTTTGATGCGAAGTGGTGATATTGTTTGTAACTGTCCTTTAAAGAAAATGTGTAATTCAAACAGTTTATTCTGAGGGAGATTGTTTTTTATCTGTAGACACAACTGCGACCACACATGCCCGCTCAAAAAGATTTTATTACCATGATAATATGTTGAGTAAAAACTGTTAGTTTTGTCTGTGCTCTATTGGTAAAGCTTTATGTCATACAACATCACTCTATGAATCAAAAAGTTGTCCTGCTTTCGTCGTACACTTTATTTTGCAGTTAATGATGGAAGAGTTCACTTTTCAGCTTGTGGCTTGTTTTTTTTCTCCAGACCCCAGTCAAACTAATTAGTCATACCAGCTCATTCTCTTTGATTCCACAAATGTTAAACTGCTCATTTAACATAGCAAACACTTGCTTCTGATTTCAGTTCAGAGAAATCTGAAACGACGCTGCAGGATCCTCCGTCATCACTACATTTGTTTTAAGTGATTGATTCTTCTGGGCTTTCCATCAAACAGCAGTTTACTTTATGCTGCCTCTCAGTCAGCTGGACCTCACAACACTTCCTGCATTCTCAATTCATTTGATTTATTGATAACACAGCCAGGCTGACGCTCACCAGAAGAGATTTATTCAACACCAAGGTCTAAAATATTATTGAAAAGTTGGAGCTGAAAAATGGCAAAGGGACGCGTTGGTTTGTTTTGGCAAGGGAGTCTTGTTCCATTCTACAAAACGAGTTTGCAGACTACTGGTGTGGAGCTGCACTCCTCTCCTCTATGTGGCTCAGTTCAAGAAAGGAAAAAATGGCTTTGTGTAATCACCAAGCAGACATGCGGCCTGAAAAAAAAAGGAAAAAAAATGTTGGCAACTGTGTTTTTTTTGCTCAGAACATTAAAAAGAGAGCAAGAGTGGGTTGGTGTGGGGGATGGGGTGGGGGCAGAGGGAGACATTTCTGACCACAACTCATAAACCGCACTTTATTTAGACTGGCATGCACCCATTATTTGTTCACAGGGGCTTTCAGTCAGTCTGAGGGAAATATGTTCCAGCATCTGGGGGGAAGGTGGGGTTGGGGGATGGGGTTGGGGTTCAGGGAGGTGGGGGGGGCGGCACGGGGGGATGATGGAGGAGAGAGAAAGAGAGAGGAGGTGGGATGAACTCTTGCCAGGTGTCGGCCGTTGCCATGGCGTTCCATCAGGCGACTCCATTGCAGGCTCATCAGTGACTGAATGCCAATGGAAGGGCGTTTGAGCTGTGGAGAAACTGAAAGTGGCTCTAAAGCACTGAGCTCAAACCAGGTCCCACCCACCCATCCCACCCTATGGAAATGTATAGAACGTGACCTGTGTGTGTGACACATGACTGGCAGCGAGTCTGTTCACTGGAGAGAGGGCAACTGCTGCTGGCTTTCTCGGTTAAGTCAAATCAACCTTTTCTGTCACATATAACTGAGCTGGGTTTCAAAAGAGGTTTGATAATTCCCGTAAGTGATGTTTTGCTGGTGAGCGGTGGGCTGTACATGGAATTATTCCACATGCTCCAGCTGCAGCTGGGACTCGATATGGATATCATTCTCGCACCCACAGACCTTTTTATCTTGGCCATCCTCATGCTGTCAAGGTATGACTGGTTCATCCTCTCCACTACCCATGATTCCAAGCCCATAAAGCTGATAAAGCCTTGTTGGAAATGCCACCATGGGCCACGGTTACATGTTTTTTTTAATTCGGAACTAATTATTCCGAATTAAATAATTCCAAATTAAACTATTTTCCTTCGAGTTAACATGGAAATAGTAATTCCGAATTGAGGTTTATATGGAATACACGTTTGTTCGGCTTTATCAAATTCTGCTTAAGGTCTGGGGGTTGGGAAGGGTTCTGATTGGATAGGGGGCGCGGACGTCTTTACGTCTACCGGAAGAAAACAAACTTACTCGATTAGCAACAACATTCCACTTATTTTTGACCTGGGTGGCGTCTCTATCTGTGAAACCTCCTTCATTTAACCTGGCCGCTACAACTTTGAAAAGCTCACAATTTTTATGTTTGCTGCCATCTATTCTTTTAATTATTTCCAGTTCCTCAAAGCAATTTATTAAAGAAATCGTCTTTGCTCTTGACCACCGTTTACGGAGTGCTGCCATCTTGAAACTTTATTTTGAAAACAAGCCCAGCGCGGAATATAAGCGTCATCGCGACAGACAGGGAACGAGCATGCGCAGAAAGACGGAAATTAATTTAAAGCGGGATGAGTGTATACACGATTTAACTTTAATTCTGAATTAAAGAGGAATTAAACTTCCCATGTAAATGCACGGCATCATCATCAGTGATATATTTAAAAAAAAAAAAAAAAAAACCTCCATACCTATATTCCTGCTCAGCCTCAACTGTACATATTCACCAGCTGAATAGGCTTTGCTCATGCAACTCTTAGCAACAGTTGCTATGCGTAACATTATTGAACTCCACCTCTCGCTCACTCTTCAAACGTGAATGACTAATCCACCATAGAGCACGCTGAAAGCTCTTCGGAAGGCCCCCGGAGCTGCTTTACGCCCCGCGTGACCCTCTCCTGGATGTTTCCTCATTACTTTATAATGTATTCACGTTTATGCTTGCATGGCGCTCGCCCTGGCCTCATAATAGGAGGAAGCAGTGAGCTGTTCCAAAGAGCCCATCACAATTTGCACTTCATTTTATTAACAGAAAAAAAAAAAAAAAAAAAAGCATCCAGAAGCCCAGTTTCTGGTAGTGCCTTGCCAAAGCTCACCAGGCTCCAGCGCGCACCGCCGATGTGACGGCAGTATAGAGTCTCTCAGCATCAGTGGGGTACCTCCGCTGGCCCCCACGGAGATGCTGCCGTTACGCGTGTTTGCAATCACGGGAGCTGAATACCTTGGCTGGAAGTGAGGAAAAGGACTGACAGAGGAAGAGGGAGAGGGGGAAGAAATTGAAGGAGAGAGCGTTTTGGCTCCTCGGCGGTGTTTTGAGCTCCCTGAAATGCATGCGCTATCATAGCTGTGTTGTGTTTACCGCAGCAGGAGGCAAACAGAGAGTCACAGAGGAGAGGCACGGAAACGCCAGACACAGTAAAATGAGCAAAATACATATATTAGGGCTTTCTGTATTCACTACACACAAACAGAGAAGAGAGGGAAACTCATTTTAATATAAATGGAAGACTAGCAGGGAGTGCGTGTCTTTATATCAGCATTTTGACTTTTTTTTTTTTTTTTTTTTTTAATTCGCCTCATGGAAATATCCAGCAGAAGCCCTGAGAGGAGTTCTGCTGGGAAGTCAGGATGTCAATGTTAATTTTCTTCCTGTTGCTAAGGAGACTCTTTCTCTCGCAGAGGCCCTGGTTGCCTCCCCCATGGTCACCGTGCTTCCTCTCAAAGAAGCCTTTCTGTTTCCAGTCCTCTCCCTCCTGCAATCAGAGACTTAGGAACATCTCTTCATCGCGTTGCTTCGTGGGATGGGAGACCCCAACATCTGGGGGCTGTATTGATTTCCATCGGGGGGGGGGGGTCCCTCGTGAGCTATTCAGCCAATCTTCTGCTGTGATTGTCATGGTGTATAGTGCTCTGATGGCAGGGTGTTGCCGCTTGTCTTACAGGGGGGTGACACAAGCAAGCATGTCATACATCAACACCATACCCCCCCTTTGTGTGAGAGACTTAGGTGGTAGCCACAATCTACACAAAATAACTAATGCCAGGACAAGTTGAAAGCAAAGATGCAACGTTTCAGTCAACCAGTTAGGAGAGGAAATCAGTGACACAAATAGCTGTTGTGTGGCTGCCTCAAAACGATCCCTCTCAGCCTCCATTGTCACCTTTCCGACTGGCACTCTGTCCTAGTTATCATCTAACACATCAGGGGCTTAAAGGTTTTGATGATATGCTACGTGGTGCGCATGAACAGCCCGGAAAAAAAAAAAACCTCTCACCTTACTGAGCTCTCACTGCAATTGCCAAAATGTTCAGGCCATTCAATTAGGCTGCATAGCTCCTGCAGGAGTATTTCAGTGTTTAGTCCAGCTGAACAGGAGATGCTTTCTTCAGAGTTACTGCAACACGTTGTGGGAAAAAAAAGGCTTTGATTTGAAAAAGCCATAGATATTTAAGAAATAAACACAGAGAACAGTTGGTGAGTAAAGGTGAATTTTATTTAGTTTAATTGACATGCAGCTTAAATGTTTCACTTGCACTCAAAAATCATGCATGACATACATGTTTCTCAGGATAGATTTAAAGACTACTTTTTTTTGTAAAGCATATCAATGGTAATGCACCACGGCTGTACGCCATCATTTCCCTTTCAAACCCTCATTATTTCCATTAGTTCATCAATGAAACTTTAATCCTCTGAAATTATTACATTCAAGGTGAAAAAAATCTTTAAAAAGTTGTTTATGGTTTCCCAGAGCTTAATTGGTTTTTCTTTCTTCTTTAATCAACAACCTAAGACAGTATTTCCAGTGGCATGAAACAGAAGCGGAAGATCACAAAAAGGCACCAAATTGAAGTGAATGTCAACAGTTTGAAATGAAACTAATATTACTAATATTACAAATCTTATTTGATATGATTAGCTGTGCTATGTTGAAGTCTACATAGTTTAAATAGCTTTTTTGAACAATTACAGTTATTGTGTACCTTGACAGAAGTCATAATGACACTTATGCATAATATAGATTCATCACAATGTAGCCCCTCTTTAAATCATCAATATCTTATGATTGTTTTTGTGTCCCTTTAAGTAAAGGGGGGAAAAATCATTCCTTTATGAGTAGCTGAAACAATACCCTGTTTATCAGTCCTGTTAATATCGGTACACATGTTTTCTCTTGATCCACAACTTTCTTTGGCCCTGTTGTGAATGTTTGACAATGACTGAATCAAATAGCTTCATCATGGATGCAGAACACAGAGAAAGCCAGTTGCACTCTTGCCTTTAACGTGAAAATTGACCGAGCCTCAAGACTTCAGCTGATTTCCTCTAAGTGCATACATGAACACAGTGGAGCTGCTGGCTGAGGGCTAAACAGGGAAAAGACAAAAATGACAGGGATTTCACCATCGAATCCTTTTAGCAGGCCACTGACACATAGATGGGGGCAAAGAGAGAGAAGACAGAGTGAGGGAGGGAGGGAAAAAAAAAGCGTAGACAACCAATTTGGAAGTAATGCAACTAAAAACTGACAAGTGTAATTTCATCCATCTGGGCCGATGTGTAAAAAGCGCTGCTCTGAACATTCCCCATGATTCCCCCTGATTGATCTTCCCCCGGTCTGAAACACCTATTATTAGCCACGAGCCTAATAGCACCAGGATGGCTCAGCGCTCTCCCAGGGGCCAATTCTCCGGTCATCTGCCCCTCACTCACCACAGCTGTGGAAACCAACCAGGGAGAGGGTGGAGAGACGGGATGGGGAGGGGTGGTGGAGGAGATGTAGCTGCCAAGAGGGGATGGAGGCTTACCTAACAGTCGAGGGGAGGAGGGGGTCGGGGAGTGGAGGAAAAAGGGAGGAGAGAGGTGCGAGGTTAGGCCTTGAGAGTTGGAGTGGGCATGAAGAGGGAGCTGGAGAGGAGAGAAGAGGATGGAGACCAGAGGCTGGATGTGGACAGAGGGGGAGGGGGGGGGGTGGCTGGGGGCAAGGTGGGCACAGTGGAAAAGTCAGGGAGAGTTAATGGAGGGAGGTGTGTGTGTGTGTGTGGGGGGGGGGGGGTTGCAGGGAGACAAAGACAGACATTTACAGTTTCACAATGGGTGCGTTTACATGGGAAGTTTAATTCCTCTTTAATTCAGAATTAAAGTTAAAGCCGAATAAGTTACCATGTAAACACTTAATTCCATATGAAAATGTCAATTCCGAATTAAACTTAATTCCGAAGTAAGTGGCTGGTTTATTCCCATTTTAATTCCGCATTAAGTAATTCCGCGGTCATGTATACACTTCCTCTTTAAATTAATTCCCGTCTTTCTGCGCATGCTCGTTCTCTTGCCCGTCTGTCGCGATGACGCTTATATTCTGCGCTGGGCTTGTTTTCAAAATGGCAGCACGCAGTAAACGGTGTTCAAGAGCAGAGATGATTTATTTAATAAATAGCTTGGAGGAACTGGAAATAATCAAAAGAACAGATGGCAGGAAACATAAAAATTGTGAGCTTTTCAAAGCGGCCAGGTTAAATGAAGGAGGTTTCGCAGATAGAGACGCCACCCAGGTCAAAAGTAAGTGGAATGTTGTTGCTAACCAGTTAGCTAAGTTTGTTTTCTTCCGGTAGACGTAAAGACGTCCGCACCCCCATCCAATCAGAACCCTTCCCAACTCCCAGACCTTAAGCGGAGTTGGATAAAGCCGAACTAACGTGTTTTCCATGTAAACCTTAATTCGGAATTACTATTTCCATGTAAACTCGAAGGAAAATAGTTTAATTCGGAATTATTTAATTCCTAATTTTAATTCCGAATTAAAAAACATCATGTAACCGCAGCCAATGAAATAAAAACATTAACATAAAGTAAAACAGTCCCACTTTTACTGGTGCTTTAAATTAAAATTATCACACTTGCCTAAAACATCCATTTAAAAAAATGACAGAAGACACATTCATTCAGTTTAATTGAATTTTGAACTCCAAGCCGTCTCGCAGTTCCAGATACGTCACAGGTGTCTCTGTCCCGCCATACTCACCAAATATCATCACCTTTTTCCTTGAAGTTGTTGATTTACTGTAATCAAGAGCATTCGAGTTAGACAGCAACATATTATCTCTACGTAAGTCTCCTCACTTAACACTAAAAAGCACTAGAAGCATTAAGTTTATTTTCACCAACATATGTGCTTATAATAGTATTCACAAGAGTTTAGAAAATACTTTTCATGTAAACAGCCATAAGTAGAGACTGTATAAACAAATAAAAGCCATCAATAAAATTGAAAATTGTTATTCTCGACCAATACTGTACATAACTGTTGATTAATAAATATTCTCCTTATACTAATAAACCCACAGCATCGAAGTGCTCTGTTGTACTCTTAGAACCGCATCGATCAAGCTCCAGGTTGGATGTCAGCAGTAAAACAAAGTTTGCAACAAGGCGCTCAACGTTGTTCGCTGTCTGGCCCTTTGTGGGGATATTTTGTGGTGGATTAAGCTCAGGGGTCGACTGTTAATCGCCCCTTCAGCCTCTATGATTGAGTGAGCCCTCAGGTGAGGCGTAATGCATTTTCAAGGACAATGATGGCAATAATTGGCTGCCTTCACTTCACCGAAACGGACAAAGTTCTAAAAAAAAAAAAAAAAAAAAGAACAACAATCTCCTCTCAGATCTGACAGTTCTGGGCAAATTAAAAAAGTGACTCAAAGTGTTCAGTGGGCAATGACTTATTAACTATGATATTATGAGGCATGATGGCTAAATCATCATTCTGATCTGAGATCTGTGACAGAAGACCCCTCTCTGTCCCACTCTAAAGTATTAAAAAGCTGTTGATGTGATTCTGTTGGAACACTGGTGACCCAGTCATTAAAGCCTATGTACATTTTATTGTTGATTCATAATGACAGCTTTTTTTTCTTTCTTTTTTTTTGGGGCTTTAATAATGCAGGTTAGTGCTGTTAAATCTGAATGCTTGTAAGAAAGGTGATCATTTTACTGTCAACTCTTGTGAGACTACACAACAGGATTAAGCGTAACGCTGTGTCGCTACTTTCTGCTCCATTATTTTATCCAGTGATAAAAGCATACTGACATTATTGCAGCTTCTCAACACTTTCTGTAATTTTGTTATTTTGCTATTCTCAAAGTTCTTTGAATTTTGTATTTTGATGTTGCGTTGCAACATCAAAGACGGCCTTTAAACATAAATGGAGAAAATCTAATTATCATGATAATACATAATTACAGCAGCGCTGAATTAGAAACTAAAATATTTCAGTAAAAGGTATAAAAAAGGAGCATGTTTGTGCATTTGCAAGAGCCCAAAAAATTGTTTTTTTTGTGGAATTTAATTTAACTCTGCAACCAAAATATTAAACTGTCTGACATTTCTTTGAAGCAGATTGTTTGTGAAGACATATGTCATCCTTGGAGTTGACTGCCTCTTTCTTGCAGGAAGACATTTGAAGACACAGAGTTTGATCCTTAAATCACAGGCCTCGCCGTGACAAAACTATTGATTTGTCTTTAAAACTACACTCACGCTTTCTGTGAGCTGACGAACACGCCGACACCCTGATCCCAGCCTCGGTTTCAGGTAGCTGTCTGGAGGTTCCAGCAGCAGACGTACAGGTGTACAGTATCACCTGATCACTTCCTGCAGGCCCACAGCTCATGAGAAGTGAGAAAGAGGCAGCCTCTTCCTGCATCTCATCAGTATTTCACCAGGTGTGGCTCCTTTTCTCTTCAATTTTATTCCACTTCACTTCACACTGGGCTCTTAAATTTCAAGCTCTTCTGTGTTTGCAGGCACCATTGGCTATCGTCTGTGAAGCAAGACGTTTCCAGTTGGAGACTGGTTTGTTATAGCTGTTATGTCCATGTGCTTTAAGTACAGAAATACATAAATTACAGCTTTTCTCCTTTTTTTTTAAGGTTCAGTGTTTCTAAGTTGGGACTTTAAATGCTCTGTAGTAGCTTTTGTTTATCCTGCTGTAAGCTGCAGGCCTCATTAATTTCCAGTTATGATTAAAACTCAAAGGCCTCCCTTCTGTTCAGGCCTTTCATGAGCTCCTTCATTTTATACAAGAGTAAGACATTGGTCTTAATCATTAAGGTTTTATGAATGTTGTACGTGAAAATTAATAGGAATAATGTCTTTTCCAGCTCTTGTATTGTTAAAACATTATTTCTCTCCGCCACACCTGCATTCAGCAAGATGTTATTTCACACCTTCATTCAGAGACCAGCTTGTTAAATTATCGTTAATTCTCAATATTGTGCAGCTGTCTCATATTGTATCACTCTGCGACGTCGGGGACCGATGTCGGGTTTCATCGCAGCCTCATCCAGGTTTCGGTTCCGTGTCACGTGTGGCGCGCGCTGTTGGCGCGACTTTTCTTCTTCTTTTTTTTTTTTTCTTTTAAGGTACCTGGCTGCTAACTGAAACAAACAACACTGCTGCGCAGCATTAAAAAAAAAAAAAAAAAGTCCTTAGGCAATATTTTTGCTACCTTAACGAGAAATAATCAATAGCATTACTCAGATTCATTGTTTTATGTGAATTCCTTGTTAAGAAATGTAAATCCTTCAGGTTTTACATGTTGGTGATTGTCCTACGTACATATTTTTTTTAGTAAAGTCATGATTTTAAATGCTATATTATTATGAATATGATATAATTATTATTATGGGGATTGTCGAAATAATGGCAGCAGCAGCAACTAAAGAAGCGACAACAACAGTAACAATAATAATAATAAAAATAAGAATAATAATGATAATAATGCTAATATAGAATTTGATTTCTCACACCAATCCTCGCCTATTTTCCTCTCTTTCACAGGTTTCTGATCATTTGTGCTTTAATTGTGGTTTAATATTTCAAGAGTTTACTAAATGCTCCTCGTTGTCAAGTATTCATTCTGGATTTGTGCCTTTCTTTTCCCCCCCTTTTTTTTTTTTCATTTTTTTCATTCTGTCACCACAGATGAAAAGGCGCTCTAATTATTTCAGGAGGTTGCGAAATAAATGATTGTCTTTGATGTAGTCCTGGGCCTTAGACAGGCCAACCACGTGATTTGCAACTGTTGAAGTAAAACCTTCACTCAGATGCAGGGAAAAATGGGAAGGGTGTATTATCAACAAAAAAAAGAAAATTGTATCTTTGTTTGCTGCCCTTTGTTTAACAGGAGATTATTTTTCGTTTTCCTCCCTCCGTTTTTTTCATTTTTGCTAATTTATTTCAGTGGCTTTCAAACTGGAAAATGGAAATGTTGCTTTTGCCCTCTATTTCGGCGGCAGCGTCCTGGCAACAGAGCAATTTTCTATCATCAGGGATAAACGGCATCGAACAGTACATTCTGTTAAAAAAAAAAAAAAAAGAAAGAAAGAGGAAAAAAGCCCATGATTGCTGGCCTTCCTGTCTGTCATCTGCAGACCAAATCCTCTCCTTCAAGACCGACCACTGTGCTGTCAGACCTAATAATGTCGCGTATGAAGTCGAGAGAGGGAAAAGAGGGACTATGTTGCACCCCGGCCCTCACTAGTCTGATTTGTCACCAACATAAAATTCATATCAGCTTTTTGTACGCAGCTTCTTTGTTATTGACTACATCCACATTCTGAGCCTAACCAGAGTCTCACCAAATAAAAAGTGAATTATTGCCGACTAATGGACTGCAACAGATGTCAGAAAGATTCATTTTTCCCCATCTGTAATTTTCTTGCAATGTCTCATTGTCTTATTAAAACTGAACCAGAAATCCTTTCCAAATGTGGCCATTCTCACGCCAATCCATGCGCGCGCTAACCAGTAGGTTCTCACGTTTATCTCCCCTCTTTTCTTTTGCACCACTCCAGAAACAGACGACAAATTAATAAACACCACGTGACCTGAGCACGAAACTAAGCAGCGCAATCACACAGGTGGACCTCGAAGGAAGGCGACAGGAGAAACTAGCAGCCTCAACTGCGACCGAGCCAAATTAAATCCATTAGTCTACAAGAGGCTGTGAAGATTCAGTGGTGAAGGGTCCTGCTTATTTGTGGTCATTTAGCTCCTCCACCAGAACGCTACGCCGGGTCCATCTGAAGGCCCTCTTTTTCCTGCACCTGGGGCCATGCATATGCCAATTTAGCTATTTACTCGCGAAATAATGCAGTCCTGATTTATCATGCAAAACTTATTGTAAACAGTCGCCTGTCGGGGGAGAGCGTGGTTTTCTTTATGGCCAAACCACAATCATTTTTTTCTTAGTGTAGTTGCACGCTTTTACAAATCACATCAAAGCTTTGCATAAGTGGGTTTGTATTAGCGCGCCGCGCGCAATTTGGGTATGGATGAATTATACCGGAGCATTAAAGGCTGGTCACTGATCAATTTTTGGCTGGTGTTTGTGCGTGTGTGTGTGTGAGAGAGAGAGAATGTAGCCACAACGAAGCACATTACACTGACAGCTGTGTGCGGTATGCATCTGCGCTTCTCTTCCAGCCCTCTGCACGGCAGAGATGGAGAGCAGTCGACGCCTGTCTGTCTGCGAAGCACCAGTCGCTTTCGCGCCACGGAGAAGGAAGACATGCTAACAGTTTCTCGGTCTCTCTTCTTTTTTTTTTTTCTACAGGGACATGCCTCGGAATCCCCAACCGACCGGTCCCCAAGAAGCCGAGGAGATGGCTCTCTGAGCAGTCAACAGCTGCTGGCAACCGCAAACACGCAGCCGCTCGTTACAATTATGAGCTGCGCCTTCGCTGGAACTCTGTTAACATTCAAATATGATTAACACGCGTGGCCAGGAACGAAACAGACATGCGGTGTGAAAACAACCAATGACACACATTTAGAAGGAGGAGGGGAGAGGGGAGAGTGGGAACAAGTCGATGCTTTTTATATCTTGTTGTCAACCGAATGCATGCGTAAATCTATCCGATTTAACGTGCGTATAAATCACTTTATCCATTCTATCCATGTGCGTACTGAATATTAAGATGCATATCTCACAGACTGTGTTAACAGCAACATAAAGTCAGGTTTCATATAGCGTGAAATTGTCTCAGTTTTCATGTTCCCCAGCAGAAGTCAGGGAAAACCCGGGCCTGATACAGACCCAGCGGTGATTTTAGAGAGTCATTCATCAGCATTTATAAGACAGATGGAAATAAAGACCACTTGTGCTGAACCACCACAGCCATTGATTGTGGTGAAGGTCAATCATCTACTTAGGGACAAAGTGATTCCTGGATTTCCACCTGAACGATGTTCATTTAGTGACTGACATTTTGACGATCTAAAATCTGAAATAATTTCTGCTCAGGATGAGGTTATGAACTATTATAATGCAAGATTATACACCGGAGTACAACAGGGGCCATGATACAGCAAGTGAAGCACGGACCAAACGCACAATGGCTTATTTTCAAAAAAATTAAAACAGCAATTTTGTTCTTTGTTTCTGTAATTTTCAGTAAGGGTTGACAAATTCACTGTTTTGAATCCGTCACGCATGCAGCAAACCGCATCATATAAGCGCTCCAAAAGCACCGGGGCTGCGTGACGGTGTCTATACCCGGGCAATTCACCACTTTACTTCCCTTAATCCCAGAGTGTGCGGAAAAGCCTCCCAACACACCCGCGGGACACCGAGACTTTGTCATTTACCCGCACTCTTATCCCGCAATTTAATAATCCCACGGCGGCGCACGCATGATGCAGCAAAAAAGCGGGGAATGAGGATTTCTTGTATAATCGAGCCCCGCCGGGGGTTTGAAGCCCGCAGGGGAAGCAACCGACATCTCTGCAGAGCATGTATGTCTTTGTAGTAGCTCTCAAAGGAGATTAGAAAAGGTAAAGGATCTGGTTTCTCTTCTGCGTGTCCAAGTGGAACGCGGGCAGGGGAATTGGCCACTATGTGAGATCACTGAGGGGTGACCGAGGTGTCTAGACTCCTGCAAGGCCTCGCACTTTGGTCTTCAAATGAAGGATTATCAAAGGCAATAAAAATCATTTATCAGTGTCAGTGAAGACAAAAAAAAAAAAAGAGCATTCAAGGGAAGTTCTTACCTGCAGACGTCCCGACAGCAATAAAATGAAATGAAATAAAAATGAAAAATACTTCGAATAAAAAAAAAAATAAGAATGTAAAGGTAAAGAATAAAATAAAATCCGTCTGGGTGTCTTCTACTCATTTCCCGGCCTCTGTGCTCCTCTCTGGGTCCGCTGCTGTAAAATGATTATCCTGCTGGGTTGCGCACTTTTAAATCCCACAAAGTAAATAACAACCGTAGCTGACGATAATAGCAAGGTACTAAGTTCTTGTTTCAGAAAAGGAGAAAATTGAAACTAAACGCTGCATTTAGACAACCATTTTTGATAAGAGGATAATTGAGGCCAAACTGGCGTATAATTATGGGATAATTTATGCTATATCCACTTTTATTCCACCCTCCCAAAATAAATCCAGTCCATAATCATTACAGGCGAATTGTTCTTAATTTTATAGCTGCAATTTGAGTAAAGTGTGGCCGCTAATCAAATAGGTTTTCGTAGTAACTTGATTGCAACCATAATTATTTTTCATAGCCCTTTTTCCTTTCTTTTTGTGAAACTAAATGCTGCAAAAAATTGCCGAGAGTGGCGAAAACATGATTTGGAAACGTACTGCGTAACGAAAAAGTGGAAATAACTTTTTTTTTTTTTTTTTTGGATGGAACGTCGCAATTCTGGGATGCAAAGTATATAATTTACATATATTGAGGACCCGATCAGGCCTCATATTACAACTGGGATAAAAGACACTGTCAGTTTATCTGGGTATCCACCCTTCCATCTGCAAAATAACCTATTATACCTCACGCATATTGTTATTGGATGTGTCACATGCGCTGCGTTTTGAATTGTCTGAGGATCTTTAATCATACGGTCAGTAGCCCCAGTTGTAATATATGTTACGGTTTGGGAGGGGGGGGGGGGGTGTCAAGAGGGGACCGCTCATTAGGCGACATCAAAGCAGCGACTGCAATGCAAAAATGTGTTTGATCAGTTATCGTTTGTTTAGGTAAATTATGAGTAAGAAACTGACACCTCGCTTTTTTTCACCTGTTTCAGGGGGTTTCTTAACATAAAACAGACCACTCCTGTCCGGTTCATACGTAGAGAGTTGCAAAAAGAAACCATTAAAAAAGAAGAAGAAGAAAGAAAGAAAACATTTGGATTTTTCTGGAATTATGTCATATTCAGATTCAACTTTGCTGACATTTTTCTAGATTTTTGGTTAAAAATGTATTTCAAGTGCTCCTAAATAGGGTGTTTGTGTAATGCTTTCCCATAATTAGTTCCTTGGGAAAGGAGGACTTGAAGTCTGAGAAGAAAAAGAGGCATGTCGTCTCATCAGACTTAATCAGAGCGCGCGCTACGTTGCGCGTCGTGCGTAATTTGGAGCTTTGGGATAAAAAACTAAATCGACCCGGTACTTGGTTTTACGCGTGAAGTTTGTCTATAGGAATTAGGCGTATTTCCCACCACATATTATTTCCCCCTGTAGTTGTGGTGGGAGCCGGTAAGGTGGGTTAACTCCAGCTCAAGTCTCCGTGAAGCGCAGAGCACTGATGACGTTGGGCTGGATGACCAATCGGGAGGCGCTGCCCTTTGGAGACAAACCATTTTACTTGTAGTGTCTGCATCAAGTCTGGAAGCAAGGGCTCAATTTTAACAGAATCCACCTTAAAATCACTCCCTTAACTTATGCCTACCTTCCGCCACTTTGAGTAGGTACTATATCACTGGACAAGGGGGGAAATAAAGGCGCCGGGAAATTCTGGTGTTAATAGGACAATATCTGATCGCGGTGGAGAGGGAAGAGAGACAACAGCACAAACGAGAGAGAGAAACCCGATTTGGACTTGAGAGAGAGGGGGGTGAGTGCTCTCAAGGCAGAAAATTCGATGATGACCATGACTACGATGGCTGACGGTCTGGACGCTCAGGACTCGTCCAAGTCTGCTTTCATGGAGTTTGGGCAGCAGTCGCACTCACAGCAGAGCTCCCCGTCGATGGCCGGCGGCCACTACCCGCTGCACTGTCTCCACTCCGGCTCACACGCTCACCACCAACACGACAACACCGCGTACACCGGGAGCAACACCTACAACAGGTCGATACCCTACCCTTACGTGAGCCACCCGCACCACAGCCCGTACCTGCCATCCTATCACAACAACACGGGAGGACAGACAAGGTTAGACAGCGCAGGTAAGAAACCCCCTTTTTACGCCAGACGAGTGGAAAACACACCGCGTCACGTCCATCCCCGGCGCCCGGCTGCTCGATAAGCGCATACCTTTTTTTTTTTTAAAGCACGACTCAAAGCTCTTTTTTCTCCCTGCCAATGTTGGTGTCATGCCCGAGTCACAGCACGGTCGCTCCGAATTCGGGAAATGATCTATTCAAACGCTGAAGACAAGCGTGCGTAAATGGCACCGGATGTTTCGAAATCCAGCCTTCTTTTCCTGGTTTTTTTTTCTCCTTTTTCATTCTTTCTTCGCCGTAGCATTTAACAATCCTTTCCACAAAACCTGTTGTAGCCTAATGCACGGAGCGTGAGTGGCACAGTCCTCACCAACTACTCCTGGAGATTAGGCAGCCCGCACGCCTTCAATGCTGTAATTAGCATTTAATTGACATATCATTACCAGCAATATCCCAAATATGACAGCGTATGAGGATTGTGGCTGCCACGGCGCAGAAAGGCAGGCGTTTTTTATTCAGTAGGATTTTTTTTTCTCTCTTCCACTCTCCTCGGCCTGACCGCTCCCCGGATTTATTTTGTACTTCTCACAAAGATGCCTCTTTGACATGTCGGCGTCTTTACGCGCACACGCGAGCTCAATCTGGCCGTGCGGCTTCTGATGAATAAACGTTGTTTGTTTTTGTTGCAGAGCAGCAGAAAACGACAGTGATTGAAAACGGAGAGATTCGTTTTAATGGGAAAGGCAAGAAAATTCGCAAACCGCGGACGATTTACTCCAGTTTGCAGCTTCAGGCGCTGAATCACCGTTTCCAGCAAACACAGTACCTCGCTTTACCGGAGCGCGCCGAGCTGGCGGCCTCGCTGGGACTGACACAAACACAGGTATGAGGAGAAATATGCACTGCTCTGCACCCTTAATGACTCATCAGCTTAATGACCTGCACGTCGAATCTCCTGCCCCCCCCCCCTTTTTTCTTTTGCATTTATTCCAATTTCTAACATTAAAGCAATGCAATGCTCTTCACTCTTTTTTTTTTTTTATATATCTTATGTTATGTATCTTTTACTCCCGCAGGTTAAGATTTGGTTCCAGAATAAGAGGTCGAAGTTCAAGAAGCTGCTGAAGCAAGGCAACAACCCACACGACAGCGACCCCATACCGGGGTCCATGTCCCTGTCCCCCCGCTCCCCGACCATCCCCCCGATATGGGACGTCTCGGCCTCGTCCAAAGGAGTAAACATGCCGGCCAACAGCTACATGCCCGGATACTCTCACTGGTACTCATCACCGCATCAGGAATCGATGCAGAGATAGACTGGCGAGGCGGGAGGAGCGGCGGGCAGCGTGGAGGCCTCCGGAACCTCCGCCACGCAGAAACTTTCCAACGCAGCCTGCGGTTTGCGTCCCAGCGCAGAGACTGGACGCGGGACATGGGGAGACAGGACCCCCCCCCACCCCCCTCTCTGCTGCTCCTCTGCCCGGAGGATGACACTGAAAGACACAGCCGAGCCTCGGTGGATGACACAAACAAGGGGACTGACCTGTTATTTTTTCCTTTTGAGTATTTGGCTGTTCAGTGGGCTCGCGATTGTTACGCTTTCATTCATGTCAACATCTGAACGTCAATATACCAAATATTATCAGTGACATTTTTTTGCCACTTTTTGGGGGCAAAGACTGTTTACGGTCTCCAGAATTTTTTTCTCTTTTTTTTTCCTTTTCTCTTTTTCCCCTTCCAACATGCAAAAAAAAAAAACAAAAACAACAAAAACATTTCTGTCTGTAAATATAATCAGCTATTTTAGTTGTACATAAACTTTTTATGTTTTGTCAGATTGAGTAAACCGTGACTCAAACAGACGCCTGCTGTTGCATGATTTCCAAAAAAACAAAAACAAAAAACCTTAATTCAGGCCTTTTTGTGCTTCGTATTGGGCCAACACCAAATCATTACAGGCCTGGTGTATACAAGCTTATGACAGAGAATATAAGAGCGTAATTTAAGGATACAGTGCTCCATGAACAATCCAATTTCATAAAACATTTTAAATAAACGCAGTGGGATATGAAGAACTCCACAGTAGCCCGCACAGATTTATCAAATGCATTCAATGCCAGAGGAAATTAACTTACCCTCCACCGCCGCTGTCTACATTCACCTCAAAGCACATTTGCTCCAGGTCCAGCTTATCTTGTCATTTCACCCTCAATTATTAGGAGTATTGACAAAATGTTTTCTCCCTTCTCTCCGTCCTAATGCAGGCCGTTAAATGCCAAGCTCAACGGGATCGATGCTGAACAAAGCAGCCAGCTGCAGCCGCGTTCAATATGAAGGAGATATTTGGGACAATTTGTGGGGTTTTTATCCAAGTGAAGCTTTTTTTTTTTTTTCCTCCATTCTCATAAATGCAGGCATAATTAGGGTAATTTTTTGATGTGGCCCGCTGATTACAGCGTTTTTACCGTCAAAGATAATTACCTGTAATTTTCTACCACTTTTAATACTAAAAGGCATCTTTATTTGGATTTGAGGTAGCACAGATGGAACAAAGGGGGGAAATTATTCGGTTATTCATATACAAATTGCCGAGAAGAGTGAGCACTCGGGATATTATCTGAAATTACAACGCTGAAAAGGCTCATGCAGCTGTCAAGCAGCGGATGTCCCACTGACACCCCCCCCCCACCCCCGCCCTGTACCTGGGGGCCCCACCGGGCTGGGGGGCCCCCTATCTGCTCTCGGGTCGGACTCAGGCTGCAAGGAGCCCGGTGTAGCAGTTGATTAAACATCAACTGCGCTCATAGTGTTTCATCATGTTTTGCAAACGGGTGATGCGCCATATTAAATGAGTTCAAGATAGATAGATAGATAGATAGATAGATAGGATGCAGTGGGATGGGGGGAGTGGGGGGGTGGCAGGGAAGGATGGGTTACATCTTGAGCTCCATGAGCAGATGATGCTTCTCACATAAAAGATCCAAGCACAGAACATCACCTGCGTACCTCAACATTAAACTCCAAAGATTCTCTCCATCCAATCTAAAATTGATCCAAAATCAATCTAAAAAAAAAGGAGAGTATCCTCCTGCTTCTAAATAGAAGATCCATCCTTACCTTTTCTCCGCTTCTCTTGACATAGACAAACCAAAAATCAACCCGCGCGGCTTCACTGCTGGTGGTTGAATAAGCAAATCCAGGTGGGAAAGTGTTTGCGCAGCCCGGTAAGCTCTTATATATTGCCTGCAAAATTAGCTGTTATTACTGTCACTGTTTAGTGATGGCGAGCTTGAAAAAAAAAAAAAAAAAAGCCCTCTGCAATCAAGAACTAAGCGCATCTTTGCAAATTATAGGTAATTGGCAATGTCCAGATTATGATAATGGAGCCCTAATCCTGCAGAATAATTATTGTGGAGTGTTACAGTTATAGCTGTCCAGTAAAGCTAACTGTCATTATTTAGACTCGATTTGCAAAACGGGGGAAAAACTCGTTGAGTGGAAACTGTTTGGTTGGAAATAATAAAAAAAAATTTAAAAAAAAAAAGGGGGGGGGGGGGGGGGGGGGGGGCTCTCAATATAATGGCGCCGTCGGTGTATGTGTGTGTACGCACGCGTTTCAGAGAGGGAGCGGAGGGAAGGGGTGAGTAGTAAATGCGCGTGGATGCGCGCGCGATCTGACGCACAAAATCGTCCTTGATGGCGTGCACGTGGGATGTAAATTTGTGGAGTGACCTGCTCGCGTTGTAATAACGGGACTGCAGTGTAGCCCCGAGGCCCGACAGACAACAAACACGAGGCACCGGGGGTGGGGGGGTGGGGGGGGGGGGGTTAGATGAAGAAAAGGTTTAACTGTGTGTGTGTGTGTGTGTGTGTGTGTGTGTGTGTGTGTGTGTGTGTAAAGTGCAATCAGCGAGATGGTTCTGTGTCAGGTGGAACTGGTAACATGCATGGGTCAGTGTCTGGGTCAGATGCAATATTGCTGAGGGATTCTTTTTTTTTTTTTTTAACGCAACACCTTTAGTTTCTGAAGGACTAACTTATATGGTCTTTGTGTGCCCCCACAAAATTAGATAAGACCCGTTTTCAAATCCCCAACACCTCTCACGGTAGCACTGTTTGTTTTAGCTCCTTTTTTTCTCTTCCACAGCGCTGGTATTCCTGGCGTCTAATAACGCGGTGAAACTGCGTAGGTTTTTTCTTTCTTTCTTTCTTTTTTACCCGGAAGGTGGGCTGCGGCCGCGGGAGTGGCAGAGCACTGGAGCCGGTCGACCCCCACAGGAATGCGGATTGTCTCAGATCTCCGTGCCGCCCCCCCCCACCCCTCGCCTCTTCTCTGCCATTCAAAGCGACTAATTGTAGGGGACGCAAAGCGAGTGTCTGCAGCGGGAAGCGGGCGAGCTGGAAAACTCCGAGGCTCTCAGTCAGCTCTAAAATAAAATACAATATGAATAATGAAACAAACGTTCATCATTCTGTGTGCTATTAATAATATTAATGAAAATAATAATAAGATTAATTATAATAAGATTAATTTAGTAAGTGGGTTTGGTGTATAATTTTGGGGTTAATATCAAAATTGTATACTGCATGAGTCTATAAATAGAAATAGAAATGGAGAATTTAAATAATCTGCAGAAATCACGTCAATCCTCATTTTAAGTACCCGCCTTTATTTTTCAATGTTAGGTTGAGGGTTACCATGACATATTAGCCATGTTCTCTAAATTGTATTGATTGCCTAATAAATTCGCGATTTAAATCTGTTTCCCTTTCATTCAGATTCCAAAATTCTCCTAATCTAATGGGCGAAAAAGATTTTTACAATACGGTTTATGGTTTTTTTGTTCCGACAATGAAACAATGAATTCTTTAATATAAAAATAAAGATAATAATAACCATAACAGTAATAATAACAATACAACGAACCAATAGGACATTAGCGGTAATGACAAGTGAAAGCTGTTGTAATTTGAAGCGTGATTTCATCCTCAGCAGTGATTTACAGCCTGGTGTGAAAGCATCACCTGAGGCGCAAAAAACATTTCTGTCCGAGTCTCTGTCGTTGTTTTCAGTCAATAACTGAACATACAGGCGCAGCAGAGACGCTAAAGGGAGGAGAGAGTTTTCAGAGATCCATTGTCCATTTACACGTTTAATAGTCTTCCAAAAAATGCAATAAATTACATGCACACATTTACACATTTTACACGTTTCCTCTATGACTGTCATCAAATACATTGCATATTCCTCTGAAATGTGAACACGAGTCCCATAGTTGGAGAAGAAAATGAAATGAACAACAGGGCGTTTTATTATTCTTCAATATAACGTCCCAGCTCCGAGAGCCAACGAGTGCTGTAAAGAGTTAGGGGTCTGAAGGTGGGAGGTCATAGAGCTGCCGGCGGAGGTGTACCATGACCCCGCGTTTTCCAAAAAGCTAGAAGCCGTCGCGTTGATGCTTTGCGGCTGGAGGCTGTGCGACCTGGAAGGGCCCTGTGTGTCCCAGACGGCGGGGGACTGTGGGGAGTTGCAGGCCATGGGGTCGCTGGAGCTGGGGCTGTGCTCTGGTGGAAGCTCGCCGTTCTTCATGATCTTCTTCATTTTTGACCGTCTGTTCTGAAACCAGATCTTGACCTGAAAAAGATCGACAGAGAGGAAGAAAAAAAAACGGGAACTGTTAATGTGAATATGTCGCATTTCGCATCGAAAACAAAGGACTTTGTGCGTAAATACGCATAAATACGTACGCTTTGTGCGTAAATACGCACAAAACAAGAACAGAACTTTTTTTTTTTCTAATGTATTCCTTACAAATTAAAATCTCACCTGCGTTTGCGTGAGTCCCAGTGATGCAGCCAGCTCGGCTCTCTCCGGCAGCGCCAAGTACTGCGTGTTCTGAAACCGCCTCTGCAGGGCGGCCAGTTGGAAGCTGGAGTAAATTGTTCGGGGTTTTCTCACTTTCTTGGGTTTGCCATTCACCATCCTCACCTCAGGCTCGCTTATCTCTTTTTCTGTCAAAACGATCAGAACAAGAAGAGCATGTGTGTCAACATGGCTGAATAAAGATTTAATAATAATGAAATGAAATACACATATTTTTAAAAATCATTTTTAAAATAATGTTTAAAAGTTAGCCTACTTAGAAATAAGAAACCGACTTCAGACTTATCGTGGCGTTATATTCAGATTGTATATGTGGAAAAATAACTAGGTACCCATATTTCAAAAAAAAACAAAAACAATGCTGGACATCCTCTAATGAAACGTATGCGTAGTTTTACTAAAATCAAATCAAATCAAATAAAAATAAAAATGTTCAGGCCCGTACCTTGTGGACTCGGCTGGGCTTGCACTCTGCTGTACGTCCCGGAATACTGGTGGTAAGCGGGGGTCGTGTACGAGCTGTAATCACCGTAGGATTTTGTCGAGTAATTTCCAGCGGATCCGTTTACACCCGGGTACTGATACTGATAGGCGTTGAGAGGCTTCCCGTACGACGTGGAGCTGGGGGAGCAGTAACCGTGCGCGACTCCTCCGACGGGACTGTAGTAGCCAGAATCCGTGGCCGAGGACTCGGGTAAAGTAGGAGATTCCTGAGACGGATGGTGCATGGTGGAGAGTTGAAAGGAGCTCTGGAAATCTGCAGTTTTCACACTCGGGATCCTCCGATCGAAAACCCCAGTCATGCTTCGAGAGGGAACGCGTGGGTTTGTTTTATTTAATTAAAAAAAAATAAAAATAAAAATAAATAAACCAAGACAATGCGACTCCGAAGCGGTCTGAAGACTATGCTATCATTGTGCTGAGAGGCTCTCAGGCCGTCGGCTTCTGGTGAAGACTGCAGCAAGCCCCGCAGCAAAGACTTGGTTAAATCCTAAAACGCGCTCTTACGCACTGCAGGGAGGATCTGGTTCCATTGGCCAGGGCGCGCACAGACACAGCTACACCCAGTTCTCTCCGCCAGCTTTCTTATGAGGGGGAAACCACTCGGGCTGCGTTCTCGTGTTGTTATACTATCAATCAATAGGAGCAATTAATGTGCTGCCAATTCATCAGAGAGGAAAAAAAAAAAACTCAAAATCAAAAGGCCCCGGCTGCAGAACTGACCGACTCCTTTTACTCGTCTTTATTTATGCATTCTATTAAAACAAACTCAGTGGTACACTGTTAGTTTACTTAGGCACAAATGCAGGCATGGAATCACATGTTTCAATCATCCCACATTAAAATGAAATTAACCAACTATGGCTGATCATTTTTCTCGTTTCTTCTTATTTAAACAGGCACAAATCCTGATGGAAAGTTCGACTGGGCATCGCTCAAAATGTAACATACGGGTAAAAGGAAATAAACTGCAACAAACTGCATCCGACATATTATGGGTAAATACCAAATTTTTTGGGCTGTTTAGGCATCCTTGGATGAGAATATATATACAGTATGTGAAGTCTAACCCTCCCGAACCAATTCTTTGAACAGGCCACGCATTTAGTGGTGAACAGCACCGACAAGCGGCGAAATTGAGGTACAGCACGCGATTGTCTGGCAAAATCACAAAGACATATATATGCTAAATTTTTAAAGGCTGATGAATTTAATTTTAGCGTAAAACTAATATGACTTAAAATCATGAGCCATCAGCTGGACAGAGAGAAAAATAATTCATCAACACCTTTAAAACCTTGAGGGCAACTGATGTGAGGATAGAGGGCCACCATCCATCCATTATGGCAAATACCTTGTGACATGCTGCATGAGTCATTGGATGACACTGTTGGGTCTTTTTTTTTTTTGCACCATTTTTCTCTTGAGATACTGATGTTTGAAACATTTTTATTCACCGGATTGGGTGCTGTCCCTATTTGTTATGATGAGCAATCATGACTGTGGGAAAGTAGTTTACAAATAAAAGCAGCTGTTTGAGCTTTTCATAGAGCAAGCCTGATGCTCAAAATAAGGCCACAGAAATCCAGACAGGTTGAAGACGAGACATTGGGGAAATATGGCAGGGGTAAACTGAGCAAGGAGGATAAAGTTTAAACCGCTTCTTCTCTCACCTGTCATGGAGTATATCATGTGACTAGCACATAAAATTAGAAATGCTTGGAACACTGATTGAAACCCATCTGTCGAAAATCAAGTATTACTTGTTTCACCAAGACGTGTCTGCATGAACATTTTTGTTCCAATGCCTCTCATTCCTTTCAAACAGGGACTGGACAATAGAGCAACAAGACAAATAAAAAAAAAAAAAAAAAAAAGGAAGGAATACAGTCCCTGTGAAGGAGTATGTTTACACACCAGATATTTAACAGTTGGTTGTTTTCATGCTGTCTTCTGAAAGAGTTAATCTGTGTAACCTGCTGTTCATCTTACAAATGAGTCCCATGAGTGGTCATCTCTGGATATTTCATGTATCTCTCTGTGCTATGCTCCCAACGTTCCGACACTTTGTTGACTAATGTTGATTTTTTTTTTTTCAAAAACATTTTTCACCCCCCTCTTCATTCATTCTCAATTCATACTGAAAAAATATAATCGAGACTTCTGTAAGCCATGCTCAGTGACTTGTAGGCGTAGACAAATCCAAAGGCTGATAGATTTATTACCCCAGAAACACTTCCCCCAGTGAGCCACGAGCAACTTTCTTTGTTGTCTTATGCTTCATTGTGAATCATTTTAAACTACATAATTGCTACGATACTGTCAGTGTTACACCCCTGAATAGGGGCAGATATAGCTTGAATAAAGAAAGAAGACAGCAGCCACCGTTTTCTCTCCAGTCAGTAATCTTTTTTTTTTTTTTAAATCAACGCAAGTCAGTCCAATAGCACCCTCTACAGGTTCCATACCGGAAATGACATCACTAACTCCATTCCTGTTTATAGAAAAAAAAAAAACAGGGAGTCATAATATGAAAAACAAAATACTATTTAACAAAACATACAAATTAAGTGCATGTTACTTTATACTGTACACACAGAAAAAAAGAAGTACGAAAATGTACCAAAAAGGGTACAAACCCTTGTCGCACCAGGCGTACCCTTTTGAGAGACAATTTTGTACCCATTTGTGCTGGTACAATTTTGTACCTTATCAAATTGGACCAGTTTAAGTACAATTGTGGACCTAGTTTGACAAAAATGTACCTTCATATCATAAAACAAAAATGTACCCATAAAAAGGTACAATAGTGTACCTATATCAGTACCCCCCCGTGACAAGCTCTAAAGAGAGACAAAAATGTACAATTTCTTGACTGTTCACTGCATTTTATTTCCTCATTTAAAACATTGTGTACAGTATAAAACTACAATTGATTCATACAATTGTCATTTCTTCATTTTTTTTAAAAGACTTGTATAAAAGCATAGAGCACTTACTCCTTAATGCTTAACCCTGTTGCAAAAAGATGCAGCAATTATTCAATTAAAGTGGCAGGTTAACATTTTCTGACCTTAACAAACCAAACATGAACACATGACCAATAAGACCAAGACCAAGGAAACTGACTTGCTATGAAAACAGAGCTGCAACTCTAAAAGTACAAAAAACAAAACCTTAAACTGTGTATCTCAAAGACACAAAAAGTTTGTCATCGACCAAATAGGTGTCAAGAGCTTGATGGTCTAATTCATTTCCAGGACTAAGCAGAGTCCAGTCCTTATCAACTGTGACATGGTAAGCATGGAAATGACTTTCATAAGAGGTAGGAATCAACAGTTTTCCACACAAGACCCACAACGTGTCCACATTCAGTATGTACTTGGTTTTAAAGAACAAAGGGATGGCCTCAGTGTGCGCATGCCCTACAATAAAAACATCTCCAAGTGCATATTTGACAGTATTAACAGATACAGATGATACACGCTGAAGCACTTTATCCTCGAAATGAAAGTTTTCAAATCTTTGGTTTAATGTCAGAGTTTTCTGTAACTCACCTGGCAGACAAGAAAATGGTATATACTAATGCCTTTGCTGAGTGCATAGTCAAAGTCACCTAAGAGCCTATTGGAAGAAAACTCCCAACATTGTTTCATCTGATGACGACTGCTGAGAGTTGCAGTGATGTTGACAAAGTTCCTACAGTTATCCACAATATTTTTAAAGTATTGGTGCTTACTTTCAAATCTCATGCACCATAATGGGCGAAGAGGACCATACATCAACATAAGTCTGGAATAATGAATCAAGAAATGACACTTCGGTGTCAAAACATTTCCAAAGACTTCTGTAGTTTTAACAAGAAATTCTTCAACAAGCAATTTCGAATGAGCAAGCTCATCTTTTCTCACTTTTGTAGCCCAGGGTTTCCTGCAGACCTTATTTGGCCAGGCGCCCCGCCCGGCCTGAAATCTCGAGCGCCCGGGCTACAATGTCGGGAAAAAAAAAAATGTTGGGCAAAAAAAAAAATGCAATGCATGCAAGCGACACGGCAGCGCTTGAGAACTGATCAGCGCACATAGGTTTGTGTTATAATGAATTAATGTTGATTCTCTAGTGCTGCGCTGTTTGCCTGCAGTGCATTCTGCGCCACCTCTCTCTCTCTCTCTCTTTCACACACACAGTGATAACCTCTCTGTCAATCACTCACGTTTGACAGCTCACGTCTCGTCTCACTTCAATACAGGTTTTCCTCCGCTCGCTTTTATGTCGGTCCGTATTATTTATAGTCAGTAGAGATTCTGGTAAACTTTATTCGTAATAGACCCGGTGCTTTTGTTTTGAGCAGACAGTGCGACCTCTCACTGCCGTTTTTTTTTTTTTTTTTTTTTTTGGTTCACCAATTCATTAAAGTGACACACGCACACACTAATCAACATTATGTTTAACTTTGTCTATAAAAGAAAAAAAAGAACATTAGGTATTTAAACTAACTAACTAAATAAATAAAGACCAATGGGCGCACTGCCTGTCATCTGGACTCCAAGCTCACGTAGCTTCACTTGACAGCTGTCACTCTGAGGTGATTGATGACCAGTCCGCCCAGTCAAAAAGGTAACGCCTACTATATAATTTACTGGTATGCAATTGATCAGTAGTAGAGTAAATGAGACATAGTCTTTTAGTTAAGAAACTGAGGTAGCCTACACTTTATAGTGTTTTCCATCATCATGTTTGTGGGTTTGTTATTAAGCAACTTCTTTCATATTTTGAGGGCAAAAATAATAATTGAACAATCTAATTAATTAAGTAATTTATCCTTTTTTTTGGTTCTCGGCTTGACCCCCCCCCCCGCCAAAGTTTTTTCCTGCAGGAAACCCTGTAGCCATTACAATATCAACGATTTCAGAGCACAATAAGAACACATACCAATACTGACTACCTGTAGGGATTTGGTGTGCCATTAAAAAAGGCAGTAGTCTGAATAAGCACCAGATCTGACTTGCTGATCCAGCTATACCAGAATCTCGAAGGATTGTTTCACTCAATTCCACAGGTTTGTTCTGTCTGTCATTCGTCCCCAGATTTATATGTTTTAGCTCATCATTGACTTCATTAATGGTTATGTGCTTTTCACTATGAGCTTTGCAAATGACTAACTTCATTACAAGAGGTATGACTCCCTCCAGTAAATCGTGCATTACATCTGGCGGAAAGCATTTTGTCACATCAAAATAAGGCAGTACATCAAATGCACAATTGCCATGGACACCATACAAGGCTGCACTTTTCTTATCATTTTTTACACAGCTGATGTGGTATTTATGTATTTCTGGTGTTCTAATTAAAAAACTTTCTTCACAAAACTTGTGCTGTATCTCTGAATAGGTTGCCATACAATATCGACATATCCTGCCACTACTGAAACACATAGAAAACTGGCCAATCATATGGGCAGACAGATTGTCGCATGAAATTGTGGCTAGAGCAGCATGCATTAAGTGCTCTACATTGTCTTGAATCAAAGTGAAGCCCTCTGTGGAGAGCCTTTTGGGGTCATCAATTAAGGGTTGTAGAATAGTCTCAAGCCCAACTGCTTTCACAAATGAATGGCGTACCAGTAAGGCTAAATGAATGTGACTCAAATTTGAGCAATACTTCCCACTTATATTTCCAACTGTGCAATAAAAAGCACAGATTTTGTATTTAGTTCTTTTTGGTCCGATGGGGTTCACAAGCACCACCTCATCTTCGTACAAATGAAGTCTTAGAGCTAAAAAGGTGTTCTTTGAAAAAGGGGTGCTCTTTAAAGTACATCCCATCAGTGTAGTCTGTCAGAGTATCATCATCTCATTTTCTGTGGTTATCCAAAACAATCTGTTCCCACACATCTTCCACCTGGCAATATTTTTTCAATACCTGTGTGATTGGAACATAGGAATAACTACCAATTTTCTTCCCTGTATTGTCTCTTACAGTGTAACTGGTAGGTTCTGTCATGTCCATTTTTAATTTGCAATGTTGCTTTACCATGTAAGGAGATCGAATTGAATCAAATGCTCTCTGAAAAAAGTCTGAAGTCGATAAAACCTGCTCAAGTTCTGGGCAATCACTAATTTGAAAACCACTCTTATCCAAATGATAAGAAATGAATGAATCATAGTTTTCTTTGAAGAAATACAATAAAAAACTTACATCAGAAACAATATCTTGTTGAACAGAGAGGGACAGATGATTTTTTTCTGTACACTTGACAATGAAGCTTAACAAGTGGTCTCTTAAATTCTCGAGCAAACTGTCCATACTAGGCAGGGTTGGATGAGGATCTGAATGTGGGTGTTCAACCTGTTCTTCGAAATCTTCATTTACTTCAGACTCAGAGCAATTAGGAATGTCCTTGTGTTTTCGGAAAACATGTCGCCTAAAAGAATGGTACTTGGAATAAGTAGACTGGCAGTTATTTACTCCACAAGTAATCCTGAAATTAGGCTCGTGGGCATGTACAAGTCCGATATGGTGAATCAGTTTCTTAAGTGTAACTTTTCTCTTTGTGCATTTTGAACAACTATAGTGTCCAGGCATTTTCAGTAAAGGAGATTAACAACTCGAGTGACAGTTACTGGCAGGGGTGTGTCTCCATGTTCCACAATGTTTGCAATGTGCCGTTGGAGAAAGGCGAGTGTCTTCTTCAGGGATGCAGATACGATGTTGAACAGAAGTCATGCTGCGATGAACATGCAGAACGTGACATGCAGAAGCATGCGAGAAGAAAGCTGCGATGACTGCCTCATCACTGAGGTGCAACAACATACCTCATTCCATCAACACTGATGACACACTGACATCGTTTGGAGAGGGCAGTTTTCCAATCTTGATCTCGCAGTTGAATGGTTGGGTATGGAGTAGAAGGATTATTCTATGACAAAGAAACATCTTCATTTTAGCATACTTTTATCTGATACGGGATGCACAGTAAACCAACAGAAGAACTCACTTAGTTCACCTAAAAATGAACATTTTGTCATGTACTCCTCCTTGTGCCAGTTAACCATATAGACAATAAGGTCAGCACTATCCGAGGAATTTAGTCCCCATTACCTTTTACTCTGTACTTTACTGAAGACACTGCGAAAAATCTTTCTCTCAAATAACCTCCCTGTGTGTTAATGGTTTAATTGTTCTAGTATGGCCAGCCACTGAGTACAACAAATATTTACCTTTCCAAGTATGAAGATATCCTCTATCTTCTCCTTGAAGATGGACGGCAAGAGAAGAAGTCCAGCCCTGAAGTCAATTCCTAGGTCAAATAGACAATTGCGCAAAAGCATTTGATCAAAGTTTGGCTGATATTACCATGATAATGACAAGTGATTCCAAGGCCTTAAGGTCAACCCCTGATCAGTATGTGCTCAAAATACATACCTGTAATGTCTTCAGTCAAAGCATCCCCCCTAGCCTCCAAGTAGCGTCTTTTCAGGTCACAGTCTTTGGCGAGTTTAAGCACATTTTGAAGAACAGGCATGAAGTTCTCACTGAAGCGGCGGCAAATGCCAACTGGAGAGGGATGCAAGGCATCAACCTCATCGCACAACTGAGATAGCGGGAACAAGGTGTATTTTATTTGAAGCAGATGCACACACTGACAGACATTTCTAAAGGAACAATATAATGACCAACATCAGTCTCACATTTCTAGTTCTATCACTTTTTTCAAATTGACATCAGATTGAATGCTCTTCTTACCCCAGCAGATGTTCTCAGGAATGGATATCTCTTCAAAAGATCCTCTGTAGACATTCCTTCTGCTACCTCTCGTCGTCTCCATGCATGGGTTTTCATCATGCGGTCTTTCACCAGGTTTGTGTTGCAATGCAACTTTTTATATTGCTCTTGCAGGACTTTGACATGAGCCTCGACAGATGTGGCATCCTCCCCTACGAGGCATGAATCCTTTATCAGAAGTAGAGATTACAGATTTTAGATCATGTACATACAAAAGAGTATGAAACGGTTAAATTGTTGTACTTTTGTCTTATTAATTTTATATTAAGCACTTAATATAAATTACAGTTCATAATATGAGATATGTTACATTAGGAATGTGAATTAAGAATCATTCCAATTATTTATTGACAAAAACAATGATATAGCCCATGTGGTATTTCTCATATTGAGTCAATTGAACTAACCAGAGGAATGAAAAAAAAAACAAAAAAAACACAAAAATTCCACTATATGCAGTGGTGGAAAGAGTACTGAAAAACTGTACTCAAGTACAAGTGCTGTTACATTGCTAAAATATTACTCAATTTCAAGTAAAAGTACTGGTGTTAGAAAAAAACTCAAGTGAAAGTACAAAGTATTCCTAAAAAAAACTACTCAGAGTATTAGTTACTTTTAACAGATGATGTCACCGTCACCTCTCCAGACTAGGGCTCTAAATTTTGTGTGTTTCGCTTTAGTTAAAACACTAACAATTAATCATTAATAATTGATAAGATACAAAACATTTTGATTGGTTGTTTTGCATTTTTTTCCTTTTAAGTTTTTTTTATTTCCTTAGACAGCTGATGTCTCTGGCAAACAAAAAAAAACATAAAGGTGCAGTTAATGCCACGATTACTGATTAAATATCCATGAATACATTTTTAATTGGTTAAATTCTTAATGCAAAATCAATTAAAGATCAATCATTTACATCCTTTTTTTGTTTAGTTTTGTCGTCCATATGTCTCAGTTTTCATCGGCTTGTTTGCTATAAAATCATCTTCTGGCTATAAAAATGCAGATAAAAGTTCTCTATATTAATTAAAAACTCAGTACTCAGCTATGATTTTTCATGGTTTAATGAATACTTAAGTGCAAGTAAAAGTACAGACTTGAAAATCTACTCATAAAAGTACAAGTACCCCCAAAAACTACTTAATTACAGTAATTTGAGTATTTGTAATTAATTAATTACTTCCACCCCTGACTATATGTGCATTACACCAGTAGAGTTTACTACAATGACATCTGCTTAGAAAAAACAACAATCATTTTCTTTGTCAAAAGCTATTTTCCCCATAAAGACAACATTAATTGGTTTCTATGGTTGGTTGTTGAGTAAATTAGTTTCCATAACTTTTGTACTTGTGCAAGAGTGAGGTTGTGACGACTTACTAAAGCTGGCTTCAGTCGTTTTGCACAGGAGGATGTAGACTCATCTGTGGACTTTGATGTTCTCAATTGCTGAAACTTCTCCTTGAACCGTCTGACTTCCTCGTTGTTTATTAGTGGTGACCGTTCAGCTTTGAATTTTCTCTTCAGCTGACTGCGCCACGTATGCTGGTTGTTCCAAACAGATATGAGAGTTTATCAATTCATACTGCATACTTATGTTACACTGGAATCTATTTAACAAGAAGCGACCAAAGGAGATACTTACATAACCATTCCCATGTACATCTCTTAGGAAGGGGTACTTCACAATCAATGCTTTCACGACCTGGACATATTCTGAGTGCGTTGGATACCTGTCTCAGTGGTAAAGGAAACCACATTGTTAAGTGGTAGTCAGACACATTTTAAAACCATGACATTCTGCTGAGCATATACCTAGCAAATCAAAGTAGTGGCTGGAAAACTGGAAAAACTTGATTAACATTAACATTGACTTACATTGTGTACTGTGACAATATTTCGTACAAAATCCCAATGATTTTGTTGCTGTACTCCTGTGTCTTTTGGACTGGTTCTTTGGCGTCCAGGTGGCTCTGGACATCTCTTGGGAATTGTGGAATTGAAATGATTGCCGGCAGCCTGTGGCAAGAAGGTTCCAAGCTAGAAGACAACAGAAAAATACACAAACACACTAATTGCATTCCAATCTACAACTGTGACAAGTTCATACTCCCAGGCCAGGCCTCATAATGGATTAATAAAAGAAAAAACTTTTCCCCCTGATATAGTTCTTTGGTGTCTGAATGTCATAACCTTCAAGCGGCCACTCACTAGTTCTGTCCCTGGAATATGGTGGACTTTTTTCCTAAAGTAACAATGATGATCCTGCTAGAGTTAACACTGTTCGTTTGAATTTTCAGTCTTTCGTGTCATTTTTATGGACAGGAAATTCCTTGTAACATGTTATGTATGAAAATTTCAGCTGTAACAAAACAATGTGAGTGATAGCCCAGGAAGACGTAATTAAAACATTCGCCAAAGACTTGCCTTGATGTACATGTTGGTGAAGGGGTGAGCTGAGGGCATTCTTCTTCAGGCACAGGGCTCACAGTGTTATCTGACTGTTGTACTCTTTCAACTTGGACAGAAGCTGTTGGAATTTTATCTGCTTCTTAAAAGAAGGAAACAAGCATGCAACCATGCTCTCTGTGAGGCCACCTTCGATGGTTTCACCATCAACTTCATGATCTAGAGAGAGAGAGAATATACATGAGTGAGTAGGGCTGGGCGATATGGAAAAAAAAATCACGATAAATTTTTCCCTATCTGTCGATATCGATATATATCACGGTATAAATCAAATCACAATTTCTGTCAAGTTTAAAGGTTCCCTTTTACTCCTAAGTGAGATGTGAAGATATCAGAAGGTTATTTTTGGTTTAAATATTTATAATTTATTTATTTTCTGTCAAAAGTTGAACACGACAAATGTACTGTTAAACATTTTACAATTGTATTTCAAATAAATAAAATAGGTATATATAATAAATTAAAATCTCAGTTCTGACCAATCAAAAGCTTTCAAATTTTACAGGAGAACAGAAACAAAATGGACAACTAAATTCTTTTGTCAATTCCAAATAAATAAAATAGGTATTAATACAAAATAAAATCTCAAAAAAAACGAAATATTGTCTGAGAGAAATGTTTACGGCCAGGGGCCTCATTTATCAAACAGCATGTAAAAGTCCTCTTAAATTTCAAGCGTACGACCAAAATATATACGCTCTTTTCAGATCTGTCCTGTGTGAGTCAACCTAACCTGACGTGGCTCTATTCCAGCCACATGATTGGTTCGGCGCGGCGCTACTCTCATTATCATTGGCTGTTCACGTTGTCTGTCAAAACATGGATGGAATGAGTTCTATCGACGTTGTATCGACCATGTCTTATACCTCTATCGAGAAAAAGTTATTTCGCAATAGTTATCTCTATCGTTTTATCGCCCAGCCCTATGAGTGAGGGTGTAACTGAGTGAAATTGTTGCTGACAATACAGTAAGTCGGACACAATAAATTAAGCCTTTTCAACTTAATGATGGGTTGTCGTTGACTTTTGTCGACTATGTAAGTGTCCTTATGACTGAAAATTTAACTCACGCTCCACAAATATAGTTAGCATTCAGTAACTCTCCTTTACAGGCCTGCTCCCAAATAGTCACCAAACTTTAATTGACCAAGAAGTCAATGCAGCAGGATGAAGATGATTGTGAAAGAGGTTAAACGCCACAATTTTTTTTTTTTTTTTGAGAGAGACTGTGGCTGCCGCCATCTGGCTACATCATACATTGGCTGTATCCGAGTACCATTTCACCTACTCGAATACTCGCTCCATTGTAAAACCCCCACAACTACATTTAAAATGAGTAATTGAACCAGATTGTGGTTTAGCTTGAGTTATCATAATTTATCCCGAAATACTTCTCTAATGCACAAACGTTTGAAAAAAAAAAAAGTCAGAAGCGCCATTTTATGTCTGAGCAGCATTCAGCGCTATCTTGAACCATACATTAGGCCTTATATCTTCTGCTTGGTGTTTATTACAGCTTTATCGACTTAAACAGCTTCATAGCAAAGCTGAAAAATTGCGTTTAAAAAATCACAAAAGTTAGTCCACTCTCGAGTGAGCTAATGCTAACCATGAAGCTAACGTTAGCTGCCCATCAAAGCTACGGCTGATATCAAAACTAAGGGCCAATTGTAATCCCGTTTGAATTTAAACTTACCTCTGAATCGCTGAGCTTCAGCTTCAGTCACCTGTATGCCGCCTGTGTCCGTGATAATCCGGAGTAACTCTTCGGTTGACACACTGGAAAGGCCTGCCGCGCCTTCCATGTCACCCCCTCTGCCACCGCTGCCAGGCTGAAGTGCAGGTGCAGGTCGAAAAAAAAAAGTAACTCGCGCCTCGAGACGTTGATATGGAGCATTCAAGTACTGTGGGAAAAACCACTTATAAACCGAAAAAGCACATAAACGTGTTGTTTATCACTCTAAGCAATAATATAAATATAAAGAATTCTTTGTAGCAAGTTTTTTCCACATTAAAACCGTCTGGAGTCGATGATCACACCGGCGTGATCAGATTGCCTTCATACCATCTAGGCTACCATGATTGAGAACCCCCTTGCCTGCTGTGTCTGTGTGTGTGTGTGTGCGGCGTTTGGGTGTCATGGATAATACATCCGTGGTGTGTGGGTGCATACACACAAACAAATTAGGATAAAAATAAAGATGAATACCTTAATCCAAAAATAATTGTTTCATTTTTAATAATTAGCCCTATGTTAAATCGTATTAATAGTCCTACAGTAGCCTAATAATAACAGGCTAACAGGCCTACATTTTTTCTAACCAACTGTTTCTGATAGTGTACCTTTATAGGGTAAGTATGTGTACCTTAGGAGTGCATATATGTACCTTTTACTATTTGGGAACATTTATGTGCCCTTTTTTTCCCCAAAAAGGTACACATAGGTACTGAAGAGTACAATAATTGGCCCTCTAGGTTACAGTAGGACAGAACTGTAAGTACAGAAATGTCCCACCTCTGTACCCCTATTTCTGAGTGTGTATATATTAACCACTTCACACTTCCCTACAAAACAGATGTCGCCCCGACATCTTGAAATAATGGTTTGCTTTTTTACCAAACGTTAGAGAAATGAACACTCAGCTCCCACCAAACAAATAACCTTTGTGAGCACTAAGACTCATTGACCATGAAATTTAACGTTATCAGGCACATTCAACGAGCTAATCTTCATTTGTAGGCAGTAAATTTAAACCATACTGAATGTGATAGACATATCAATATTCCAACAGCCCATATCTCTTATAGTTCTTAGTTGTTAGTGGTTTAAAACCAATGAATTTCTGTGAAACCATCTAGCTCTTCTCACATAGTGTCTTACAATACCCCTGTTTTCCAAAACAGTCCATTAATGGTTAACCCTCATATTCAATATATCACAGATATCTATTAGTGGACATAAACACACAGCTGTTACAACTGTCCATGAATATTTGTTGTCCTCAGGACAATCCATAATGTGGTGAAAGTACAAATATACTCAAGAGAGTCCATGAAATGTGGGAATGAGTGCGGGAATCTTGCTGTTGAACAGTCCATCAGGTGTGTGTGTGTGTGTGTGCTGTTCTTGAAACAGTCCATCAGGTGTGTGTGTGTGCTGTTCCATATCCATGTAGGGACACTGGTTGATAGCAGAGGAATGGTCCAGAATCTATCCATTGAGTTCCAGCCCCATTGTAGCTATAGGTCAAAGGCTGGTACAAAAATATGTGATCACCTAGTGGTCCAATACTGTAACAAACTGGTTTACCCAATTCGTTGTAGGTGAAAACTTTTGGTGCCCGTCTCTCTCTCCTTGGCCTCCCCGGCGTCTGTGCAGCCTCGCTGTGATTTCCACTCAGGCCAGGTGATGAGGGTACTCTTATACTCTCCTCTAAAGCAGCTGCACCTGTAAAGTCAGTTTCCACCTCACTTGGTACGTCCGTTCGATCCAGCAGGTGTGGCTGGTTCTGATTCTCATCACTCTGCAACGCTGGTTTTTCCCCAGGCTCATCAACATTCATTTGTGACAGACCTGTATTTCCACCTGGCTGAAACTGCATTGTTGATGCAGGCTTAGGGGGTAAGCAGTACCAGTCATCTTCATCATCACTGCTACTCTCAGTTTGTGTCCTATTCCTTTTATCTTTGTTTTCCCAGGCGCTATTTCTCTTTGACTGCTTAGCAACTTTGAGAGGCACCTCTAATGTTAAGTGGTTACATGGAAGCAAGAGATTTCAGTGCAAAATTCTATTGTCCCTCCCTTTCTCTTGCTCTGGCACAACCTCATAAATTGGAAGGTCTTTGTTTACCTGACGCACCACTTTGTAGATAGAGTCCTCCCAGTGACTGCGTCCTCCCTGTTCCATATTTCTAACCAGTACGCGATCTCCCTCTTCCAACACAGAACTCCTAACTTTCTTGTCATGATTCCTTTCACCTCTATCTGCATATTTATTTGCATGCTCTCAAGCAATCTCATATGCTTCTGGCATCCCACTTTTCCATTTTTTTATGTACTGCTGGTAGTCTGAGGTTCCCACCTCTGGCGTTACTTGAAATAGTATATCAACATGGAGTCGAGGGGCTCTCCCAAACAACAGGAAGAAGGGAGAAAACCCTGTGACGTCACTCCTGGTACAGTTATATGCGTAAATCTGCTTATTTAATGACTCCTTCCAGTTAGCTTTCTCCTTTTCTGTGAGTGTTTTCAGCATTTGCAGGACCGTTTGATTAAAACGCTCTACTTGACCATTACCTTGTGGGTGGTATGGTGTTGTTCTTGACCCTGTAACACCACAGTTTTTAGCCAACTGAGCAAACATCTAATTTTCAAATTCGCTTCCTTGGTCATGATGTATTCTCAAGGGGAATCCAAATTTCAAGGTGTAGTCATTAAAGATTTTGTCAGCCACTGTTTTGCCTGATTTTGATGTTGTGGCATAGGCTTGTGCGAATCACGTAAAATGATAAATTATTACTAATATGTATTCATATCCTCCATATCTGTCTACATGCAGAAAATCAACAGACACCAATTCAAAAGGCTGAGTAGTTACAATACTAGTGAGTGGTGCTCTGGTTTCTCTGCCTGGTTTCTTGCTTTTCAGACAAGAGCAACCTGACGAGACATAATGTTCAACCTCCCTCTGCATCTGTGGCCAGAAAAATCTGTCTCTGACAAGAGAGGATGTTCTTTCTGCTCCTTGGTGTCCCATCTCGTCGTGTAGTGCTTTTAATATCATGTCTTTGTATGTCGCAGGGAGAACGAGTTGTGTTCTTACAGCCGTTTTGCGGCGCAGTATGCCATCATCATCCAATGTCAGCTTCTCCCAAACGCAATAGCCATCTCACCTCCATACTGATTGATTTCAGTTGTTGACTTCCTGGTTTCGTACCAGACAGCAGACATTCAACCACAGGGCCGATACACCGGTCCTCTCTTTGAGCAAGACAAATCTCCTCAGCAGGGATGGGCTGGTGTTTGGACTCACTTGATGCTGCACACTGAGCTGGCAGGGCCATAGACCATGTGATGTTAGAATCTGGGGCCTCCACGTACTGAACTGTGGCTTGTACTGACCAGGATGAGAGTTCCTCTGTATACTCCTCCATCATTGTTTCAATGGCAACAGGCATTCTGGAAAGGCTGTCAGCATCCATGTTCTCTCGCCCTGGACAGTACTTGATTGTGATGTGGAAATCCGCCAGTTCTGCCACCCACCAAAATCCAGTAGCATTAAGGTTGGCCGTTGACAGAACATATGTGAGTGGGTTGTTGTCCGTGTACATGATGCAAGAGGAACCAATCAGATAGTCTCGAAACTTTTCGCAGTCTGCCCACTTAAGAGCCAGGAACTCTAATTTTCCAGAATGGAAGTGATAGTTCTTCTCTGACTCAGTAAGTGTACGTGATGCATATGCAATGACTCTCATTTTACCTGCTTGTTCCTGATACAAGACTGCGCCAAGGCCTTGATTGGAGTCATCTGTGTGTAACGTGAAAGGCTTGGTAAAATCTGGGAATGCAAGGATGGGTGGTTCTACCAGGCAGTTAATAAGTCTCTCAAGTATCCATTGATGTTCTTCAGTCCATTTGAATGGCTGGTGAGAAGGGGACCCCTTTGCATTTTTGTTTCATGGGTTTCTCACCTGCTTCCTTATCATCAGAATGCTGCTCACGTGGAGGAGCTTTCAGGAGGTTGTAAAGGGGCCCAGCGATACGGTAGAAATCCCTGATATATTGTCTATAATAACTCAGGAGGCCCATAATTGCTCTTACTTCTCCGACGGTGCACGATCTTTTCTCTTTCAGGGCCCTCACTGCAATGGTGTCGGCTGGGTCCATTTTACTCCCTTCGACTGACACAATGCGCCCCAGGTAACGCACTTCGGGTCTGAACAGCTCACATTTACTGGGCTTTAGCTTGATGCCATGCTGTCTGAGCCGCCTGAGCACTGTCCTAACATCTTCCACATGAGCTGAGAAAGACTTACTAAAAACAATTGTGTCATCCAGGTATGGGATGCAAATCTCATCTCTCAGACCCTCCAAGCAGTTCTCCATACATCGCTGGAAGGCAGCAGGTGCATTCATCAGACCAAATGGTATTCTGATCCACTCATATAACCCCCAAGGGGTCACAAAAGCAGTCAGGTGCCTACTCTCTGCAGCCATGAAGCCTTGATGGTAGGCCTTGCATTGGTCCAGAAGAGAGAACCAGGAATTCCCTCCAAGACCATCCATAATGTCCTGCACTCTGGGAATTGGCTGTCGGTCGGGAATGGTTTTTTTGTTTAACTCACGGTAATCAATACACAACCACAAACCACCACACTTTTTCCGAACACAGACGACTGGAGATGCAATGAGGTCGTGTAAATAGTCTTTCATTTCTTTGTATAGTGGCCTGGGTGACAGGTAGGTTTTTGCGACAGGCTTAGTGTCTTTTAATGAGATGAAGAGCTGTAACTTGTCTATGCACCCAATGTCATTTTCTGATTTAGAGAACGAAGCTGATTCATCCCTCAACACTTGTTGTACCGCTTCTCTTTCAGGTTCAGAGAGGTGACTCAAATTAACTGGAGGATCCCAAACATCACTGGACAGTTTGTCTTGTTACACATCCACATTACTCACTGCAACTGAAGAAATAGGGCGGAGCCGTTCAAACACAGAGGGAGGGTAGATGGCTTGGACTGGTTATACTGCACCTATAACTGTTCTCCCAGTTAGCACAATATGATGGTCTGTGGAGTTCTGTGCATTGATAATAGTGATAACAGTGATAAATGGCTTTTCTCCTCTTCTCAATGTTACAAGGGTGTCACAGAATTCCAATCCCTCTGCCCACTCTGGGTTTACATCTGGCTCAAATATAAGATCTGTGTCTTTTTGATAGGGGGATGTCTGCACACGGCACTTTACTTTCACAGAAATGTGTCTTGGGACATTTAGTTTCTCTTTTGTAGTCTTAACTTTGTGCTCATATGTCTGTTCTATACTCACTTGCTCCACGCAGGGTTGGATACCACTCGTCTCAGAGCCCGGAAAAGCTGCCATAACAGTCTGGATGAGCTGCCGCTTGTCAGTTGGGTTTGACTGTTTTACATTGGACCCAATGATGGGCAGGGCAAGGCTGGCATCTTTCATGACAAGAGTGGGGACAACAATCTCTGTCTCTGGAGCTCCCTCAGAGGCCAATCTGAAAGTCACTTCGACCCAGCCAATATATGGCATGCTTTCTCCGTTAGCTGCAGTGATATCGAGTGTATTATCTGCGTCCAACAATTCTTTGTTATCTCTGAGCTTCACACCTGGTAGGTTTTCTCCCCACCATTCCTTGTCGATTATGGTCACTTGAGACCCCGAGTCCCATAGGGCTCTAGTCTTTTTATTCTGGATGTAGCAGTCAACAAGGTGTTTTTTTCCGGCGATAGCAGACGGCGATAGCGTTAGCTCCGAGCAGCTGCATTAGCTTTACTGGCAACTTTGCTGTACCTCAGATTGCTGGGTTACTGTGTTCGAATAAACCGCGGCGCGCCGTCGTTACTTTTCCACCCGATATAGCTCACTTTTAGTTCAAGATTGCCTTTGTCGCGCTTATCCCAGTGGTGCCTCCAAAACGTTACACCACTGAATAGGGGCAGATATAGCTTGAATAAAAAAAGAAGACAGCAGCCACCGTTTTCTCTCCAGTCAGTAATCCTTTTTTTTAATCAACGCAAGTCAGTCCAATAGCACCCTCTACAGGTTCCATACCGGAAATGACGTCACTAACCCCATTCCTGTTTATCAAAAAAAAAAACCTAGGGAGTCATAATATGAAAAACAAAATACTATTTAACAAAACATACAAATTAAAAGCATGTTACTTTATACTGTTTATCATAACCACTACATCAGTCACATGATATAGAAGCGCCGACGTTAATCACTAAAACTTCCGTTTCGGTACTTAGTCAACTTGAACTCAGACGCATGCCGATAACTCGTAGCATGCCTCTGACATCAAAGAGTACTTTTAACAAGATAATTCTCCCACTGACTTCTATTTAAACATCAAGCTAGAGGGTATATGAAGGGGCTTTCATAGTTTCAAGTCATAATTAAAGTGCAGAGCCACAAATGTACTGGAGATTATTCTAATGCAGTGGTTCTCAACTGGTCTGGCTTCAGGACCCACCATCACCCTTAATGACAAGCCATGACCCAAATCAAGGAAAATTTCCAACTTCTCAAATGTATTGAATGAAAAGATCGTGCAGTTTGAATCAGAGATAGTAGAATAGAATATCACAGAATGCCAACACAAAAAATGAATTTATTGGTGAACCAAAATGGCAAAAACCATAATGGCATACCAAAAATAACTTCAAGTGGGAAATATTCCCTTTGATGCTCAATTAGCTGCATTTTAATTAAATCCAAAACACTTCACTTCAGTAACTTCAGCCTTTTTTTTAACAGACTCAACATGCACAAACATGAAATAAAGTGCAACCACTGAGCAGTAGTTTCAAAAATAACTCAAATATGTAGCATTTGCTGAGTACCCACTTCCTGAATATATAACAATTTCCTATTAAAACTATCTAGTCACTTATTTAGGCATTAATCATAAAGCTGACATAACAATCAGAACATTTCAGTAACAGCCATTTTTAAGACTCAACAGTGCTTTTATCCAAAAACATAGGGGTGCACGATAACTATCGAGCCAATAACAGGAAATTATGACATCATAACGATAAGTCCATATCATGACGAATAGCCCGATAACATATATATATTTTTGTCAACACGGCAGTGCCTCGCTCCCTCTGAGCCTTGAATGACTGGCAGTGAATGTTATGTTCAAGTGATGTTGGCAGAATCAGAAAAACGATTACTCAATAAGGAAAATCAAGAATACCCCCTCATGCCAGAAAACAACTCGTTAACTCGGTCATAATTTTGGTAGTTGCTGACTTGAATTGATATTCGCAGTATTCTCCCACATGTTACACATAAGAAAAGAAAAAAATAGAAAAGGCTGAAAGAATGACTAGCAAATGTGGGAACATCGGAATTTACGGTACACCTTGAATGCAGCCTGCAGCACAGCGCTGATCACAACCAACATGGCGGCGTGGAACTTCGTTAAAGTTTCAGAAAATAGTTTGGTGGTCATTTGTGACGAATCCTCCAAGCAAATTCTACGAGGAGGGAAGCACAAGCTTTAATACGTAAAACCCGATCGGCCACCTACAACATAACAATCGCTTCGATGGAGTTTTGAAATCGCGCTAATGTGAGCTAACGGAAGCTAATGCTAACGTGCACAAGCCAGTAGCAGTCTACCCTCTCCTCTCCCTCATTCTTCTCATCTAAAGCTTCCATGAGATTAAAAAATAAAAAACAAAAACTACTGAACCTCATTTACTTTAATTAAAGGTATTGATTTAAATGGAACCACAAGGCAAAATCCTTTAAATGTAAATCTTTTCCAGTTTGTGATTCTGATGCATGTATTTCCATCAGTTCAAGGAGCCTTTATTTTTTTATATCAGTCAGTAATGCACCTTATTTTAGTTGATGTGAGATATCAAATAGGTTTGTTTGATAGCTTTAAGAAAATGTTTGAGAGGCTTGCCGATAGTTTTTCATTGGAAAAAATAAATATCTGTTCATTTAAAAAGTCAAAACTATTTTTGATTTTGTTCATAGTATTGATGTAATGATCTTAGGTATATGTGTGTGTTATCGGTTATCGGTATCGGTATTAAAAAAGTTATCTTGCATCCCTACACAAACATGAAATAAAAAAGTGCAACCACTGAGCAGTAGTTTAAAAAATAACTCAAAATATATAGTTTTAGCTGAATAACCACTCACTGACCTTTGTCTTCAAGACCAAGACCATTCTCGATATCGGCGTGACGTCACGCGCCATGGTTACAGTTCCGGTTTTAGCGTGAGGGAGGCAAACAACATTGTGTCCAGGTATTTTTCGCTCACAGTTCCTTTAACTATTTCGCGTCTTTATTGTTTTTTAACTTTGTTTGGCGATCGTCACGGGTGCCTGTGGTGGCGAGCATGGCTTACCTATATCAGAATGAGTTAAAGCCAGAGGCTTTAGCGAGGTATAAAGCCAAATTGGACATAGTCGGTCTAGATTTTTGTCCATACAAGCACACAGCTGATTTTTGGATAAATAACCCCAAACAATGGCCTCATTTGGGGTACCCAGATGTGTACCATTACCTCGTAAAAACTCCTGGTAAGTAAAAGATTTTGAAACTATTTTAAATATTTATACACCAATACACAGTCCCCCCAATACATAAAGAATTAAATTTAGCTCTGCTAAAACGAGCCCTGGCCTGACTGTCCGGACTTTGGTTTGTGTGGGAACACAGATGGAACATAATCTGGGTGATCCTTCTGGTTGACCTTTCTTCCTGAAAATATATATTCAAAATTTGAAATTAGGGGCTAGATATATTATGGAGTCTCTCGACAGTCACTTGGGTCAGAAGCCCCAGCAGACAGACCTAGCATTTTTTTTTTTACCAGACCTCAACGATCTATAATGGGGCCTCCCCAAACACGTCAATACATGCTTCTGAAGCGCAAAGGTAGCACAGCAGGGGCTACTTGTTGTGCCGAATGGGAGGACTTGCCAGTTGTAGACACTGGGTGGTTCCTCTGTCTTGAGCTCTCGCCACAGGAAATGAAGCAGGGGTTTATCCTCTGGAAGCAGCCTCACCTGATGAAACATGCCTTTGATATCGCTGCTGATGGAGTGCTCTCTGAAGCGCAGCAATACCCCCATCAAACTGGAACTCAAAGTGGGGCTAGGCAGCAGCAACTGATTGAGATGGTCTCCCTTTTATGAAAAAGAACAATTGAAAACAATCCTGTTCTTTCCATTGTGACTCACCATGTGATGAGGGATGAACCAGGACTCCGCTGATGTGTTCAACTCCTCCTCTGATGCCTTCACTGCATAGCCTGCCTTCTCCAGCTTGGCAATCTCTGTTCAGTATGCTGCTGCTCTTTCAGGGTCATGTAGCAGGCGCCTCTCTGTGCTCCGGAGATTGGCTAACACAGCCTCCGTTGGCGCCTGAAGATGGGGCAGGTTCCTTTTTCTGATTAGGGGTGTGGTGTAGCGTTGGATCCCTCCTACTTCGACACGTGTAGTCTTTGTCTCCAACAGGTGGACTGCCTCATGTCCTGTGGCAGCTTACACAACAGCCGTGTCAAATGTGAACGACATTGGAGCTCTGTCTGGCCGGTGTCTCCAAGCTGGTCCAACATTCCAACCAGGGCTCTCACTTTGAGGGCAAAGACCTGGAATCCACATGTGTCTCCACGTGTGATGTTTGGGGGATCTATCAGTTCGGCGATCTTCCTGAGAGCCAGTTGGTGTGGTTGCCCGTAGTGCTCGGTGAGGCTGGACATGGTCTCAGTATACGGCCGTGGTGAGTTGGTGTAAGAATCCGCTACGAACAGTGCCTCCTACTTCAAATGATCCACCAGGATTTGATATTTAAAGTGCTCTGTTGCGTCCTCTGGCAGCAGATTGTCGAGCGCAACTTTAAGCCTGGCAAATTCTCGTGGATCCCCTTTGGTGAAGTAGGGGATTGTAGGCTTGGGGCCACGGTATATGGACTCATGTTGGGGGGAGGGTGAGGGCTTGCTGCGCAGTGACTCAACCCTGGGTGGAGTATAAGGTACACAGTACTCTGGTGTCTGCGCTCGTGATGCTGGTTGATACAAATCTGGCTGAAAATGAAGGTTGTTCCTCATCTATTGGCCTCATGTTACTCAGGAGCGTTGCCAGTTCTGTCGTTGGGCCCTTTGGTGTTGTTGCTGGTTGGTAGATCACATCATCTTGTGCCACAGGTGGGAGGCGGTGGTGGCCAATCATCCTCTTCTCCTACAGGCTGATGATGACCACTACGCCGCTCAGGTCTGCTGGTAGAGTGTGGAATGTGGATTGTAGCTGTAGGGGTGGTGGATCCCGTACAGGGGCCTGGGTGTCAAGTCTCCTGTGCATGTCTCTCATTTGCTCGTGTAACCTCTGATTGTCTGCAAGCAGCCGGTGCAAAGTCTGCATGACTTCAGAAGGGGTTTCTTATGGTGGTCTCCGCTGGGATGAGACTGGTCTGCTCGGAAACAGGTAATCTGAAGTCCATGTAATCTGATTGATGGGAATATGGATATGGAGCTGCTGCTCCTGAACGGTATTCATCATCTAGCAATGGCAGTGTGAGAGGCATCATCCTGACGATAGGGCTGGTGTCTTTCTCCCGGGTGGGAAACCTCATAGTCATCCATCCAGGCAGGGGGTTGTGTTTTGCGACGAGGCCGAACATCTGCTGGGTGGGGAGTGCTACGCTAATCTGGGAACATCTTGGCTTTATCCCACAGTAACCACACTGGATCCGGCTCGAAGGACCAAATTTTGTACTGGAGATTATTCTAAAGGACTTTATATGTGCTGGACCAACACTTGTGGCCACTGGGGGGCATCAGTTAAAATGCACGAGTCCAAGATATGTTCCTTTCATTCCTTTATTGTCCATCAATAATGAAGTACAGTCTGAGGAGCATGTGCGTAGGTTATGTGTGTGTGTGTGTGGTTCTGTAACACAGAGAATAATAAAAGAAATTATCAGTGCATTATTTAACTGTACACTGGGCTACCAATAGTGGTAATTAACAATGAAATAATATGGTAAGTAATCAATGAAATAAGAATAAATCTGTCTCTTAGCTTACATCAACCGATGTTATAGGCTAAGGCTAAGTCTCTTTCTTTGGGTAGCACGCTTCCCCTGATTCACTGGTTCACTCTGCTGTGACTCTCCTTTTTTGGCAGCTCTACAGTTTAATATTACCCTTCCTCCTCCTGAGGCTGTCCTTCAGCACAACAAATGAATTGAGTATGAGTGTCAAAAAAAAGTTAATAAATCAATAGTAAATGGACTGCACTTGTATATACCGCTTTTCCACACCAAGGTGCCCTCAAAGTGGTCTACATTGGCCTCTCATTCTCATTCACCCATTCACACACCAGTGGGCAGCAGCTGTCATGCAAGATACTGGCAACCCACTGGGGGCAAGTTAGGGTTCAGTGTCTTGCCCAAGGACACTTTTGGCATGTGGACAGTTGGAACCGGGATCGAACCGCCCACCTTCCAGTGACTGGATGGACCCGCTCTATCAACTGAGCTACAGCCATCCTTATAGATAGTAAAGTATCTATAACAAACAAAAGCCTTCTCATGTTTTATTTTTTTCAACTTCATAAGTATAAAAGGTTTATTGTTATAAATAGCCGTTTAAATCACTTATATTAGTGCAGTGGCTTGATGATCACATCTTTAATTGGATAATAAGAAGGAGGGATTGGTTGTGTTTGAGAGGCCAAAAAGTATAGGGATTGAGATGCTAATAATTTCTGTTTTGATCTGACACCAAGTACTACCAGGGCTAGTATCCCAATATCGATATTGATATTTTTGAATGCCTTGTGTACACAAGAACTTATTTTACTTGGACTTTTGTGCTGAAGTTCTATCAAAAATGCACACAAAGCTTACTTTTAAGATATTATTTGGTTGATGAAAGAAAAAAATCAAACTTCTCAATTTTTTTTCTCATAAAAACAGATAGTAAAAGAATTATACATTAACATTCAAATAAAAAATTCTGAACTGGTGACAGGCAAGTGACTCACAGTAACATCAAGATTTTTTTTCTAGTCGTTTGCCTCTCTGTTAAACTTGGCATTTTTCTCTTCAGAGTTTGGCTGCTCCTTAATGATTAGGGGGAAATGTTCCATAATAGGAATGGAAAAAGGAAACATGCCAAAGGTAATTACTGGTTTTATATTATAAATACCATGCTTAGATTTTACTTGGTTAACAATTCTTTTATCAACAGTTACTGGGTGATTTCTGCCAATCTGAACTGCCTCACTGTTTTAACTATTTTGTCACAGATACCAGATTTCTGATCATTATTATTCATCGTATCAAAATAACTCCACACCATACAACCTTTAAATTCTGACGACACTTGCGTCTGTGTGCTGTATTACAGCCGCCGTTTGAAATGATGAGAGGAAGCGGAAGGAAAAGTAGTCCCGATCCAAACCAAAAAAAGAACAAAAACACTCTGAAATTAAATTATTGAATAGATATATTGTAGCCTTATTTGGTATAGGTTTTTTCTTACATTAGGAATGATTCTTAAAACTGAACCATCAGGATCGAAGTATCGATATGATATGTTGGTATCGATCCGCCGATCCCCATCTAAAAGAAAGCGACCAAGGCGGAAGTGGATGGAGGTTGCTTCTCTTTTCACGCAAAGACTCATCTTTGCACGGCTCTTGGTTTGTGTGGTGGGGGGATGGGGTCGTGCCGAGGATGAGAGACTCCAAACATTTACCACTTGGCTAACCAAATATCTTTATTTCTGACCTGTGGATCCCCACTTGTTGTTGGATTTTTACATACTTTTAGGCTCCGCATGAATTTAGTTGGATTTTAACCGATACAAAGTGGAGTGTAAATCCACGACACACGCTTAAAAAAGTCTACAAAATGTATTCTGCCGGAGGTAAGTACTGTGGCTACCATTAGCACGAGCGAAGTAATGCCGCTAACACAGATGAAAACAAATAATGTTTTTCCTCTGCTACATTGCAACGAGTTTTTGCAGAAGGGCACTCTGCGCGTGCTTCACTTAAACTGTTTTCATGGGACTCGACAAATCCTTTAAGAGCAATGTCCATTCCGAAGTAGTAGCATTAGGTAGCGGAGGGAAGCTCAGCTAGCGAGCAGCAACAACAAGCTGCCAGTTAGCCAAGTTAGCTTCAACGATACTTCGGTTTACAAACTTGTTTCAGTTTAACGCCCTCCTATACGGAGTGGCGTGCAACTTCTCAACAAAACGCGCACTTGGCTAACATACAGGTTGTTGTTCACGATTGTCTTGCCGTAAAACATTGAACGTGTTAGATCGATAGAGGTCGGCCATGCTATCTAATCTTCCCACCAATCTCAACTATGATTAGTGCAACAGAATACAACTTTAAGATAAAAAAACAAAAAAACATCACTATTTTTAATTGTTTTATATACATATATTACACCCCCCCCCCCCACACCCCATCACAACACATGGTTGCTGTAAAATATAATTTTTCTCTTCTCTTGTTTTGGGGTTACCTAAATAGTTGGGATGCCAAGTAAACGTAAACACAATCGAGGAGAATGTATTTAGTTATTTATGATTCACGCCCACAAAAACGTGAGTTGTTTTACATAGAAAAACGTCCCCATTTTTTTTTCTCATGGTAGTTTTAGAAGCTACATTAGCGATAAGTTTTTTTTGATGTATTTGTTTTTAAGTTTGGATAAATTAGTGGATTAGTTGGGTGATGTTCACTAGTATGCTTGCAGTCACCTGGTTGTGATCACAACAAAGTAAGGAAAATGGAACCGTGTGTGAGTACAGTCCCAGAGGAGCATTTATGTCATTGCTCTGATGTAAAGTAGCTAAATAACATACTTTTTTGTCTACAGTTATTCCTTGTTTACAGTGTCTTTCAGAGACTCATGAGGCATCTCTGTGGGTTATTTGTCTTTACTGAAGTTATCTTTGGGCCCTCAGGTGGCACAGCTTAAACAAGAAAGGGAAACGTTTGATTTTCAGAACTTGGTGGTTAGTTTCTTCAGTTCCCTACTGAAGATGTATTTTGACTACGGGAAACTTTTCAGAAAAAAAGGTCTCTATGACCTATGGGGCGGGGGGAATACATTAAAAATAAAGTTTTGAAACTTGCCGGCCAGTCTTTGTGGTATTGAAATAATCAGATTGTGTTTGTAAATCAATTGTTTATTTAAAATTAGCATATTTGCAAGCTGTTTTGGAAAAGTGCTTCTAATCTCGGTCGATTTATACTTGTGCCTAATTATATTAATGTTCAAGTATTGCTTTCTTTCTTCTTACCTGCTCTTTATGGTTTTTGGAATGTGTGGAAACAGCTGCAGCATAATGCTGTATTTCTCTTACATGCAGTATTTTTCTGTGTCTGTACTTGTAAAATAAAGCTTGAATTGAAGTCTGGCCGTACTAGGTTTTTTTACGGGAGAGTGGGTGGCTTCAGCTGTGTTAGATTGCCAGCTTGTTTTGATGCCTTCTGTGTTCATATTGATAAGAGTCCCTTGATTGTGGACGATGGCACTTTGAAGGTGATAAGAGAGAAAAGCCTACTTTAAATGAAAGTATCCCAAGTGAAAATGTACAGTTAAGTGTTACTATGCTTTTTTTTTTTTTTCGTCTACAAAAAAATGTATTTTTACTTTTTAAGAAGTGAATTTAGATGTCTGTTCTATGTTCAGGAACCATTTCACCACTTTTATGTAGAAGCACAGACTTTCACCCAGGGAACATTTGAAAATGTGTAACTTGTACTTTTTGTCTCCTGTAGGTGCTGAGATGCTTGAGGGACCCCGATCCACGGGATCAGTAAGCTCTGGTAAGATTTTCTTATATTTGTGCTTCGAACCCATAATGTTTTAAAACATTAAACTATTGCAACTAGCTGTTGCGTAAAAGTATGTGTATATATCAGTTGATACATGAAGTGCAATTTAAGTTTATGACTGATTTAATGAAATGGAGAAAAAAAAAAAAAATGGTGGTAAAGGTGAAATTCTAATAAGATGGTGTCAGTCTGCACTGTACCAGCTCATGCTCTGTCACTTGGTGCTCTGAATTGTAGTGCACAGAAGTTTAACATTCTTGAAATGTAAGGTTTAAATGCCAGAGACACCAAACTTATCTTAAGAGCCAGCACACACGATCCTTGCTGTGTCTTGGTTATGTGATTATGTAGACCAAAAAGTAACGCGTAAGCATATCATAAGGATGTCAACTAGGATAACAGGAATGTAATCCAGAACTGAAGACCTCACACAGACCTCACAAATTTAACAAGATGTAAAATCCTATTCATCATTGTCAGTTTAGTTTTCAGCAAGGTCTCGCTTAGATATGACATCTGCTTGTTGTTAGCTTGGTTTTTAGTCTCTTTGCCTTTGTTGGCTCCAAAGCATTGGGTGTCATGCTCTATGAAGTATTATTCTTTTTGTTGCCTTCAACAGCAGCCATTCCCAAACTTCAGAATACCAAGGCCCAATTTTAAATGTGAAAAATCTTTGCGGCCCACCCAAACCTTTAATCCCAACATACAAGACTAAAAGCTACATTCCAATATTAATGTAAGGGGTCACCCTAATATGACAAGTGTCACCTTATTTGTTAAGATGACAGTAGAATAACACTCAATTATTTTTTTAAATTTCTAAATATTTTTAAATTATGTAATAAATATTTTTACAGTAATTAAAAACATATTTTATTAAAATAGAAGATTTAATTTTTTTTTTTTATGACCTCTCATGGCCCACCTGCAGTACCAAGGCGGCCCACCAGGGGGCCGTGGCCCACACTTTGGGAATCACTGCTCTACAGGTTACTTTTATCCCACAAGCCACATAAATTGCTGTATTTAGGTGTTCTGTTCTCATAGGAAAAAAGTTTTACTCTGAATTCATTCATCTGTGACTTGGTCATTATGATGCGTATGCTCATTGAAGAAAGAGGTTTTTTTTCTTTGTTTTTTTTTTTAATCAAATGCTTTATCATTTTAGTTTATCATTATCTATATTAATAATGCCCAGTATCAATGTGATCCTGTCAGCAAAAAACAGCGTCAATCCAATCAACTGATTAAAGATGGATCTCTAAAGGAAAAAAAAAAAAGCTGCAATGACATATGTTCTCATATGCTCCCTGATGTTCCTGACAGCAGTGAGTGAGCTTGGTACGTCAGGGTCTTTATGGTTGTTTTTCTGTTCAAATGAACAGAGCTGGGGCACAAAGATAAGAGAATGAAGGGGCGATGAGCATCCTTGTCATAAAGTCAATGGTAGTATCTGGAAAGGACACCGTTGGATCAAAAAAAAAAGCTGCCACCTTAACCAAATACATAGTTAAGAGACTCCAATTTGAAAAGTTATATATCAACTAACTTTTTTTTGTGTGCAACAAGTTATTTTATACGCTAATTAATGTAGTGAGAAGTTGCTCATTTCTTAAGTGACCATGTTGCAAGATGCATGCTAAGGTAGTGGAAAAAATGTCACTGTCTTTGAAAAAGGTCAAAATACTTGTCTGCATCAGGTAAACAATATGACTAAAGTTAATAGCTTAAACTACTATATTTGGCCTAAAAGTTTCCAACTCATTAAAACCTGAAAGAATAGTAGTGAAACATCACCTTTGAAGGTAAAAAAGTGGTCAGCAGAAAGCTTGAATGATTTTTAGGGAAAGATTGCTTAAAGTGAGGCATAGATTATGGAAGCTGAAATAATGGGAAAAGGTTGTCATCTGATGAGTTCGGTTTTACTGTTTTGCAGTGTGATGAGTGCATTGAGGGAAGAAGAGGGATGAAGGGATGCACCCTTCAGGCCATGTGCCTAAAGTACAACCCTATGTAGGCAGTATTATGATTTGCGGTTGCTCACACAATTCTCTCAAAATCTATGGATGTCTTAGGAAGTGGCTTTGTCATCTGGAGGTCTTCCAACTGAAAGATCGGTCTTCTAACTAGGAAAACTGGCAGTTGATCCCCTTGTCTGCCACATGTTGCAGTGTCTCAGTCCCCAGAGTACCCTTATGTTCAGCACTGTGTGACTGTAGAAATACAGCAACAAATGCTGTATATAGACTCCATGTGTGTAATGAGAAGTATTGTATTTGTGTTTGTGTAATTGCTGCAATAGAAAGCACGTTGTAGAAACTAGATAAGGCTACAGAGGCTAAATACAAGTTAACAGTATTTGCAGTGCAGACCATATAAGTATGGCTAATCTAAATGAAGCATTTCTCTTGCATATGGCAAATATTTACCTCATGTAACCAACCTTTTTCTGATTTAATTCTATATATGAGATTTCTCATGTCCAAGAAGCTTATCTTTATCTGTCATCTTAGAAACGCGTTGCATATTTTAAAGTCAAAGCAGTTTTACACATCTAAACATCCTGATTTGGTATTTGATACCTTTCAGACATCATTTAAAAACTGCCATAACTTATGATTATGCCATAACCATAATTTTTTTTTCCTTTTCCATCATTTGATTCGCCCCTTTTAGACCCGCCATCTTCCCCAGTGCCAGAATATGTGTTCAAGCCACCGTCGCGGCCAGACTTTGGCACCATGGGCAGGACAATCAAGCTCCAAGCCAACTTTTTTGAGATGGAAATCCCCAAACTGGAGGTCTATCATTATGACATCGACATCAAGCCTGAGAAGTGCCCTAGGAGGGTCAATCGGTACATCTAATATGCATATTTTATGAGCTTATAAGTGAGTGAAATGCTACAGGCATTGAAGTGAATTATCTAACTTTTTTCACAGTGAAATTGTGGAGCATATGGTCCAGCACTTTAAAACGCAGATCTTCGGGGATCGAAAGCCAGTGTATGATGGACGGAAGAACCTCTACACTGCCATGCCTTTGCCCATAGGCAGAGACAAGGTTAGTATTTTATAGTTCAATTTGCACAAATATTTCTCCACAATTTAAAGAGGAGACAAAAAAAAATCCACACAAACATAGTTAAAAATACTCCAGCATGACATCAACAATTTTCTTTTCTCATTCATTTGCCATGCAGGTGGAGCTTGAAGTGACAATTCCAGGTGAAGGAAAAGACCGCAGCTTCAAGGTTTCCATCAAATGGGTGTCCTGTGTCAGCCTGCAAGCTCTCCACGAGGCCCTGTCAGGACGGCTGCCGAGCGTTCCCTTTGAAACTATCCAAGCATTGGATGTTGTCATGAGGCATTTGCCTTCTATGAGGTATGTTTCTGACTGCTTTTATGGATTTTCATTACCTGTTGTGGCCTGACCTTAAAGAGGATTGAGATATCCCTTTTGTAATTTATTTTTTAGGCAACCTTTCTCTCCTCTGCAAGTTATACATGCTTTGCCTTATTTTATTTTATTTTTCCCAAAGCACTCAACATAGAACCATGGGCAAACTTGGCATCCAAGTCCACTTATTTAAAGATCTGGCCATGCTTTGAATTGTATGTCATAGCAAAAAGATGACATTGATTTAAACCATGTATGATAAGTTTGTTGTAGCTTCTCTTTCGTGAAACGCGTTGATCTTGTTTCACTGCCCCCTGTTGTCTGTGACAGGTATACCCCAGTAGGACGCTCTTTCTTTACTCCTTCAGAGGGCTGTTCGAACCCTCTAGGTGGCGGCAGAGAGGTGTGGTTTGGTTTCCATCAGTCTGTAAGACCCTCTCTGTGGAAAATGATGCTCAACATTGATGGTAATCAGTGGCTTAAGTAAATTTTGTGTGAAGTATTAGCTATATGCTTGTACTACGTGTGTGTGTGTGTGTATAAATTAATCTCTTGTGTGTGTTTTGTTTGCAGTTTCGGCCACTGCCTTCTACAAAGCCCAGCCTGTAATTGAGTTCATGTGTGAAGTCTTGGATTTTAAAAGCATTGAAGAACAACAGAAGCCTTTAACAGACTCTCAAAGAGTGAAATTTACAAAAGAAATCAAAGGTAAGTAAGGCTTGAGGATGGTGCTCATTTGGCTTTGGGTGTGATTATTGTTATTCCTCCTGTAAAATAAGTTTTAAGGGTGGCAATTACACCAATCAATTTTAGTAAAGTACTTCAAATGTATATGTCTCATAGCCACTCAACATAGCCTCTATTTTCTTATTCTCTAAAAAAATCAATCCTTTTTAGGCCTGAAGGTTGAGATTACTCACTGTGGGCAGATGAAAAGGAAGTACAGAGTTTGCAATGTTACAAGAAGACCAGCAAGTCACCAAACGTAAGAATGCTGAATTGTTGCTTCAACCATTTTGTTAAAATTGTAGCTTTTTTGTGTACATACAAAAACAATGTTACCACAGTAAAAACAAACATTCTGATACATTTAAACTAAAATGTAGGTCAAGGTAATCCTGGGGTCGGATGAGATAATGTAAACAATTTTCGATTGTTCCAGGAAAAAGAAATAAACCAAACTTATTTTTGGTCCAGTGCCTTTTCTCAGGTGATGGTCAACTGGGTCAGACAATTGACCTTTCAGTAAGCACCGCCCCCTTCCTAGTTACTGTTGCTTGGTCCTTAACGCAGGAGCAGCAAGTTTGTCCGACCTAGCAACAGTAACTAGGAAGGCGGAGGTGCGTACCGAAAGGTCAATGGTCCATTGGTAGACTTAAAATTTTACTTTTTTATTTTTTTTTTTTTTCTCAAAAGGTTCCCCTTACAGCAAGAGAATGGCCAAACCATTGAATGCACAGTAGCACAATACTTTAAAGACAAATACAAGCTTATCCTGCGATACCCCCACCTGCCATGTTTACAGGTGGGACAAGAGCAAAAGCACACCTACCTGCCTTTAGAGGTAAGCATTACCACTGTCTTGTTACTGTTTAATTGAGAAAAATAACCTTAGTATGGATTTTCTTAAAGTTTTTTTTTTTTCTTTCTTCAGGTGTGTAACATAGTGGCAGGACAGCGATGCATCAAAAAGCTGACAGATAATCAGACCTCGACGATGATCCGTGCCACAGCTCGATCAGCACCAGACCGTCAGGATGAGATTAGCAAACTGGTAAATCAGTGGATTTAATACTGATCCAGTGTTAAACACAATTAAAAAAAAAAAAAAAAAAATCTTGAGCTTTTGTCACTGCAGGTTTCTGTGCCGGAAAACATTAGAGCTGGCCAATTGTTGCCAGTTTATTGACCCAATACTACGAATACTACGACGTGGGTTCAACAATACCAATGGCTTTCTTTGAGAATCTATTAGAAAAAACATTTGAGCAGCAGTTGGAGATAACTGTGATGGACTACGGTGGTGACTGAACTAAATTTGTTACCTCTAGCCTTTTGCTTCAGGCTCTTTTCTCACATAAAATAATAATAATAATTGGCATGATTCACTGTAAAATCATGTCTGTTCTATCAAGGCTGATCGATTATTTTTATTTATGTATGTGTGTATATATATATACATACAGTCATGGAAAAAATTATTAGACCACCCTTGTTTTCTTCAGTTTCTTGTTCATTTTAATGCCTGGTACAACTAAAGGTACATTTGTTTGGACAAACATAACAATAACCACAAAGATTGCTCATAAGAGTTTTATTTAAGAGCTGATATCTTACCATTTTCCATGGTTTTCTTGATTATAACCTAAATCACTTAAGTATCAATAGCTATGGCGTTGTACTGCCAAAAACACTGCTTTTATGCATTCAGTGTTTTTATATATATATATATATATATATGTGTGTGTGTATATGTGTGTATATATATATATGTGTGTGTATATATATATATGTGTGTGTGTATCTGTGTGTCTATATATATATGTGTGTGTATATATATATCTATATGTGTGTGTGTATCTCTCTCTATCTCTCCTATCTCTCTCTCTCTCTCTCTCTATATCTCTATATGTGTGTATATATCGGTGTGTATGTATGTGTGTGTAATGATTATTCACTGACTTGAAGCGTGTTGCATTTATCAAACTTAATGTTGAAATTTCCACAGTAAACTTAAATTTCAGAATAAATGAAATGTCAGACTTAAATAATTGATTCAGGCCAAGAAAGGAAATGCTAATAGAGCTAATATTACCTGAATAGCTTAAATAGAGGTTGCACATAAATAGGACAGAATTGCCCACCATTGGACAGTGGAGTCTATGCCGAAACTGTGTGTTTGTGTCATTGAGAAAACAAAACAAAATATTTTACTTTCTTGATTACATTGTTTTTTAATTGTTGGTTGCCATCTACTTTGCATGAACCAAAATGGTTAATCAGAAATACTGTTAGATAGCAGCAGGACTTGGTGCTGTTTGCAATGCAGGTGTTTCTGGACTGACAAAATTATTTTCTAATGGTAGAAATGTCCGTCAAAATTAAAAAAAAAAAAAAAAAAATCAAATTGTGTTAAAATTTGAGGGAACAATGGTTGATAAGAGTTGAGTGACAAATGATCTTCCTGATTGATCTGTCTGTCTCTTTGTTTCTAATTGATTTTTACCAATTCATTGCTGACATATGCTCAGTATAAATAATGCAGATCCAGCTCAGTGATTCCACAGCAAAGTCAAGGCTAAATATGTGTTGTTTTGAATTGAAAGTCTGGAAATAAATTCTAAATATGCTGTGTAAAGCATTTACAAATGTTATAAAAAGAGAAAATGAGAAAATGTATGAACTGAAAGTGAGATGTTAAGATACTTCCATGTGTATTTCAACTGCTTGTTTCCCCCCAGATGAGAAGTGCCAACTTCAACACAGACCCTTATGTTCGTGAATTTGGAGTGATGGTGAGGGATGAAATGACAGAAGTGAATGGCCGCGTCCTGCAAGCACCTTCAATACTGTATGGCGGCAGGGTATGTTGATTCACTGGATTGCATGTGTCCATGGGTAACTGGACATTGAGTAACTTGTATGTCTGTTGTTACATATACTAATAATGTTGCTGCTATTAAACTTTGCAGAATAAAGCAATAGCTACACCAATCCAGGGAGTATGGGACATGAGGAACAAGCAATTCCACACTGGTATTGAGATCAAAGTGTGGGCCATCGCATGCTTTGCACCACAAAGACAGTGCACTGAACTCCTGCTGAAGTAAGTTCAAAAGCAGCCAGAGTAAGTTTGGACTCCCTTCCTGGTTGTCTCTTGGAACTGTCCATTTGTGAACTTTGTGGTGCTATTCTACACATCAGCAATAATGAGATTTGCTCACCAAGCCTACTGGGTGACCTGGCGGGGGAAAAAAAAAAAATGCAGAAGTTCCGTTGTTTTGTTTTTAAAGAATCACAGCATGGCAGTAATTTTTTTTTTTTTTTTTTTTTTTTTAATTTTTACTTTATTGCTGGTTATATTTTTATTTAGAGCAAAAAATTTCATTTGAGTTTTGCAATCGAAATTTTGAAACTTTAAGGACTTAAAAATTAACACGCTCTTCATTTGTCAGAGCTTTCACAGATCAGCTGAGGAAGATCTCTCGTGATGCAGGAATGCCCATCCAGGGTCAGCCTTGCTTCTGTAAGTACGCCCAGGGAGCAGACAGCGTCGAGCCAATGTTCAGGCACCTCAAATACACCTACCAGGGCCTCCAGCTGGTAGTGGTCATCCTTCCTGGGAAGACACCAGTGTACGGTGAGGGAACAACACTTCATGTTTTTAACTGTGTTAAAGGAAAAAAGTTTGGAACCAGTGACTTGGGGCAAGTGAATCCAGGCCATTGAGGACTTTTGCCTTTAGAAAGTTAGGGCTCAAGCCCTTAGTGTCTTAGACAGTGGAATTATCATCTTTTAGCTTTTCTTCATGGGGATTGCCACTAGGGGTCATCTGTTTTCTTACCCTTTCATCTGTATCTTCCTCTGTCACACAACCAAAGACATTCTTTCACCAAATCCAGAAATCTCCTCTTTGGTCTTCCCCCTGTTCTCCTTCCTGGCAGCTCCGTCACCTGCATCCTTCCACCAGTGTGTTCACCATCTTTTCTTTTTGTGTCTAAACCATCTCAGTTTTAGATTTCTTTCTTCATCTGCAAGATTTAACCCCGGCTGTTACTCCGTGCTCAATTTTAATCTTAATCTGCCCTTGCCACTCACAAGGAAAATATCTTCAACTCTGCCACGTCCAGTTCTGCTTCCTGTCTCTGTCAGTGCTGTAGTTTCCAAGCCATAGAAGAAGGCTGGTCTTGTGACTGTCTTAAAAATCTTTCCCCTCACTCTTATTTCTACTCTTTTATCAGAGACGACTCCTGACACTCTTCACCAATCCCACTCTGCATGCCTCATCAGAGTTCATCTGCGTTTAATACATTGTTTCAGTGAGGCATGTTGCTTTTATGTTTGACAGTCCTCCTGAATGATGCTCCATTTGCTCTTAAATACAAATCCTAACCTTTGCCAACAATCAGTTAATTATAGCAGTACAAGGCAAGAAACCTGTCACATTGCAGTAGATCCATCATCAGTTTCAGCTGGTGTCAACTTTGTTTTTAAGACTTTAAGAATGTTGGTTGCCATTCTCCCCCATTCAGGGCTCAATTGGGTCCACTGTTCTAATTGGTTCCTAACTCTCCTCCCAGCTAAGTTGTGCATAACCAGGTGAAAAGATTTCCCTCAGTATAGAAAATATATTTTTGTTGCGGTTTGCCATTGCCAGCAAAACAGACCGTTGAATGTTTCTAATAGTGCTGGGCAATATGACAATACATATCGTGGGGACAATATAAAAGTGTGTATCGTGCCATTTCTCTTCTATCGTTTCTATCGTTTCTAACCTAATTTTATCAATTATTGCAGCAAATATGTAATTAAATAACCTGCAACGATAAATTTGATAGAAACATATCTACTTCTACAAAGGAGACTTTTATGTTTGCACTTTTATTCATGGTTAATGCCTTAAACAGAGTTCTCTTCAACCCTGATGTTTACTTTAGACACTTTATATTGGTTTGCAAACTTTGCACTACCAGGTTACAGATTTCAGAAAGTTGAAAAATAATTTGTTTATTTTTTAGAGCTGAACTTCAGTGCAAAAACGTGTTTTTCCTCTCAGAAACTGCATTTAAAAAAATGTGAAAGCTACTGTACCTCTGTACCTACCTGTTTTTGCTACAATAAAATGTATGTTTGTGACAGTTCAGCTAAATGTCCTTTCAAAATAAAGTTGAAAAGTAAGCAATGAAATTTTTGTCAAACTTTTCAAAGAATAACGGAAAACAAACTTTATTATGGTATATCGTGATATATATCGTTATCGTGATATATATGATTTTTTCCATATCGCCCAGCACTAGTTTCTAAAATGCCTTTTTGTTCTTGATTGTTCACTTACTTAGAAACACCAGAGCAAGAATGTGAGAAATATTACACCCATTGAGTTTGTCTTGGTTGTTCTGTGTTTTATAGCTGAGGTGAAACGTGTTGGCGATACTGTGCTTGGAATGGCCACACAGTGTGTGCAGGTAAAGAATGTTCAAAAGACCACACCTCAGACTCTCTCCAACCTTTGTCTGAAGATCAATGTGAAATTGGGTGGTGTCAACAACATCCTCCTCCCGCAGGGCAGGTGAGTGGAAATACTGTCACTAATATGAAAATATGTTTGCATTCAGTCCATCAAGCCAGTTTTTTTTTTCTCCATTCTTTGTATTTTGCCCAGGCCATTGGTTTTCCAGCAGCCAGTGATCTTCCTGGGTTCAGATGTGACTCATCCACCTGCAGGAGATGGAAAGAAACCTTCCATTGCTGCAGTAAGAAACTTACACCTATAGATCACAATTGCTGGCAATAGGGAAGGGTTGTTAAACAATAGAACTAATCGTTCTTGTCTTTAGATAGGATTAGCCCATACACATTCATCCCAAAATACAGATTCCTATTTAAGAGTTGATAATTTATTTTCTCAGTAGCACTACAATCACTTCCACTAGCGCCTAGGTTTCATCAGTTAAAGTATTTCTACTCCTGCTTCTGCAAATTGGAGACTGGGGAAATGAGGAGCACCCATTGCCCTCTACTGGTTAAAAGTGGAAATGTTTACTTAGCCTGTGAGGGCAGCTGAAAATTGATTCACATTTGAGTTGTAATGATTGTGGAGTATAAAAGTTCATTTCTAAATGGAAAATAAAAATGAGTTATAGCTGAAGCGAACCTTTTTTTTTTTCCGTACCCTTTCCTACACTCTTACATGGGAGAGGGTGCAAATTGTATATTGTGTTAATTGTTAATGTTCAAGAGTGGATATCGGTAATCAGAAATCCAGTGGAAACAAGATTGGAGCCCTGGGCTGAGCCCTACTTGTCTTGAGAGATGGTGCAATTAAAGGACAATTTTTAATAACTCACCCCAAAAAGTGGATAGAATATGACTGGGCTCTATGACGCTGGGACCTGTTAGTTAAATTAAAATAGTCAGAGTTCCAGTTGTCTCACCTTCATTTAGTTTTGCTGCAACTTTACATTGGCTTTGGTTTAGATTTATTATCCTCTTATCACTTAAAAAAGTCAAAAGCGCTTCTTTCTCATCTAACTATAGTTTATAAGACCTGAGCAAAGATTCTTATTCCTATGCATCGTTTATGAATTTTGTTTACCACCAGACGTTTAATTTGTGCCATCACCATTCTAAGTTTTTTTTTTTTTTTTTTTTCAATTTTGCAAAGCATGTCATATGACTTTTGGTATTTCGCTATAGGTGGTGGGTAGTATGGATGCCCATCCAAGTCGATACTGTGCCACAGTGCGAGTGCAGCAGCACCGTCAGGACATCATCCAGGACCTGGCCAACATGGTGAGAGAGCTGCTTATCCAGTTCTACAAGTCCACCCGCTTCAAGCCGACCAGAATCATTTACTATCGAGATGGGATCTCTGAAGGCCAATTCAACCAGGTAATATTCATATCAGAAAGTACAGACTAAACTGTAAAGTGACAGCTGAGTTTGCAGAGGATACTATTGTTATACCCATTTGCATTTGTTCAGTATCAGTATAATTTTTGTGTTAAATAATTCTTACTTTTCTCTTGCAATTTTTTTTTTTTTTTTTAACCCATTAGTCTGAAATAATGTGACTGTTACATGCAGGTTCTTCAGCATGAGCTGCTGGCGATCCGTGAGGCTTGCATCAAACTAGAGAAGGATTACCAACCTGGCATTACCTTTGTGGTTGTTCAAAAGAGGCATCACACAAGGTTGTTCTGTATGGACAGAAACGAGAGGGTCAGTATTGCGTTGCTGGTAATGATGGGGAACTGGTCAGGTCAGTTAAATGGCCTTGTTTGGATGTGGTAACAAGGGCTGGGCAATTTGAACAAAAATGTGTTCGTATTTTAAAGGTGAATACCAATATAAGATAATGTTACATGACTTTAGCCAAATGGTAAATTTTAAACTTTACGTGCCGCACAAATGATATAACAAACACTACACAGGATTTCTCAACAACATGCAACTGCATGTTACTGAAAAGGTAACCTTAAAAAAAAAAAAACAACACAAGAATAAGTCTGTATCTAAAAACAGATGCATCTCTGTGGATTGCCACTTATTCTGATAAGTAGCAATTCTTTTGATTCTGACATGATGAAATCAGAAATTCTAATTTTACACAACCTAATTTCCACAAATGGCTCTCAAAACACAATCATATGTGACAAAGAGGTCCTGATACTTATGCAGACATGGGCTGGTGTTAAGGAGCTAGCATGAACTTAGATATGCTGCGTGCATTCTGTGGACCCTGACTTGACAAAGTTTTGTTGCACTGCTGCCTCCTAAAGGTAAAATGACAACAATGCATTTTGTCTTTGCCTGTGGAAATCATGTACTTGCTTATTTGCATGTAAGGTAGGGATGAGGTCCAGTCAAAATTTGTCACTGGAGAAGCATGTGTACATGCATGCTAATGCCAGGTGTGAACAGACATGGCTTAGAGCTGTCCACTTATGATTGGATCAGTTAGGACAGATGTTAATACGTCTGCATGGGGCCAGAAATCAAAGAAGGTATAAAAGTTTATGATCAAAATGTAATTTTTATAAATTATTATTTTGGCATCTATCAAACGTAGTTATGTACATTTGTCAGCAGGTGAGCTTGCTTGTCTTTTCTGTTAAGTTTGAAAATTAATTTTGTGGCACTGGTCAGATGACCCACCTAGTAGAGCCATCTTATGTTCTGTATCTAAATTTTCAAATGCACGACGTGCTATAAGAGAAGATTGATCTTTGCATGCACTATTTAAAAACTTTCAATATTAAAAAAGACAATAAATTATTTAAAAAAACTTCTGTACATGCATACCTGTAAAGACGGCCAAAGTTGCGGTCGTCATATAATATATTCATATTTTGGATGAAGTAGTTGGTTTAAGTATTAATTTGTGCACATATTATTATTATTATTATTATTATTATTATTGAAAAACACTTGAATCGCTGCCCACCAGGGTGACCACGCTGCATAAAATGGTTAAATAAATGCACAGCTCTTATGCATATTTACAGGTTGGAAAGAGTGGCAACATTCCTGCAGGGACTACAGTGGACACAAAGATCACTCACCCATCAGAGTTTGATTTCTACCTTTGCAGTCATGCTGGCATTCAGGTAGGAGCTGAGTTGGGATCAGCGGCGGTTCAACCGCCAAAATATAGCTTCTCATGTGCCTCCGTTTTATACATGAAGTTAAACTCTTACACAAACATGTATTCCACTCCTTGCAGGGAACCAGCAGGCCGTCTCACTACCACGTGCTTTGGGACGACAACCACTTTTCATCAGACGAACTGCAGGTCCTCACCTATCAGCTCTGCCATACCTATGTGCGCTGCACCCGGTCAGTTTCAATCCCAGCACCAGCCTACTATGCCCATTTGGTGGCTTTTCGAGCTCGCTATCACTTGGTCGACAAAGAGCATGACAGGTAAATATTTGGTTGTTTCCTCTTTTGTAGGCATTTGTCTCTACATATAGATTTGTGATTAGACAACGCCTAATCAAATCTTCATGTCCACTCAGACCTAAAGACTTTTTTTTTTTTTTTAAAAACTTTTTTTTCTATTTTAATTTTAGTGCTGAGGGCAGCCATACATCAGGCCAGAGCAATGGGCGTGACCAACAGGCGTTGGCCAAGGCTGTTCAAATCCATCAGGACACCCTGCGCACTATGTACTTTGCCTAACAGCACGCAGTTGCAGGTTGCTGTGGGTGAGACCCCACTGATGGAACACACTACTCTTTGCTGTCTCCCTGATAGCTGTAGGTCGCACCAGAGTGGTTTCACCTTGTGATCTCCCTACCTACCAAACCTGTTACTTACCCATAAGTCTACAGTTGTACTACAGCCCTTAAAGCCACCAAATTCAAGCCAGCTATTAGACTGTAAGATCCAAAAGGTGCATTTAACTGGAAGAGATTTTATTTACATGTTCTGCATTAGTGTGTATTTTTGTTTATTCTAGAGAAATGTTAAGTAAGAAATGAAATGGTAAAGTTAGTACACTGATAAAAGAAGTCTACCATTTCCAAAATAGTGAGATTTAACATAGTGAGGTGTTATGATTTAGAAGAAGCCACTCACCATTGTCCCCCCTTCTTATTTTTTTTTACATTTTTTTTTGGGATCTTGATGCTAGAAGGGAGAAGTAAAATCAAATTTAGTAAGGCTTACAGATGGCGTCACGAAATTGTTAGGCTGTTTTACGTCTGTCGAACATCAGCCGGCCACAGCAAAGTGCACTGAACAGTATGGGTACTTGTACTTAAATCAGGACAAAAGTACTTAAAATTTTCCTTTTTTTTTTTCCCTCTCCCCACTTCATTCCACATAGGGCATTATGTGAAAGTTTGAGGTTGTCATTCTTATATCACTTCTGTTTAAGTCTTTGAATTGGTTGGCCCATGTCTGCTGGGTTTTCAGTATTTGTCCTCTATTGACACCAATGACCATTTTATGCCAAATTTGGTGACAACTAAAGGATTTTTTTCACCTTTTTTATTTTTTCTTAAACCAACACTTTGTATGTTCTTGATCAGCAATTTTAATGTTTATAGACTTAAACAACATCAATGTTTGTCTCTTTATTTTACAGTCTTTAGTCTGAACTGCACCAGTAATTCTCATGTGGAGAAGTGGTGGATGTACATGGTTCCTGTCAAGGACCTTTCCATTATGTTAAGACGCATGAAATCGACAGAGGGAATCATGATGAATTCTTTTCTTCCTTTGTTTTTCCCAAATTATTTTTTCAACGAATATGCATGTAGGTGATTTGTTTTTAGACTTTCCTTTCCAACTCTCGTCAGAGTGGCGTATACATGTGTGGCTTCTCAGTATCCAGAATGTTCGGTACAGTGGAGTAAAAGCTGCAACATTTGAGATTTAAACAGATCAGTATTCTCTAAAGGAACCTCCTTTAATTTAAAGTTTGCTCCAAGAATTGGGAGCAGTCACCACACAAAAGCTTAGAATTAATGCAAATGACTTCTTGTGTCTTTTTACTATATAGTAATGTTGCTAATAAGTTGTATTTTGAATAAGCTTTCAGTGGTGGAGGCTGCTGAAAACTTTTAGTCAACTTTTTTTTTTTTTTTTTTAAAGATAGGCCCATATGTTGTCTAAATTAACTCTTTTTGTATACATATTTTAAATGTAAGTGTTCTCTTGTCTTTTACAACTGTCAATCTTACTGATGAAATTGATATTTAATAATACCCCACTTTAATTACTACTAAGCTGGCAAATTGTACTGATTGGGGTTAATAGGCTATGTTTTCTAACTATGCATCTTTTTTTTTTTTTTTAAGAGATTTCACGGTGGGATATCCCACATGAATTTGGGTCATTCATAGAAGTAGACAATCAGGGCTGTCTTTTTTTTTTTTTTTTTTTTTTTTTTTTTTTAAGCCTATTGCTTTTAGTAGTGTGTCTTAGTGCTTATCAGCATCTTCATGCCTTCCTTATAAGATGAAGTATTTGTGTGGCCATTTGTAACGTTTGTAGATTTTAAGGCCTAAAAATCTGGGTATGTCCTTTGTAACAAACAATTTTTCCAAGCCAAACAAGATTACAAACTTTTACATGTCTAATATTCAACGGATACAGAAGCACAAAAACATTTTCAAACTTGGGTGCTCGATGTTTTCACTGTAAACCACCTTAGATCCTCACTGGATCACCATGCTTTTTAGATGTTTTGCTAAAAAGATGCTTCATCAGTCCCAGAATCCTCTATCCCTCCGTGACCTCTGTGTCTCCCTATTTACTTGCCTGTAAAGCAACTAGTTCTCCGACTGACTGTGTTTGTGGGGCATTCTGAAATTCACGTACTTGATATTTACTGTTATGATGTCAATATTGTTCTTATCGGTGCTGGTCTCACAACATGTAAATTTGAAATGCACTTTTGATAGCAGAATTTTGGTTTAACTTCTATAGATGTGTTCTTCAGTCAAAACAGGAGTCTCGGCCATATTGTGCGACACTGGTGTAATTGCATGGAAATGGCCGTGTGTTCTACCTCCTGTTACCTGTTCAAGTGTTATGGTAACATCACACTGCTGGCCATTTCTCTATAATTACCCCTGCTATCTAATTGGCATCGTTTGAGTCTTGCATCGACAGTAAAGCTATTAAACGCTTCGTTGGCATGACGGTGAATGCGTTTTCTCAGTTTATGTAGTTGTATGAATTTTTTTCTTCTTTCTATAGTAAAATTGAGACTTTTTTGCGTGTTGAGCTGTATGACCAAATTCTCAAACTGTGTTGATACTTACTCACAGCTTTCCCTGCTTTTTAGACCTTTTATTCTGTGCACCACTATAAAGACACCTTGCTTTTTCACCTGAGCAGTAAAACAAATGCAAAGCTCTCCTTAGTCAGGACAGAATGCTGCTGGGATAACTCTATGATCAGTTAGACTGATAAAATCGCTAAGAAGTTAAAGGAAAGTAGACTTTAAGAGAAAAAAAAAGTTAAATGATGCCTGATTGAAATACTTGTGAATAGATGCTGAAAAAGATTCAGCAATGATGGAGTACTCTTATGGAGTTCAGTGCATCTTTTACTCCTGTATGGTCATGCATTTGAGTCTTTGCATGCAACTTTTGTTCAGATTCAGGCACTCTTTGGCCCTGTACTTGTAAATGTGAAGGGCTTTGTCTTTGAAGATGAGTGTGGCCATCAACAAACGTGTGCATTCATTTACTTGAGTCTCTAGTTCTCAGATTATTTCTCAAGGGATCACCGTGATATTTAAGTACATTATTCAGTGGTTAATCTCCAGTATATTCCCATGATAAAGGGTAAAAAAAATTAAAGTGACAGTGTAATTTTTGCTCTCAGCAACTTCTCAGACATGGAAAAACAAACTATTTGGAAATTTTTCAGGTGTATTTTAAGGAGATGATTTTGCATTTGTTGTTGCTGCTTGTTTTACTTTACCTATACCAGCACCTTATAATACCAGATCATAGTTGCTTTTACTGGAAGTGAAGCTCAAATTTTTTGACAATGTTGTTTTTGCACTAAATAAACAAGCATGGACTTTGTAGCTACTCATGCATTAATATATATCAATGGGATGGTCTTGCTGCCACTTTTTTTTTTTTTTTTTTTGAACGTTTTTTCCCTTAAGCATTGGTGGCTCCTAAAAAGTAAAATGTAAAAGGCCCGAGAGTCTCACATTGTGGTTACTCGCCATTTAGAGATGTTGAGACCAACTGATTTGGTGTGACTCTGTCTAGCCAGTCAACATTCAGCAAGTCATTTTTTCAGAGATAACCAAATGCCTTTTAAAAACATTGAAAGAATGATACTTTTAGTTCTGTTGGGTGGGTTCAGAATACAAAGGTGTTTTATGCAAAACACCCTTTATGCAAGACAAACTGACAGCTGATTAGCTGTTTTTTTTAAATAAATAAATATCCCTGCTTGTTGGCTTTGATGCTAAAGTACTGTGTGAGGACAGAGTGTGCTTGAAAGTTTGACAAGGTCCCTGACCAAGACTGCAATGTGCATATTGAATCCTGCATCGAGTAATGCCTCCATATGTCAAATGCAATCGTAAACTATACATATCAAGACTCGGAAGAGGCTTTTTTGTTCTCGCACTAATCATCATCTTCAACATGCGTTCAGTCAAGAATGTTCATGGTTGAATGTGGCACCACTTTACAGGTAAAGTGGTGTATGAGTAACGTGTTTGAAGCAGCTGTTGTGGTAACCCTGAAAACCTTACAGGATACTTTTGTTTTTTGTTAGACGTGTAAATTAAATGCTCATTCTGTTTCATTTGACTCTATTCTTTCTTTTTTTTTTTCCCCCCCTTGGAGTGGCTGAGCCTAGACAAGGCAGGTCCTGGAAATGGCTGGTTTGTAAATTAAATGGCATGCAATAAGTGAGGCTAATCAGAAAAAAAAAAAAAAAAAAGTTCAAATGAAGCGCCAACAAATGTGTGAATTTATGAAAACCCTTACCTCTTTATGGTCATGTTTCTTATCCCTGCTCCTTATCTGACTCTTGTAGAGAAACCTTTGCTTGCATAAGACATGTCCTGTAAAGTAGAGCATATTCTCTTCAAATGATAATCAATGTAGAACTCTATGTGGTTTGTTGGATTGACCAGTACATTTACACTCACCTTTGCATTTTGTTTAGAGCCTTTTCGTTTTTGGTGTTTTTCTCTTATTTATATAGTTTCTTTGTTTAGAACATTTGTTGCTTTAGATGCCACAGCTGAGATAACTATCTCTTTAACTTCTGTTTAGGGGATAAACTTCACACGGGTGAAAAGAATAGGTGTAATCTTTGCTACAGCAATTATGCTCATCTTAGAAGCTGTAAAATAACGTGTGTGTGTGTGTGTGTGTGTGTACATATATGAATATAAGGGTTATTTAGCTGTGATCTTGCTTTACTGTTAGATTCAGCCTGTGTTTGGTTTGCGCTCAGTCCTCAGCCAACCCCTGCAGTTGTATTTCCCTAGTGTGTCTTTTGAAAGTCATTAGGGCAGTGCTTTTTTTTTTTTTTTTTTTTTTAAACCAACTCCCATGTTTGTTTTTGTCCATTGCAATGTATCTTTGTAGAACTATAACCATTGACGATGACAGAGCACTGGCTTCAGCAGTCCTACTTCTCCTGTTTCTATTTTTAGATATGCTTTTCTTAAATGTCACGTGTCAGGATGACTGCCAGGAACAAAACGTCATTGCATATAGCTGTAATTCCTAATGATGGAGCAAAAATTTAAGTGAAGTATTGGCATACCGTGACCAGTCAAGCTCCACTTGATGCATCTGTGTTGTGGTTGCGTCCTTGGCTTGTTTAGGAAGTGAAGAGTGGTTACCTGTTTGCCATCAGCTATATTTTCAGAGATACTAGGAGCGTGGCTTTACATATGGTTTGCCGCCCTTGTTTCAGATCAAAATACTTCTGCCGCTTTCTCATGGATTGTCAACAATTTTGACATTCATGATCCCAAAAGCTTTGATCCTGATGAGTTGGTATGCATTTAAGTTTTCCTGAAGAGCCACTAGCTAATTTCTGCCACATTGAATTGGTACAGCTGAGCTTGACTCGCTTGAATCGCTAACCACAGGGTGGCTTTGTATATTCGTCTCGTCTGTGGTTTGCAATAACAGTTGTCGGTGAAAATCATTTTTGTACAGTAAATTTCAAGCCTCAGAAGCGTGCAGACCCGGATAACTCTTAAGGCCGCCAGAGAGAGAGACTAGCCTGGCCAGCCGTACCCTTTCACTTTATTTAAAAAGAAAAAAAAAAAAGTTAATGACATCAAATGCTTTGGTTCTCTGATTGGTTGTATGCTTATCCAATGGCGTTCGGAGGCGCTTTCTTCTGTCTGTTGGTACCGTTGCCTGGAAATGAATGTCAAATCCACACTAATTCTTTGTATTAAAGAAGTAAATGATTAGGATGACTGGCTGGGCTAGAGAAGAGCAAACCAGAAGATGACACGGCTGTGTCTGGTGGATGTTGGTGGTCGGCCTTCAGAATGTAGAAAACTGTCACCGGCCTTCAAACCAATGCCATTGAGCTGATGCAAGGCTGACGTGGGTATTTTGTTATCTTCTCAAAGTGTTTTTAGTCTCGAGTGACTTGGCTTTTTTTTTTTTTTTCCTTTTTAAATAAAAATAAAAAATAAAAAAACTACCTCAGAGCAGTACCAGGTGCTAACTATTATTATCTCTTATTTATAAGAATGACAAAATCAAATATTTTAGTGACCAAACATGTACAAGGCAATATCATGCAAGAGCACCGTTTTTATTTTTTCAAGCTTAAAAAAAAAAAAAAAAAAAGGAATACCAACTAAGCCTGTGTGACTTGTTGGTTGCATTTTGTTTAGGGGACCGAATTTTTAAGATGAGGAATGTCATTGTTTTATGTAAAATACTTTTTCAAAAAACGAAAACATCCCTGCGCAGTTTAAGACTCGATCTTGTGTGATTTTTTTTTTAAACCAGTCCGATTCAGTTTCATGACCGGATCTTTCAAATGTGCCATCGTAATTGTAATTCACTTAGCGGTGATGTGAAATGTGGGTAGCAGGGGAGAAGCTTTTATTGGAAGATGCATGTACAGGAAATAATGTTTGTGTGTGAGCTGTAGAGCATTGGTACTTTTACAGTTTTTTACAGTAGAACACTGTTAGTTTATCCAGCGCTCCATAGTTGGCAGGACAAATGACTGTGTGATTGGGTTTGGAACCAGCTTTTTCCTTTTTGTTGTATTAGAAAGTTGAAACATTATGGTTTTATAGTGGATACAGCGACAACACGTGATCAAAAGCATTTTTCTGCCGTGTCAACCCAGAAATGCAATAAAACAAGTACTCAGTTTATTTCTACTTTTCTTACTAGTAACATACTGAGCACCATTTTTAAGGATTTAAGATGTAGTTTTGAATGGGACAGCTAACAAAGGGAAATTACATGTTTGACTATACTGCATCGTATCAAATCATTTGACGAAAGGTACATGTGAGGTTGTGTTGATTTTTAACTACAGATTAATTAATCTGAAAGCATCCAGCAAATTTGTAGTTACTTTATATGTGCCTTTTTGTCAGATTTCTCCACCTGCCCAGGAATTGGGTTTTTAGTCTTTTCTCAACATTGAAGGCTTGACAAAATCTGCCAGGCCACATAAAAGTTCTTTGTCATGCAACCTTGTGTGTAGATGCTGCATATAATGGTCAGTATTTGTGTTTTGCACTTTCCAAGCAGTCTCAAAAAAAAAAAAACAAAAAAAAAACAACAAAAAGATGCCCTTGTAATCTGGGGCTGAAAGTTGAGAAATAACTGACGAGGTATTTTATGCTATAAATAGGAATTATGATGAAAAATATGACTTTGAAAAGCTTTTCTAAAAATGTTATATCTATACAAATATATATATTCATGAAGTACCTCATAAGCCTGATATATGCTGCATTGACTTTTTCCTTTAATTCATACTCCATATTATCCAATAACATCTTGGATTTTATTTTTACTATTTTTTTTTTCCCCTTCTTGGGAGGTTTGAATACCACGACAGGCTGCGTACATGAATCAGCCATTCACCTGATGGTTCTGTTACAGGCTTCACGTTGTGGCCAAAAGATAATCTGTCATTTACTCAAATACGCAAATCTTCTATCTTTAAGCTTTTTGTGTGTTGCATTATGCGCCAAGCGCCTGTGTGATAACGTGGCCGTTGACTCAGGTATCGCCATGAAAGGGCTGTATCTGCTTATCCCCATCTGTAATTTAAAATGGCTTTAGCTCTGTGTCAGTTTCCTATTTGGCCTTTTTTTTTTTTTCCTCTTCAAAAAAAAAAAAAAAAAAAAAAGGAAATAAAAGCACTATAATTTTATTGGTGTGACAGACTGCTTGTTTCATGTACGGACACGTTTTCCAGCTTGGTGTTGAGTCGGTGTCATGTGATCTACCTCCTTTGAATGTAGTAGCCTAGAGTCTGTCCTGGTGTTGGAATACATTGTTTTTTTTCTTTTTCCTTCCCCCATCTAAGGAAGACAGACAATCATCTGTAAACTCTTGAAAAGGCATGAATTCCCCCCCCTTTTTTTTTTTTTCTTAATACAACTTGCCCTTTTTCATTAGAAGCCATGAAGAAGCAAAGTGACCAAAGTCTCTGAGCAAAGGCAGGCCCCCCCAAAGCTGTGTGAATTCAAACCTCCCTGTATTTTGTGTCATTCTCTCTTCTCCCTTATTTAAGCCACAACATGCCAAAACTGAAATTGTTCCTGTTCTGGTGAGGGTCTTCATGTTGCTCATTATTATTATTATTTTTTTCCCCCACATCCACTGCTAAGCTCCTCCTCCTTGTTGTTGTAAAGTTTTAAGCTTTGATTTCTGTTTTACATTTCCTTATTTTTGGTAACAAATATGCTTACAGAACACAAGATATGCTGTAAACCCTATTAGGACATAATGTGAATACGTATCACTTAATATAGTTCACTCTTTGGCTTGACTGTAAGTTGCGTTAATAAAAATGTGTAAAACATATTTCTGTTGTGTTTTGATTTTGAAATATTTTTCAAACCAAATTGTGCTTGTGCTGGGGAGGGGGGAAGGGGGGGGGGGGGTCATCAGGTCTGGACTACGTGTTAATTTCATTTACACCTCAAAGAAAGTTAATGCAATAACTTCTCTTAAATCATGTTTACATGCCAGCAATAATAAGTTCTTCAGAAAATCCAGTACTTTATTCCTTGTTTCTTCACTTTCTGTAGTCTGTTTTTTAAAAATAGCATCTGCTTTTGCCTTTCCAAACTCAAACATTTACTGAATGAATTGATAAATGCTTAACCATTGATCTTTCCTGACTCACTGAACTAATATTTAGTTGTATGACCACTGTTTCTGAGGACCGCTTCACACCTGCAGCACCCGTGAACAGGTTTTTCTAATTCAGAATACATTCCACAATTCCTCTGTATTTCTTGGTTTTACCTCCAGAAAAAAAAAAGCATTTTTGGTGCCACGCTACAAGTTTACGGTTTGTCAAGGTCCATGGTTTGGCCTGGACACTCCATGATGGAATAATGTTGTTGGCCTGGAACCAAGATGCTGCCGCTGACTGGTGAGTTTGGGGTCGTTTTCTTGTAGAAACTCCTATTTCAAGAACATTTCCTCTTCAGCATCGGGCATTATGACCTTGAAGTATTTTGCGCTTTCAAACTGATCCATGACCCCTGGTATGGTGGTCATCTGACAAACTGTGGCCCCCGACACCCAAAAAGAACAATCGTGCTTTCATTAGTCCACAAAGTGTTGTTTCTCTTTGGGACAGTGTGTTCTGCAAATTGTAACCTTTTCAAAAATGGGACTTTGTAGGGGCTTCTCACAGGTGTCTATTCCAGTTCTTACAGGCAAGTCTAGACCTTTGACCACCCTGGAGCTGATCATTGGCCCCGCCATTTTGGCTCTTCTATACATTCGAATGGTAGTTTGGTGTTTTCTTCTTTTTGAAGCGTTTGAGATGATTTTCGCTGGGCAACCTGTCATTTTCTGCACTTCTATATAAGCGAAAGATGCCGTTTTGCTAAAAAAAAAAAAAATGTCTGGAGCATTAATATGGAACATAACCACATTACGCCGATTTATATAGGACACTATAACCAGCACGTACAACATTTCCTGGCTTCATCCTTACGAGTCATCTGTTTCTACACAAATGACCTCAGTAACTCAACTGGTGGTTGTTGGTTGTACAAGCTCTGACAAACTATTGAAAAATAATGATCACACACTTCTTCAGCTTGGTTTTTGTTCATAAATGACAGTAATGTTACAAGGTACCTTGTCAGTGGTAGATGACTTCAGATTTTACGTTTTTCCCCCGTGTTTAGTCTTTTGAAAATGAAGACTAAACTGATGACCTGAAAGACTTGCATAAGGCTTATGTTAACATGCTGCAATCACTGAGTAAGAAAGAAGTCCGACTTTTATTAAACTTTATTCATTATAACTTTACTAATAATGTAAAAACAAGTAGACAAGGGGTTGCTGTGTAGTCACGTCCACAGGTAGCAGGGCGGGCACAGATGGAGCTCAGGATCTTAGTGTTACATATGTTTGGAAGAATACTCATTGGCTTTTTCTTTCCATCAAAATTCAAGACAATTTCAGAACAAATATGTGGGGGTGGGGGGGATTATATTTGCCTTGTTTTTAGATTAAAAAAAGACAGTAATTGTGCAGTTTTACCATTTGTTTTTTGTGGAAAGTAAACTGTTCAACATCACATCCATTTAAATCAGATTGAACTGTTGGACAGGGCTTTGGCATGCTAAACGTCAGGAGGAGGGAGCGTCGTCGTCCCACATTCACAAATTTAAACACTGTGAAGATGTCGGAGTCACACTCCAGATACACAGAAGGGATGATTAAAAGTAAAGCCAACACTACAAACTAAAAATCACCAAACTGATAACTTACAAAAAAAAAAAAAAAGCTAGACAAAAATTAAATGTTTGATCTTTGAACAAGTACATTACAAAATCTCTTCACACTGGAGTAGTGGTGTGCAAACAGACCTTTCAGTCTCTTTCATTCTGCCAACTTGATCCACTGGAGGATACAGATGGAAGAATTTAGGCCCAGCTACATTTAAAAACATGAAAGCAATCGGCAGAATGGAGAGAGAGAAAACTGATACATTGGTTGTTCAGATATGGCGTTGATGTATGATGATGAGTGACGCCTCATCTTCAGCGTGGACTCGTTTGTGTTAAGGAGGATTGACATTACTTGAAATCAAAAGGAAACCACTCTAACGGGTGACTAGAGGAATAAATTAAGTGACACAAGTACATTAATTTGTTTTTTTCAACGAAATCTCGCATTGAATAGAAAGATCTTTCATAAAAAGATATAAAATAAATAAGCACTCTTTCCCTTTGAGTTTGGAGTAGAAAAAAGTTGCACAGTGTGCGGGCCCAAGAAGAGAGACCAGTCAGACTTTTAGCAGTTATTTTTTTCCCGGTATCAACTCCTCTCCCGTGGCCTTTGTGGTCATAATCGCACGTGCGCGCGCGGGCACGCACGCACTGGTTAAGTCGTCATGACCCATGCAGACCGGACAGTGGAAGCACTGGTGGCTGTCCTCAGTACACCCAGTTCACTGGGACCCACTGGGGCTCACTGCACAGTTTATCCACAGCAGCCTGTAGCGTCTCAAAGGCCTTGTCCAGGTTGTCGTTGACGATGGTCAGGTCGAAGTAGTGGCTGTAAGCTCTTTGGATCCGGGCGCTCTCGTCCACCGTCTTCCTCAGGATCGACGTCCTGCCCAGATACAAGAGAACGGTAAGTTCTGGAGACACGCACACGTATGAGTTGGACTGCAGACATGAGAAACCTCACACGCCAGCAGGAAAAGACTGCGTAGCTACGCATTTATACTTTAATTATTCTCTCTGTGTCACCATGCCAACAGTGCTTTGCCTGTTGTTCTAATTTTTGATTTGCTCGACCGACAGTGGCAGAAATAACATTTCCTCAAATTTTACCATCAGTTTCATTGCAGGCTTTTAGAGCTTTCTGTTCGTAATGTCTGTTACTGAATCAACATGTGAATGTGTGTTCAGGAGGGGGACCGATGGAAAATGTGCTGAAGAATCTAAATTGACATTATAGATCCTTAAATAAGTTTTGAAGGGTTTTAGAATCTTTATTTGAAATTAAATTTGTAGCTACAATGACAAAATGAAACGATGCCCACGAGCAAAACGTTTTTGATGCAGGACCATTTCTAATTTTGTCCTGTCTTTACAGGGATTTCTGTAAAATCTTCTGAATTATTCCTCACATTTGCAGTTTTACAGAAATTCAGCTTTAATTCATTTAACCTTTTATCCCACATTCTGTCACTAAACTGTCGCCAACTAGCAGTACCAACAGTCCTGGATTGTTCCCATATGTTTTTGAAATGTACAGTGATCCCTTGCCACTTGGTGGTTTGAGTACTGCGGTTTTAGTGTGGATTTCTTTCAGAAATATATAATATAATTTTAAAAAATTAAAAAAATTGCGGAAACATCACAGGATTTTGTGCGCGTTCTCTCACAGTGAAGAAATGCTGTGAGCCAGCCTGGCCCCTTTAAGAAGGTGGCCTTATGGGTAATGGAGTGTGTGTGTCGTGGGACGGCAGAATGAAAACGGGGTTAGATGAAAAGTGTAGTGAGCATAAACAGCAGCCCAGCATGTATAGATTTACATTCTCTGTTAACCATCAGGAGCCCAACAATACAACCTGTGTGATGTTACAAGTTCCTGCAGTGCCAGAATAAAGTGTTTGTTCCATTCAGAGAAAACCAGACTTTTTGTTTTGTTGTTGTTAGCGTGTTAGCCGCTAATTACGAGCCAAAAATAGCACAATACCAGCAGTTTGTTTACTACGGTTCAGAAACCAGAGGCTGTGAAGGTAACAGAAAGACCACAGTTGAGCCTTTGTCTTGTTTCACTGCAGTGCCTCGCTACTTCTTTGGGGTTTTTAAACATATTTTAAACACATTATTGAGGCTCGGGGGGGCTGCGGCTCCAGATCGCGGATTTTGATTGTCGTTGGGGGGCGCCGGTCCCCATTAACCGCGAAAAATTAGGGATCACTGTATTGCTCATACTTATAATTACTATTTGTTTTCTTCACATTGTGATCACATTGTTCATATTAACTTGCAACGTACCGTGAGCTGCTTAGTTGTGAGGCCTGCATCCACCACAGCCTTGTGCATACCCTTGAGAGTATCGAAATCAGGCGCTGCAATGAACACCACGTAGGGCATAAACTCTGCTGTTTTCAGTACCTTAAGAGCCTGGAGAGAAACAAAAAAAGTAAATGAGTCTCCTTTATCCTAAACCAGTCTCTCTTACAGAACAATTTAAATGTCTCCTTCTGTTCCTGCTCCAGCCATTAACATAAACTACGGTAGATTCCTGGTTTGTAACTGTTTACAACAGTAAAAATGAACCTACTTTAAGGTGAAATTCTTCACCGTGTACCTGTGGGTTAACGTCCAGGATGCAGGTGCGTCCTGTGGCGACCACCTCATGGATGGACTCGATCTTCGTGCCGTACAGGTTGCCGTCGTACTCGCCGTGCTCCAGGAAGCGGCCGGCCTTCACGTCCACCTCCATCTCCGTCCTTGAGGTAAAGTGGTAGGAGTTGCCATCCAGCTCGTCATCACGGGGCCTCCGTGAGGTATCTGACAGAGAGAGGATTCATGTTATGCTCGGCTGTCTAACATAAAACCAGGCTCTAATTGGGTCAAGACAGAACTTTAAAAGAAAGAAAATCCAAGCACGGCATACATGGTATAGTGGTGCCAAAGCGAGAGGGATAGAGGACCATCAGTCGGTTCTTCAGGCTGCGTCGGCCCACCCCCTGAGCGCCGATCAGAACCAAGGTCTTTCTTTGGAATGGAGGGACCTTTGCTACTTCCTCATAGATCTGTAACTCGTGTCTGTCAAACTCTGTTTAGAGACAAAGTGTGACCCAATCAGAAAAAAATAATGATGGAAGCTGCGAAGCAACAAGGCGAAGAATCTTCTCACCTGCATTTTTGGCTGTTAGATACATCATCTTCTTCTTCTTTTTTCCAGCTATTGTACCACAAAGCATTCCTGAAGACAAAACAGAGCATTTATAAACTTGTACACATTAAGCATTGCAACATTTGACCACATGGGGGCAGGCAAGAACTACTTCTCGAGTCTTGAAAACGTAGGCTTTTAGTAGATAATAGTTGGCATCAAGTCCATGGATTAGCTTCCTGCTGCAAAGTGAAATCACTGGAAACGTAACCAAAAAGCATCAAATTGCTTATCTAAAGCTCAAAGAACAAGAAGAACATCAAAGGAATCACCTGATCCATCAAAATCTCTGGGAACGAAAGCTTTCCTCTTCTCCTCCAAGAACTGACTGGGTATCAGTCCTGTGGCACCGCCCACTACATGGCAGGCCTGGATAAAAAGTGACAGATCAGTTTTGTGATACTGAATGATGCTCAGTCCAAGACGGGTAAACTGAGGAAAGTTCACCTGCCACCAGTTTGGATCCTCTCGGTTGACGATCTGAAGAATGTCGCCCTTCTTGAAGGCCATTCCTGCCTCTCGACAAGGGATCAGGTTGTCATTGGCTGGGTCATAGTCAAAGTATGGCCGCACATGCACCTGTAGTAATAAAATGCCCATTTCCATTTTTAATTGAAATCTATTTTCGGTTTTGAGTTTATGAGAATCTTTTAATTTGAAGAAAAGTCTTGTTAAAGTATCAAATGACCAGGGAAAACTCAGAGAAATAACAGAGGCACAGCGCCAGCAGGTACACTGACAGAGAGTATTTGCCAGGAAGACTAAGTGCTCTGATGTATTAGATTAAACAAGCAGCCAGAGGAAGCAATAAAACAAGCCAGTAAAATATACTGTGCAGTGCTCTGAGCCACAGAGCTGGATCTGATTTTTGCCTTATGTCTTATTCACTTTTACTGCTCTTCATTCAATTTCAGTGTGCTAAGGATTTTCAGATTTGTGTATTTTATTCAAGATGTTCAATAAACTCAAGATTGGTTTTACTCAGAGGCCAGGACTGAGAAAAAAAAAAAAAACAAAAAACAAAAACTGGTGCATGCATGAGAGCAAATAAGAATATCATGGCTTACAGTATTTTCCATGCGAGAGAGCATGTAACATGCATGAGTCTTTGGCACGAAATGGAAACAGCCTATTGTGACCTAGATAGCATGTGAAGTGTTATTAACAGGGCTCCCAGGGTTAACATTCATGTGCAGGGGATTGTGGGAAAGCCAGATTACCAGCCCAGTTCCACCATACGTCTGCCATTTGATACGCATAGCGTGTGCTTGTTTTTTTTTTTTTTTTTTACTCTGTTGTGTCGTTTTGAGGTTGAGGTCACCTGTGGAGGAGCAGGAGCATCTCTGTAGCTGGGGAGGATTTTCAGCGTGATCCCGCCGCTGCAGTCCTTCAGCATCTCCTGCAGCTCGGTAGGATTGTTGCCGACATCCTTCCCATTTCACTTCCTTGATGATGTCGCCGACATGGAGTAGGCCCTGTCTGTCAATCATGCCCCCGTGAAGGATCCGAGCAATGACCAGCTCGTCTCTCTCCACACGAAATGTCACACCCTTGATGGAAGATGTGAGAAGGGGGAACATTTATCATGAGATGTTTAACCTGTCAATAATTCATGGGCTTTCATACGCCGCCACACTCCAGTGGCATCCATGCACTCGCACTCATGCAAACACAGTGGATCAGCGTTGGTCGCAGCTCACCAGCGGCTCCCCGGCCTTCTTTCGGATGCCAATCATGCGCACTGCGTCGGCCTGCATGAGAGCGCTGTTCACTGCCGCATCATTGGCCATCTCAGCGGGGGGCGGGACTTCATAGCATTTTGAGGCCACCATGTCATGAGCTTCCAAAAGAGACTGGGAGAAAGAAAAGAGATGAGAGAAGGGAAAGTGATGACGCCTAAGGCAAGACGAGAAGAAGCACCAGCAACATGCCATAAAATGTACAGCTGCTCAACTGAATACACTCAGGAATGTTGCTGCTTTAGTCTAACCTGTTTGAAGCTGTTACAAAAAAGCTTCACTTTAAGTAATGCTGCCTGATATTTCATGTAATAAGCAAATGAGTGATAGCGTTATAAAACAAACCATGCTAACAGGTTTAGAATGGTGACATTTTGAAATCATACATCCAACCAGTTTTACCAGTTGAGATGTGTTTTACCACAACTCACTGATTCAACCAACAACTCACTTCAGACTGGAACATTCCCAGAGGCCTTAAAAACTGCTGTCATTAAGCCTCGTCTAAAGTAGAGCAGCCTTGATGCCACAGTACTGAAGAACTATCGGCCCATATCAAACCTGCCAGTCCTTTGCAAAGTCCTACAAAAAGTGGTATATCAAACAGCTTACTGACTTTCTCCTGTCTAACAATGTTTTTGATAGTTTTCAATCAGGCTTCAGGCCCCATTGCAGCACTGAGACAGCTCTGATCAAGGTGACAAATGATATTCGCCTGAACACAGACGCATGTAAAGTCTAAGTCTTAGTTCTGGTAGACAGGCGCTGCTTTTGACACAGTTGACCATGTGATCTTATTACAGAGGTTAGAAGACTGGGTGGAAATCTCTGAAACTGCTTTAAACTGGTCCAGGTCCTATCTCAGGGACAGGAAATACTTTGTTGAAATTGGTAACTGTGTCTCAGACCAAATAGCCATGACCTGTGGGGTTCCCCAGGGGTCAATCCTGGGACCCCTATTGTTCAATCTGTACATGTTTCCATTAGGCCAGCTAATACACAGCTTTAATGTGTCCTACCACAACTATGCAGATGATACTCAGATCTATGTGTCACTGACAGCAGGAGAACATGGGCCTCTAGATTCATTGTGTCACTGCATCGAACAGATCAGTGTATGGATGCAAAACAACTTTCTCCAGCTAAACTCAGATGAAACTGAAATCACTGTCTGTGGCCCACAGAAACAAAGAGAAAGTGTTATCAGTCACCTTTTGAGACTCTCTCTCTAGAACCTAAAAATCAGGTCAGAAATTTAAGGGTAATATTTGATTCAGACTTGAACAGCAGTACATCCAGAACGGTGCTGCTCGAGTCCTGACTAGAACCAGGAAATAAGATCATTTTAGTCCAGTCATGAGGTCTCTGCACTGGCTTCCTGTCACTCAGAGAATAGACTTTAAAACAGCTCTACTTGTGTTCAAGTCTCTTCATGGCTCCAAAGTCCATCTCTGACATGTTAGAGCCATATGAACCAACCCGGACTCTGAGAACCTCAGGTAGTGGTCTCCTGCTGGTGCCCAGAGTCAGGACTAAACAAGGTGAAGCTGGGTTTTATATGCTCCTAAAATCTGGAACAGTCTTCCAGAAGATGTGAGACAGACCTGAACTCTGACAATGTTCAGATCCAGGCTGAAAACAGTTCTGTTCTGTTCTTTGCATATGACAACTGAAAAGATTTTATCTGCACTCTTCATTTTTATTTAACTTATTCTTCTTTTAAATTCATACTTAAGTTATCAATGATTATTTTTATGCTTGTATGATTTATGGAATGACTCTATTTGCCTTGTGATTTTATGCATCTGTAAAGCACTTTGAATTGCCTTGTGTACAAATTGTGCTCTACAAATAAACTTGCCTTGTCAAATGCTTAGCGGCAGACAGCAGAGAAGGAACATTTCATGATTGACCTTTCTAACCTGATCCTTTTGACCTGCTTAAGAATATATCTGAAATTTTAAAAAAATTGGATAAGTGTTTCAGTCTAATCACCTAAATTTTGGTTGACCGAGTTTCACTCCAACAGCTTTCATGCAAACCTGATTTTACTATTTCAACCTCTCAGAATATCAGACAATCAACAACAACTTACTCTGGGAGACAAGTCACAACAAGTATGTGAGCTGCTTTGTTTGTTTCTCTTCTCTACCCAGCCTGCCTTCTCCCTCAGTAGGTCAACAGGGTCTTATCCTGCAGCTTAGAGGACAAAGGGCTCCAATTGGTGCAGAGGCTGCACTGGGCTCTGAAAGTCAATCCCTATTGGTCCAGTCTGCCTAAAGCCCCTGGTCGGTCTGGGGATGGAGGTTAGTGCTCTCCCGAAGCACAACAGCGGGATTCAAAACATAACAGCTGTGCTACTGTAACTACAGTCAAAACATTACAACTGTACTCCGATTTGATCACTGTGTCTAGGGCGAACAAGTGAAAACTATCCAAATTAGTCCTTAGCTCACATATATGTACAGTAACATGTTAAAGTTACTTTCACTTATTTAATGGCATTTAGATCAATAAGTAATGGCAAATGGTAGCAGTTAAGAGGGATTGCAATGCAGTCATGCAGAGGGGTTTAATGAAAAATGTAATGAAAAATACTTTATTAATCCCAGAACAGAAATTCAACTAAGCCAGTTAAGATAAAGCCAGTTTAAGCCAGTTTCTCAATCCTGGTCCTCAAGTACACTTGGTTCTAAGTACGGGAACATTGACAGAGTTGTACAGACCTTGATGCCAAGTGAATCAGGTGATCCTTTTATCTGAGTCACATGTGCAGGAACTGGAAAACACCCAGAACATGCAGGGCAGTGGTACCGGAGGACCAGGAATGAGAAACACTGGTTTAGGTGAAACAAAATGGGTGGAGTTCTCCTGTTCAATATCCTTCTCTCATTATGTTCATAGAATCCTTTTCTTGGTGAAGAAAAAAACTTATCACAACATTAACAAAAGTTAAGAATACTCTAGAAGAAGGTACGTGATTCATCATAAAGATCCACAATCAAGAGATGCCTTCATGAATGTCAATAGAGTTTCCAGCAAGACTTCAACAGGAAATCTCTTTTTTTTTTTTTTTAAAGGAAAAGAACCACAGTAACCACAGATAAGGCTGTGCTCTGAGAGCCAAGATGTCTTGTGGAGTTATAAGAAACAAAGTTAATTAAGCTTTGTACGCAGTATGGAAGAGTTCCATCGAGTGATAGATTCAGTACAGAGAGACTAATGCGAGAGAAATATAATCGTTCTTGATGGTACTCATCAGTGCTTTTAAGATAAGTGATGCATTGTCTATAGATCAGGAGGTAGTGTTCGTCTTCCAGCCAGAAGGATGCTGGTTTAATCCCCATCTATCCCAGCTCACTTGTCGTGCGATGCTGAACCTCTCATCTCCTCACTTGTAAGCCTACTGCGAAATGATGTAATTTAATGGCTTTATTTAGACGTCCACCTTCAAAAGCATTGCACAAGTCCATCTTAGATGTGACAAATATATTTAAACATTTTTTTAATACTGAACTGAAAGAGGATCTTTTGGATCTTGGTAATATTACACAGACGAAAGAAGTGACTCGATAAATGTTTAATATGAAAATTATAAAGACAAATACTGGTTAAAATATTTCTCCAAAGTTCCTCATAGTAGTACAGGAAGCCTATTTAATGCCATCCAGAGAAATCACATAGGAAGTGAATCAATTAAGCTTTTAGCATCATGAAAAATTCTTTATTTTTTCATGAAGATTTTAGATCACATGTGTCAAACACAAGGCCCCACGGGCAAATGTAGCCCGCCACATCCGTTTACGTGGCCCTCAAGAGCTTGTGCATTATTGGCTTAAATTTTAAACCAATATTTTATTACTTAAAATAAGCTTACACTGCTTTAAAGCACATATTGACAATAAACTACATCTCCCAGAATGCACTTCGTCATTACCCATAACGATAACAGTATCTCACCATGAGCAAGACATCAAGACCATTTTCAGAACTGATGGACTTAAGAAAAACCTCTACAAACTAACCCCAACATGACCAAGAAAAGAAAAATTGATGCACTTGGAAGGCAGTTTCATAAACGATGGGACGAATACAAGTTTGTACCTCAAGGTGAAAAAACAGTATGTCTTTTGTGTTATGAGGCGGTGTCACTTGTGAGAGAGTATAATCTACATTCGGCATTTTGATAGCAAACACGGAGCTAAGTATGCTAAATTTAGCCTGCAAGGAAAACAAAAAATTGCTTCGCTTCTGAAACCATGGTAATGCATACTCTGACGTTTACACATCACTCAGAACATCACCTGTGCAAGAGCAGTTTTACAACCACAAACCCTAAGTTAAATATAATAATCAGTTAAATATTTGAAATTAATACAGAAACCCTTTTTTAACAATATAATAATAATTTATTAAATTTACATTGCATTTTGTTACACTCATGCTGTCAATCTGGCCCTTTGAGGGCAACCATGATGCTGATGTGGCCCTCAGTGAAAATTGAGTCTGACACCCCTGTTTTAGATCATCTAACCCTGTATATTCAAAAGCTAATTAGTTCTCGTCAGGTTCATTAATAAACAGAGCTGGGTATCATCAGCATTACGATAGAAATGAGTGTGCTTCCTGAGAATATTCCCCAAAAGGAAACATTTATAGCAAACAGAACTGGTTTAAGTCCAGAACCCTGTGGAACACCATGGCTGCAAACTGGAAATCTGTTACATAAATACTGTATGCCAAACTCATGAAAAGGTAGTAATATGTTATATGTTTATATGTAATATATAATATGTTTAAGTCTTTGTGTAAATTCGCAGCAGTTGAAGGTGTCAAATGCAGCAGAGAGCTCTAACAGGACCAATACAGACCATTGTCTGTGGCAGTAAGAGAGTCCATTCGTAGCTTAAACCAGAACAGTTTCAGCACTATGGTGTACTCTAAATTCAGACTCAACTCTGTATCTCCTCACTGAGTCTGTATTTGCCGTCTTACTTGGAAGTGTGGCTCCTGGAGGATCCTGGACAGTTCAGCCGCACTGTCGTCTTTCACCTTGAGGTTGCTGATGTCTCCCAGGATCTCCGTCACCAGCTCCACATTGTTGTCCTGCACTGCTTCCAGCTTCACTTCTTCCAGCTGCTCCTGAGCCTGTCAGAGACAAAGAGGCTCAGAAGTCGCAGGCTCTTCACAGATATGGACAGAGGGGAGCCGTCTCCATGACTCTGCGTTATCTCGGTTTTTATTTGGATATGTGAGGTCTGACTGAATGACAGCATTTGCTGGTATTATACTGAATCCTGCATGCAGTCATTACAGTATCATATTCTGTAAACAAACTTGTCTGTCTTGCGTTATAGAGCAACAGAGTCAGCTCTCATTTATCCAAATCCCTGCCTCACTGGCAGCAGATGAATAGTGGAAAATGATTCATCCTGCAACTGAACTCATTGCACACTTTATTTCACACAGCAGTGAAAATGTGTGTCAGAGCAGGTGGTTTGTAATCGAGAAGTGCTGAAACACATGTACAGCTGACGAAAAATGCACAGCAATGTCATGCAGTGTGTTTACGTTGGGTCTTCTGTGTGCTGCTGCACCTTTTGGTTAAAGCCTTGCTGCACTTCAGCACCTCGTCCAGAGCAGGTGCTGGCAGCAGCGGGTGAGACATTAGCCTGCTCACCGCTGCTCGCCCTCAGGTGTGTGTGTGTGCTACCTGAGGAAGGGGAACGTACAGTGGGACTTTCCATGATGCCGCGCAGGAAAAGCAGGTCGATGTCTTTGGCGCCCGCCGAGGTGGGCCCCTCCCCTAGATTATCCAACACCTGCTGCATGGCTGGACGGACGGGGCGTGACATGGACATACAGACACAGAGAGAAGTTTGTCAGGAAAGTTATGCAGGTGTTAAAGAAATGCAGAGCTTAGACACATAGCACTCGTAGAGGTGCTGCAACATCATTTCTTTGTGTAGGAAAAAAATAAAAAGACTCAAGACACTAGTGGACCCATATGATCGTGTCCCTTCCCCTTAGACATGTCTAAATGCCATAAAATGTTAAGTGTGTCTTGTTCAGTGTGTTCTGATGTTTTTCTCTGGTTTTGACAAAACCTCAGAGCCAAGACGCTATACATATACACACAGTAGGATCCTGTAATCACTCAACAAAAACAGGTAGAGGTACAGGTGTAGCCTGTGGGCTATGAGCCAGCTAACACCATAATGCCAGGGTCTCAAAGCCCATATAAGCCCATATAAGGCACTCAAAGCCCTGGGAATGTGTGTGAGTGTCCCTCAGAGGTGTTTTACACTGGTGCGGGTACTAAGCATGTCCAGTCAGCACTTGTAAACAGTTGACTCACTCTCTGATTTCTCAGTGTTTTGCTCAACTAACCCACTATTACTCTTTTAATGCGCTGTGTCATCAAGTCTTGCTCTACTCTTCAACCTCCTCTTCAGAAAAGAGCAGCACACACTAAATTGCTGCCTTGGAGATGCAACGTATGAAACAGCACTGTCGCAGGGGTTGTCCCTCCTAAAATGTTGACCAGCTTTTCAAATGAGTAGATTTAATATGTGGGACATCATGTCTAACTACATTAACTGCAGTGTCAGAGCGCGAGGAAATATTTTCAACATTCAGTTTATTCTGTGTGACAGGATGTGTTGTAATAATTGTATAGCACAGGAAAAACAGTTTCACTTCTTAAATTTAATGTTCATTCCCTCAATACAGAATTACTTACATTATTAATTCAAATGACAGTTTCTGAGTCCTTGCTTTTGTAAAATCTGTGTTTCATTTGGTTTAATCAAAAGGAACACGTTTCCTGTTGTTTAGGTAGAATTTTCTTTTTGTGCACAAAAATTGGCACATCAGGGACACGCGAGATGCACTGCCATCAATCTTTCACCGTGCATGTAGAAAATAATATTTCTCTGCTTCAGACAAAAGACACTGAGACTGATTTTTAATAGGATGGGAGACAAAAAAAAAGATAAACCTTAAATATTTATGAAGGACAAAAGGGAGCGAGGTTCAGAACTGCACTGCTCACTATCACGCCTGTACCTATAAAGCATTATATATTTAATGCAGGACAAGACAGGATCACTAATCCAAAACTCATATTTGGACACGCAACCATTCGTGTGTATCAACAGGATGTTTAGTTCTTGTGGGGACCACACACAATCTTTCAGGGTAGAGCTGTAATTGCAGCAACAACCGCACACGCAAAAAAAACCCCCTTTGATTTCAGTGCACACACTCTCAGTACAGCGCTATAAAAACTGTTTTCCAATTCATCAGATTTCGACATGTACACATTATAACATGGCCTTGCAGTGACTCAGAGCAAATCCTTCCTGTTTTTATGAGAGAGACGTAATGCAGTGTTGGAGAGAAATGTAAGTCTGAGTCTGCAACTGCAACATGTGAGACATATGAGAAGAATTTAAAAACATACAGTATTCAACATACAACTAGTGCATGTTGTACTAGATCTTTTGCTCTCTGTGTTAACCTCCACACACTTGGTGAGTTCATGGTGTTGTCAGGTCCCTCTATGGTACCACAGGAATGTTTGCTCAATCCAAAATAACCCAATTCAGTGCACTTTAGAGTATATGACAAGAAATCGCAAATATCTCCATCCACAAGGAGACTAGAGATAAGAGGAAGCCCCCTTTAAATATCCTATAACCTCATGAAATGGAGCATGCCCTTGGCAATGCCCTTTGTTTTGGCCTGAAGGTTCTAGAAAATAAAAACAGCTACACAAGTGTGTTTTTCCATCCGATTCATTCATACTTGCAATGAATCACTCAACTGCTTTTAGGTCCATCCTTGACTCAGATTTATCTGCAGTGCCTCTCAGCATCTAACCACCGTCTCTGCCTCTACACCTACTGACAAGGTGTGTCCTGAATGCCAATGCAGACGCTGCCTATTCAAGAACCTCTTTCTCAGCGAGAGAGCGAGAGAGAGAGAGAGAGAGAGAGATAGAGAGAGCGAGATAGAGTATGAGAGTGAGAAGAGCGAGAGCGATAGCGAAGAGAAGCTCACTCTCTCTTCTGCTCTCTCGCTCTCTCTCTCTCTCTCTCTCTCTCTCTCTCTCTCTCGTCTCTGCTCTCTCTCTCTCTCTCTCTCTCTCTCTCTATATATATATATATATAAAATGTCTATGTGTAATATATATAGACAGTTTCTTAAAAGAGAAAAAAGACAGGCAGCTGTTATAGCTGTAGCTACTCTGAAGAAGAACTTCCTAACCACAGCAAGCCAACCAAAAGAATGTAAAGTAGCTTATTTTGAGAAAAAGAAAAGTAAAAATTGTACTGATGCATTGCATTGCGAAATTGATTAGGAATAAAAATTGACTTTCAAGTAAGTGGATCATTGACATGGTAATGAACAGTTTTCATAAATGAGCTAAAAGTAACTGAGAAAAAGCAGAAATATTTAGCCCCACCCCCCGATTGAGTCTAAAAATTAAAGTAGTTAACATAGGTTGAAATTAATGGATAAATGTTTGGAAGAGACATGTTTGGCATGCAATCAGTGAGTGACAATGATTCAGTATTACTGTTAATAAGTATAATTCACCCACTCCAGACACAGGTGGGTGAGCAGAATCATAGACAGGTATACCAAGACTGAACAGAAACATTCCAGCATCCTCATCTGGAGTTTGTCTGTTTTTTTTCTTTTCTTTTTGAATCTTTATATAAGCCATTACTTTCTAAATAATGCTGCTAAAAAAAAAAAATGCAAACAGACAAACTAAATCCAACACTTTATCTCCTTGGTGAAAGGAGGGGAAAAAAAGATTTTTTACCATTGTTGGAAGCATTTAAGATAAAGAGAACACATTGACTTCATCTTAAATGCCTGTGACTGACGGATTATTTTCATGTAATGATGAAAAAACTATCGGAGCTACTCAGCAAGCAATACTGCTTTCTATCTATACATATTTCACAAGAATCATCTACTAATCCTTCCAGATGAAATAACCAAAGTCTACAGCACCTTTCTGCTTTTTCCTCACCTCCAGATGTATCTGCTCCCTGGGAAGACTGCACAGCTGGGGGGCCCTCCGTGCCAGGTTGTCCCGAAGGCATCGCCTCCTCCTCCTCCTGTACCCCATTGGGACAGGGATTGTCCATAGTTGTTACCATCGCCAAGCCCTCCTCCTTCCTCCCTGCTGCCACAAATATGCTAAGGCTAACCACTAGTAAACCACCAGCAGTAGCAACTATGTCTTCTGTCTTCCAAACTTGTCTTTTCTGGCACTGGTGACTTTCTAAATTACCAAACAAACAAACAAACAAAAAAAAAACAGAGAGAAAGAGAGAGAGACAGAGTGAGAGAGCACAGAACAGAGACAGATTGAGGACAGAGAATAACAGAAGAGAGACAAAAACAGTGACAAAAGAATGGGATTAAGATCAGAGGATATTAAGAGACGAGGGCTGATACAGGAGCAAGGAGGAGGAGGAGGAAAAATGAGGGGAGAAATCTAAGAAAGGGGAAAAGAAACTGGTGAATGGATGAGTTCGGAAAGACAAGCATGAAATGAGACGGCGAGAAGTAGAGATCTGATGGCAGACACAAATGTGGACATGGATTCAGTCCCCTCCCTCCACTCTGACTTTAATACCTTCCCATTCGCTCCCCCACCTCTCTTTTTGTTGTTGATCGCACACAGGGAAAACACACACACACATACACACACATGCACATAATATAATCCCACAATCCTTTCCTGCTGGGCTCGCTCAAGTACCCCTCCTCTTACATCACCCACCCCTCTCCAAGTCAAGTTACCCCACTTGTCTAGAGAGAGGCTCGTGCACAGACACACACACACACACAAGTTGAATGTGTCATTATGTAATTAACCTTACATAAGTGTTAGTGGAGGGGGCCTGACCCTTCATTCTTCTTCTTTTCCCCGCCTCCTTTTTCTAGTTAATACTCATTCTTCCCAGGTTTTCGGGGGCATCCCACTGCTGCTGTGCAGAAACTGTGCAGAAAGTCTACAAGGACTCTTTCTTCTTCATTTTGTCTTTCCTTTGGTCTCTTTTCTGCACTACTCGATGCGTCCTTACTACTTCTCGCTTAGTCAGTAGAACAGAGGTGCTGACAGGATTAAGCACATTTTTTTTGGGGACTGCAGTTTAAGCCCAGATCTTAAATACCATTTGCTGCATAACAGTTTTCTTAACGGAAACCTCATTTTAACAAATGTTCTCTCTCAGCGCTGTATTTGACATGGATGATAAAATAAGTATATATATGATCCAAAGAATGCATGCACAAACAAATCACACTTGGAGAAAAAAGGGGGGGCAACACAAGCTTTGGGCTGATGTTGAACAAGAAAATGTGCCATGATGATTTAGTGCGATAATGCTCACATACTAATTAGTGCAAAACAGTCAAAGTTGGCTGAAATGTAATCAGTTTTGCAAATATTATGCAGTAAATTCGAGAACTGGGTAAAAGTTAAGACATTTTTTCCTATTTACCTCCAACCTCCTGGGGCCTTGCTTTGGGGAGGAAAAAAAAAGTACATGGCTTACTTTGCACTCATGTTTATTCATATTTTTAAGAAACTGTCATGGCTTGCGTGTCTTTAAATTGATGATGCAACATGTTTGTCACCTCAGGTTTGGAAAAAAAAAAAAAAAGAGGCGCCACTTTGCATCGGGTCATGATGGGTTCAAGACTAAAGAAGCAAAACCCACCACATTCGCAACCAGGTCGCCCTGCTTCCATCTGGAAAGCATCAATAATTTAGTTTCATGGCTTTACAATTAATTAACTGTCATATGCAAACGTGACAGTGTTTTACATTGATTACTGTCCGTTTCCTGTGATTCATATGGCTCTGCAATAAAGACCAGATTAGAGGAGCAAAAGCAAGAAGAACCCAAAACAGGCTCCTCCCCTTCACCATCCATCAAACTCCTCCCACAGCTACACAGCTGTGCGAGGAGCAGATCTGTAGGTTTTAATCCAGTCTGTCCTGCCCATCCTCAACTCTACCAGTCAACCCCTCCCCCATCACAGGAAGCAGGATTTTAATCCAGCCATGAAAGCACGGGATTACACCATCCATCTCTCCCTCTTGTGCCATTATCTGATGCTGAAATGTCTCTAAAGTATGATACGTTGCCCTATACTATGGCCTTAGGGGACTGAATCACATAGGCCACACACACACCTATACACATTCACGTTAGCACTGCCCTTTCAAGGACAGATCAAATACTATCAAAGCTCCACATGAACAACTTCACAGGACAACCAACAGCTTCCATGCTTCTTTTAAAGACTCCATCCTTGCCTCTAAGATTGGTAGTTTCCCCACCGCACTAACACAATCATCCCTGCGTGCAAAAATCCTTTTCCCCAAAGTGTCCAGTGTGTCAGGGTGAGGAAGTTGTGTTTACCTGTGCCAGTGGGTGTAGCCCAGTCCTACTGGCTGCTCATCAGTTGACTCTGTAGACCTGCAGAGAGAGGCAGAGGGTGACTCTTGGTGAGGCTTATCCCTCAGAGACATAAGTATTCAGCTCTACGTGCACTCCCGTTTCCTTCATGCCTTAAACAAACTTAAACATTTGGATTATCAGGCGCATGACAAACACGCACAGCGGACACAATGAATAATATTCTCCTGTGGATTACATGTTGATCAACGCCATCTCTGCTTCTCATCTACAGACGGAGGCTTCTGTTCTTTATGATGCACACAGTCGTCCCAGACGTCTGATTGTGCTCAGCTATTCCCAGATGCTTGCATCATCGGCTGGCACTGTGGCATCGGCATAGTCTATGGACACTATTTTCTGAAAGTAATGACAAAGCACTGCGCGCCCACTCGCGGGGAAGATGCTCTTCTTTTTTTTTTTTCCTCCTCTATGCAGACACACATGCTGCACAACCCCCCACTGAGCGTCATGTAGAGATTTATTATCCACCTTGTGTGATTTAAAACTTGTTCTGAATACCAGAGAAATGAAAAGTTATGGGCTTTCAATGAATACATAAATAAATAAAACCTCCCTTCTATCAGCACCCTCCAGGGCTCTGAGACTGAGTCAGTATCTCAGTACAAATATTTAGGAAAACAAATTGATGGTTCTCTCTTTTTACACACATAATCAGCAACTTTTGAGGTGAAAAAAACCCCAAAACCTAAAGCTGAAAATGGCATTTCTTTTCTTTGAGGCCAAAAGGAGACTCGTATTATGTCCGTCAGTGGTGAATTATGGTAACATCATCCACAGGCCTGCATCTACAAAATGTTTAGTTTTAATGCAGTCCATTATGGAGATTCAGAATCTGACACAAACCTTAAACCCAAACACACCATTTGGCATCGGATGATTTTACTTACAAGGCCATTCATGTCTCTACTCCCATCTTAGACCTACATCCATCAAAGAAGTTTCACACACAGTATTTATTCTTCCTATCCAGCAGTAGGTGCTGTATTGGGGGTGGGGGGTGCTTGAATATACTGGTCGCTCGCCTTAAATGAGCTTTTCAATCATTTGAATCTTTGGGACGTGGCTGTGCTAAATGGCTTTATGGCACTTCTGCATGGCTGGGAAGCAGACACGACTCTGCATGTGTTATGACTGACCGTTATCGCTGCTGTTTTAGACCTGAAATGACTGAGAAACAACATCATATTTTATGGTTTAAATGTGCATAGGTCTGATCTTTCTGCAGTGTTTACTACTCATTTTTGGTTTATACATGTTCATTTTCAGGCTCAAGAATGAACTGACATGATCACAATAAGCTTGAATCATTATATACAGTCATGGAAAAAATTATTAGACCACCATTTTTTCTTCACTTTCTTGTTCATTTTAATACCTGGTACCACTAAACGTCATCATGTGACTAAAACAGACAGAAAAGAAAACACTGAATGCACAAAAGCAGTGTTTTTGGCAGTACAACGCCATAGCTATTGATGTAAAAACTTAAGTGATTTAGGTTATAATCAAGAAAACCATGGAAAATGGTAAGATATCAGCTCTTAAATAAAACTCTTATGAGCAATCTTTGTGGTTATCGTTATGTTTGTCCAAACAAATGTACCTTTAGTTGTACCAGGCATTAAAATGAACAAGAAACTGAAGAAAACAAGGGTGGCCTAATAATTTTTTCCATGTCTATCCATCTATCTATATATATTTCTGTTCTCAGCTGACTCTGGTGGACGCCAGAAAAGGTGATGTTTAAGACACTGGTTTAATAAAACCACAGCATATTGTGGCAGTAAACCCATTCTTACTCCAATACATTTGTGAACTGGATAATTAAAAACTGCAAGCCAGCAAAAGATAAAGACCGTATAAGAAAGAAGAAATATACAGCAAGTGTAACAAACAACTGATTCAGACATTCACCCAAGAAAGAATGCATTATCTTTTCACAATCTTCATTCCATTCAGCCTATTGTGGATGTCCTTTCGTTGAGTGTATAAGCGTCTACAGCCTGACCACACTGTCCAGTTGACTTTTAGTACCATCTCTTTTTGCTTTTCTAGTGTGAACCGGTGCCCTGCTGTATGACAATAAGAAGAAGAGAGCGAGTATGGGGTCGATTCATTATGCAACACAGATTACAATCACACTCAGCACGCTCATTGGAAGTGAAAGATATCCCTTGAAAGAATGTTAATAGAGGCAAAGCTGCCGAGCAATTCCTTGCCAAATCATGCGCTCCACAGAGCAGGAGCCAAGATGAACCAATCAAAAGGTCCAAATGAAGAAGGAGGAGAAATGGCTGTGCAGAAAAAAAAAAAAAAAAGGCCAGGAAGGCCTGCAACCTAATCTTATGGGAGCATGTAAGGATGAGAGAATTTCAGTGGAGAAGAGGGAACGATTCAGAACATAAGAGCAAGAAATAGATAAAAGGCGGTCTTGAAGAGGGGAAGAGAACAATCCTCAAAGATGAGACTGGTTGTGAGAGAAGCCTCTAAAGACTTGGAAGGATGAGAAAGAAGAGATGAGAGGGTCTTGAAAGAGTGATCACTGAACAACTTTGTAATCGGTTTCTAAAAACCAAAAACTTCAAATATTTTAGTATCTATTCTCTGCACAAATGTTGGGGAAAAATTGCTTTAGATGGAGTGAACCCAGAGTGTTTTTTTTAACGACCCTATTTGCATATCGTCTTGAGGACCAGTAACTGGGTCATATCACAAGATCAGTTTTTACTGGCTTCTGAGAGAGCCCTGCTCCCAGAGCATCCTAGAACTTAACACGCTCATGGTTTGATCCTCATTCCTTCCCTCATGGCAGGAAGCAGTTTGTTTTTTGTTTTTTTAAGAAGTAATTTGTAAACCTGGCCGCCATTGGCTGGTTTGTATGAAAGGACAAAGCCAACAAAAGACCTCTGAGTGCCCCTGGTTGCCAAGCACTCAGATGATGGACAGCTCATGCAGGAGGGATTATGGGGTTAAGAGGGTTTGTTTTTGTACAAAACATCACCGCTGTTTTACTCTTGTTAACATGCGTGCGTGCGTATGCATGCTGTTAAAGGCAAAAGACAAACTTCATGGAGCCGTTTGGTTTGAATTCCTCCAGTTCTGGTCACGCTAACAGGAAATCTCCAAACAAAACGAGGAGCATTTTCAGAAGGTATTTGTCTCAAATATAGTACGATGTTTCACCCTTCTAACCATGAATCACACACAGAGGCTGGCCCCGAAGGCATCCATCCCTCTCCTCCACCACTACAGTCATCCCGTGGCCCTGGCGCAGTGATGCACAGACCTCTGAGAGCAGCCGTCACTCTCGCTTCCTCTCAATGACTTGAGAATCACAATGAGAGAATCTGGAAGTCCAGATGTCACCTCTCTGGCTGACTCAGGGGCAGCGGAGGGAAATTTGTAAACTTCCATGAGCCTTGAGCTGTGCAGCTCACAAATCTCCACCGTGTGGATGGTGTTCCAGCTATACTGGACGAAACACTCTGTATTCTCGAACGTACGTAGATAAAATAAAGACGGGTATTCATGAAACAACAGCATCCTCCCGTCACACCTCTCACCCATCACTCTCTGCCTCCAGACAAATACTATGTAGGTCACTGCATGTGTTAACAACAGCCGCTCAATAAGAGGATTACACTGCTACCCCTAAGATGGTCATCTTATCAGATGAATATCTGCATAATATTTAAACATGTTCGCTATACAAATATTACTCCCTTATTGCTGAGGCTGCTGAATACAGAGAGTTCATTAAACCTGCTCAGCTTCCTGAAATGTACCACCGGCGATGAGACCGTGTCTCTCTTACATTGTGCTGATTCATGCTTCCCTGTAGTCTCCCCCCTGAAACTGAAATCTCAACTACCACCATTTAACACAATCAACTTAGTGTACTTCCCACACATCACCCAAAGAGAGAGAGAGAAAAAAAAAAAAAATCCCCCCAGTTTCCTCCTCGGTGATGTTGCAGCTGGCGGGATACTCGGGATGATGCAATGATGGAGCACGTCAAAACCTTTCAGCGATGATCGCACAGCAATCTTAATAATGAGCACCTCGTGACATAATCTGACCTGCCACATGGCCGTGCCCCCCCCCCCCCACCGCCGCCTGCTGCTGATCATCGGTATGAAGGAGGAGAGAGCGAGAGGATGGGGTAAGGAGAACTGACGCAACACTACTTAGTGTAACTGCAGTTTTTCAGAGGAAGAAAGTGATGTAATGTTGTTTAATAAATAAATAAATAAATAAATAAATAAATAAGGATGATACTGTTGAGACAGAGTGGGAGGAAGAGGTGAGGAAAAATCGGAGGCTTTGTCTCGTTGCATCTTTAAACATTACCATGACTGTTGAGAAGAAAAAAAGGCTTTGTTGTACAGACTGTTGAAAATCTTAAAAGAAATGAGAAATTGATTGATTAAAAGAAAAATCTAGTGTACTTAAGTACCCATGTCCTAAGGCACATGTAATTTTATTGGTTATCTGCATCAGAGAAACCTATAATACAGCTGTCTTATTTGGCTGTATTGGTCCTGTCCAGGCGGTACCTCTGGTTCAATGACAGCTGAGATATGCTCCGAGCCTCACCCACCGCAACCCCGAAAACTGGAAAAGTGGGTGTATAAAATGGAGGGATGGATGGATGGATGATCTGCAGCAGTGCTGCTCTTTTAATGCTGTGGTGACTGTTGAAATCTGGTGAATCAGCAGCGTAGCCGACTGTACAAACTGCCAAGAACATTTGCCTCCTCTTGCCTGCCAGGAAATCTGTCACCGAGCTCTTTTAAAACACACAGTCTGAAGCTGATCATTCTTTGTGGACCTTACTGATGGGTGATTAGCTCATGACAACTGTCATGGCGTCAGTTTTCTGTTAACTGTGGGGAGGTGCTGCCTGTTGCTGGACAGGGAGGGTTTACTGATACATGTGTTTGTTCGTAGCTGGAAGGTTTGAGTCACTCCAGATTCTCCAGTCAGTTTCTCATTTTCTTTTGTTCTCAGTCTTTCCTGTATTATCTCTCCCATAGCTGTGTATTAATAATAGAAGAAGAGAAGCTTCACAGTGTTGGACTCCCATTTGTTCCAACATTGAGGGTATGTGTCTACAGTGATCCCTTATTTTTCGCAGTTAATGGGGACCCCCAATCAAAACCGGATGACCCCCCGTGACCCCTGACAAATCAAAACAGCCTCTGGTCCGTAGTTATGGCGCAGGGCCAAAACAAAAAGGGGCATGGAATGTCCACTGCAATTTTCACAATCCGAAACCCCGTTTCAGGTCCAAGGAAAAAGGTCTATAAGGCCACACCATTACCCATAAGGCCACCTTCTTAAAGGGGCCAGGCTGGCTCGCAACATTTCTTCACTGTGAGAGAACGCTAACAACATCCTGTGATGTTTCCGCGATTTTTTAAAATTATATTATATATTTCTGAAAAAAATCTGCGAAGCACTAAAACAGCGGTACTCAAACCGCGAAGTGGCGAGGGATCACTGTAACTCGAAAATCATGTTTTCCTCCACCCTGCTGACAGGAAAGAAAATGCTTATGAGAGCTGGTTGCTCTTCTTACTCCAGCAACAATAAAGGTCACCCTGGATCATGACTCAGAACTCTTACTGGACATCCCTACCACAGGAACTGAAGAAATACTGTAAATAATGTCTCATTCTCCTTCCCATCCTCCTTTTGTTTGGCCTAATGGATTCGGTAAATCTAATTACTCAACTGAAAGGAAGAGTAAAAAAAAAAACAACACATCAATCCAGGTTTAGATGCAACAAGAGCCACATCCCCTGATGCTGTCCCCCAATCCCCCCCCCCCCCCCCCCCCCCCCCCCCCTCCCCCTCCCCCGTTGCGTATGTTCACTGGCTTTCCCTCATCACGTGCGCAAGGCTAAACTGTTTAAAAAAACCTCTGCCAAGTGACCCCGTGCTCTCTTAAGCGAGGAAGTCCCAGGACCGACTGCGCTGTAGTCGGTCTGGATGTGCCGGTGGTTTTATGCTTCCATGGAGTGGTTGCGTAAAGTGGCACTGACAACGAGTACGCGCATTATTATTAGATGAGGCACTCATTTGTTTCAGTGGAAGACAGAAAATAAAAATCGATACGAGCCGTCTGGCGGCGCATCTTGTCGATCAAGTCTGTCCCAAGCAGCCGGTTCCGTGAGCTCGGTGTAACGAACAAAGTTGAGAAAATATCATACCTGCCAGACTTTGGCTGACGGCCCCTTTCCCCGTTCGTGGACGTAGTAGCCTCGGGACAGTGCGTCGTTCACACCTACTCATCCCGCCAGCCCTCGAGACCTGCAGCTCTGATCCTCCTCGTTGGAAATCTACGCCACGGGTCTGACGCACGGCCACATCCTCGCGCCAGATCCGTGCCAAACGCCTGCTCTGTTTTTGGCTGACCAGAATCATATATATATATATATATATATATATATATTCACATCGATCTCGCCTCACGTGCGGCCATTTTTTTTGTTGCCCATCTGAACCATTGTGGCGTGCGCACACTAACTACAGCCCGTCCGCCGTATCCTTCCTCGTGATGTGCGGGAAGAGGGGAAGGACGCGCCCGATGACACAAAGCAAACGGATACATGTCTGAATGCGGCTTGTTGGGACACAGACATGGCTCAACAGGGGACGACCCTCTCCTCCTCTCAAACTCTGCTGCTGTACCTCTAAAAACGACTAAGCGTCTTTGTCTGATATTTTAAAGCCAGTTGGTGAATGAATTCTGAATCCCCGTATTTCAGGTGTGACCACGAGACGTGACTTACCTGTGAATCACGCGAGTGAGTTGGCGGCAGTCCACCGACCGTCCCGGTTGGTCATTCAGAGCCCCCTCAGCTGTCGGTCCTGGTCCCGCAGCGGACTGCCAGAGAACACGGTGCCAATCAAATCAGCAAGCCCCGCCCACTCACAGACGTCACAACACGCAGACCAATCGCTGCTTTGGCGTAAAGACACCTTCAGTGTAGATAGTGATTTCTTCTTATCATGGTGTGATGCAACAGCTCATTCACATAAATACACTTATACATAATATTTAGACACACGGGATGTTAACTTAAAATACTCCAGAAAGGTACAGGGGTAGCCACCTGTATACACAATATGAAGCCACAGAGATATTTGAGAATATTTTTAAATGTTCAGTATTTCTTGATTAATATGACCCACAACACCTTAAAAAGTTCTCACAAGTCCAGACAAACGATTGAGACAACATCAAAAGCAAAATATTCAGATATACTTGGAGAAAAATGGAAGGACATTATCAAATGTTACATATAAAAATGAGGCATGCAAAGGTTTCAGCTTGTGCAGTGAAAATTGTATGTAAACATTCAGAGCATTTCTGTACAAGATTCTACAAGAATTTTATTGCTTTATTTTATTTCTTAAATGGGATGTTGGTGACTTTCATCACATGAACTGCTAGCTTCAGGCGCTTTCACAACATTTCAAAAATGCATGGAAATTAAGACTTTTACTTGGTCATTCTAAAACATTAAACTTGTTGATGTTTGACGTTGGTTGATGGATCCATTTGTTTGCTCAGAGCCTTTCTCCAACCTAACGTCCCATTTCATCTTGAGATTCACTTTATAAACAGATGTGAAAGTTTTCTGTAGAATCCACAGATGTAATTTAGACTTTGTTCATCCATCAGTGACAGGAAGTCTCTGGCTCAAATACAGTAAAACAGGCCCAAACCATGATACTACCTCCACCGTGTTTCACAGATAAGGTGCTGGAATGCTGGAATGCAGTTTCTTGTTTTTTTTTTTTTTTTTTTTTTTTTTTTTTTTTTTAACAAAGTGCTTCTCTGTGACCCAAAAGGTTTTATTCGTCATACCTAAACCATTTGCCAAAACCCCTACTATATACACCACTGATGCTCAACATTAACATTAACCGGTGTGACAGAGGCTTTTAGTTTTGTCAGAAATTACCCTGTTCATTGTGACCAAACAGGTGTTGGATTTCTTTAATTATTCTCAGTTGATCTGAATTGTTGATTGGTGGAGCCCACTTAGAGAAGGATTTGTAACACTTGCTATTCTGATGAACAACTCTTTTTATGCCCTCAGAGATCTTTCTTATTCATGCCATGAAGCTCTTCAATCAACGTGCATAAGACATTCAAAGGTCCCCATTCTTTAAAACACATCACCTGCTTGCACCTGATAATTATCTTATTGAACACATGACACTTCACTTTCAAATAAACTAACTATAACTAAGCAGCTATTCTCAAACTTCAGAATAATTTTAAATGTGAAAAAATCTCCTCAGCCCATCGAAACTTCTAATCACAACTGTGATCAACATACAGGACAAGGAACCATGTTCCAATATTAATGTAAGGGGTCAACAAATAAGGTGACACTTGTCCTATTAAATTAAGATAACAGTAAAATAACAGTTAACTAGTTTGTTTTATTACTTCTTAATGTTTTTTAATCGTGTCATGAATATTTTACAGTAATTAAAAACATATTTAAAAAAGATCGAGGATTTAAAACGTTTGATTAATGACCTCTCACGGCCCACCTGCAGTACCACGACCGCCCACCAGGGGGCCGCGGCCCACACTTTGGAATCACTGAATTAGAGGTTCATATACTTTTTCCATCCCCAGGGGTAGGTAACAATGGATCTTTTCTTACTCAAGAAATGAACGATCAAGTAGACTATATGATCTATATGTATATGATCGCCTTTAAAAATTAAAAATTCAACGTAGGCACAACATTTATAACAAAGTGATTAAAGGAATGAAATTCAGTTTAAACTCTACATCAACTAACTGAAATAAAAACTTGCATAATATTCAAGAGTCAATAAAAGTATAGACTCAACAAGGTGAAGCCTCAGGCATCAGTGCTGGTATAGTTCATCGAAGTTTGGAGTTTCACATTTTCTTTATGGATAGTGACCTTTCAGTTAAAGGGTAATTTAATCATAAAGTTTTTCCAGAGAATAGAATCTTTTTTAAAAAAAAAATAAATAAATAAAAGGAGGCAATGAAATTGTGAATGTTTCAAGCAATGACCAGTTGTTCTGATGACTGGTGAAAATGTAGTGTCATATGAGCTCCACCAGATCTTCCCTTAATAGTTTTGTTCTTTAGAGTATTTGATACCAGCTTGTATTGGTTATAATCAATTGGTTAATTGGAATGATGTCATGGAAATCCTGTTTCTCCCCTTATTTAATTTCAGAGGAGACACTTATCCTTGGAGCCACAAGAGTGTGCCATGAGCTTCCTATTTGGCAGATTCAAACGTGGGTCGAAATTCTTGTAAACAATAGCATTTATTCATTCATGCTTGCACCCCTATTTAAATATATATTTTTGTCAGCTTGAAGCAGGCACCATGTCCAATCTCACTATATGGAAATATACACATGCCTTGCGAAAGTATTCAGCCTCCTTGAACTTTTAAACCGTTTGCCCCTATTTCAGGCTTCAAACATAAAGATATAAAGTTTAACATTTTTGTCAAGAATCAACAACAAATGGGACACAATCGTGAAGAGGAACGAAACTTATTGGATATTTTAAACTTCAACAAATAAAAAACTGAAAAGGGGGGGGTTGCAATATTATTCGGTCCCTTTACTTTCAGTGCAGCAAACTGACTCCAGAAGGTTCAGTGAGGATCTCTGAATGATCCAATGTTGTACTTGGCAAAACTTTTTGAAAAGTTCAAGGAGGCAGATATATATATATATATATATTATATATATCTATATATATATATATATATATATATATATATATATATATATATATACAGTCACATACCATATTGCCAAAACTATTTGCTCACCCATCCAAATGATCAGAATCAGGTGTTCCAGTCACTTCCATGGCCACAGGTGGATAAAATTAAGCACCTAGACATGCAGACTGTTTCTAGAAACATCTGTGAAAGAATGGGTCTCTCTCAGGAGCTCAGTGAATTCCAGCGTGGAACTGTGATAGGATGAGACCTGTGAAACAAATCCAGTCGTGAAATTTCCATCACTCCTAAATATTCCACAGTCAACTGTCAGCTGTATTATATGGAAATGGAAGTGTTTGGAAACAACAGCAACTCCGCCATGAAGTGGTAGGACACGTAAACTGAGGGGGCGGAGTCAGAGGATGCTGAAGAACATAGTGTGAAGAGGTCACCAACTTTCTGCAGAGTCAATCACTACAGACCTCCAAACTTCATGTGTCCTTCAAATCAGCTCAACAACAGAGAGAGAGCTTCATGAATGGGTTTCCATGGTGGGGCAGCTGAATCTAAGCCAGACATCACCAAGTACAATGGAAAGAGCAGATGCGTGGATGCAGTGGTGTAAAGCAGCCACCACTGGACTCTAGAGCAGTGGAGGAACGTTCTCTGGAGGGAAGAATCACACTTCTCCATCTGGTAATCTGATGGAAGAGTCTGGGTTTGGTGGTTTGCCAGGAGAACGGTACTGGTCTGACTGCATTGATCCAAGTGTAAAGTTTTGGTGGAGGGGGGAGGGGGGATTATGGTGTGGGGTTGTTTTTCAGGAGCTGGGCTCGGCCCCTTAGTTCCAGTAAAGGAACTCTGAATGCTTCAGCAGACCAAGACATTATGGACAATTCCATCCTCCCAACTTTGTGGGAACAGTTTGGAGCTGGTCCCTTCCTCTTCCAACATGACTGTGCACCAGTGCACAAAGCAAGATCCATAAAGACATGGATGGAAGAGTCTGGTGTGGATGAACTTGACTGGCCTGAGCAGAGTCCTGACCTCAACCCGATGTAACACCTTTAGGATGAGTTAGAGCAGAGACTGAGAACCAGACCTTCTCAGCCAACATCAGTGTTTGACCTCACAAATGTTCTTCTGGAAGAATGGACAAAAATCCCCATAAACACACTCCTAAGCCTTGTGGTCAGCCTTCTCAGAAGAGTTGAAGCTGCTCTAGCTGTAAAGGGTGGAGCCACGTCATATTGCTAATGGGATGTCACTAATCATGTTACTTCTCAGCACAGATGTTTCTGTGTATTATGTGGCATCCCATGTATGCTTTACCTGCCAGCATCCGGCAGTGATGTGCTGCATTGTTCATCTGCACTATTGTGTCTGACAGGACATTTTTTTTCTGTAAATTACTGCAAATATTGACTGACGTTTGTTTTTTTTTCTTTTCTTTTTTTTTTTTTTTTATTAAATATTAACATTTCTCATCATTTAAATGCTAACTGCTGAAAAGCCTCTTATTTGATTTCTATTTGAGAAATGTTGTGCCTTTAATAAGGTAAATTGTTGTTTGTTCTGGTAAATATCAATTACTTTCATTATTTTTTTTATGTCTTTTATGGTAATTCCATGTCTTATTTTGTCATTGTAAATACTGTATATTTGATTTTGGTCTCTTTATACTCTTTGTGCAGCACATTTGCATATTGAGTCTCCTTCTAGGATATATATCTTTGTGATGAGAGGAGGTGCCCTCTAACTCATTGGGCCTGTACCTGAATTGACTTCCTCTGTAACCTATGAATTGAATCCATGAAACAGATTCAAAAAAAGAAAAAACATTTTTTTCAAACTGTGAACCTTTAATATCACAAGTATACAATGCAATCAACATGCCCCTTTCTAGTTTCCTTACATGTTTCACAGACAATGAGTGAACAAACTATTTACAGTTTTATGGCACCTGCTATAAGCTGTATTGTTCGGTTTTAGGTGCATAGGGACTAATGACTAGCAGCTCAAAGAGGTAAAAGAGGCAGAGGAAGAGTGATTAACAGTTGTTAGACGACGTGAACAGACAGACTTTTGTAGAATCAGAGTATCGGCGGCGACCAGGCGGGGGGATGAGAGCCAATCATTTGATGACAGGATCACCATGACGATGGATCATATCTGGAGTGAAAAAAGTGTAGATCAAAGTCAGATTCTTTTCACGTCCACATTAGAACTTGTGCTCTTAAATTAACAGTAGCCCTCAGACACACCTTGACTGTGGTAGCGTGTCTCTGCTTTCCTTCAGCAACAGCTCTGACACCAGTGTGTCCAGAACCTCAGGGCTGGACCTCTTCCCATACCTGAGCCACACAAACAAACAAGACAGGAGACCATGCTTACATTCCAGGAGGTTGGTACCAGTGTCTTTGAACTTTGGTCATCCAGTGGGGGAAAAAAAAAAAAAAGCGAATAAAATGATCAAGATAAGATCATCTGTTTATTCCTTGCATCTCCTCGTATCATTGGCCGTTGTTCAATTATAAGCTCGGTGAAGGCTGAGCCAAGTCAGATGGAGATCCAGGGGACACAGACACGAGGTGCATTGCAGGTGGTCATATTTCGTTTTCTGCGCTTTAGATGATAAGTCATATCAGGACTCTGGTCCCCCTGGGAGGCAAATGCCTGCAGAGGCATCAACGACTGTGACAGTCAGTGAAAAGCTGAAAACTGCAGGTGATATGACATAGCATGCTGTGACAGAAATGTATCTCCAAGATCATTTTTACTGGTGGTAAATAGACAGCACACAGTTAAATATGAAAATCTATCTATCTATCTATCTTGCAATCAAGACATATAATTCTATTCTATTCTATTCTATTCTATTCTATTCTATTCTGTTCTATTCTATTTGAAAGGTAGAGTCCGCCCACCTCTGTCTTGTGATGAGATTGATGTAGTGTCTCAGGGCTGAATAGTACTTGGCCAGCTCCTCTGCTGGCGCATCCTCCCCGGGGTTCTCCGGTTTCACGGGGTATCCCTCCGCCAAGGCTCCCAGGCAGACCAGCGCCCACAGCAGGACCCCCAGAGTCCCCAGCCAGCCCATCAAGTTAGGATGCATCTGGCGCAGCAAAGCGGAGAGTCCATGTGTGCCACATCTAAGACAACCGTTCCTCTGCGCTGTATATTTCACCACATTCCTATTGTCACTTTTTGTTACTTATTTGTACCCTAAGATAAAAATTTTGCAACTATTTGGCTTTGAAAGAATGTGAATACATTTCTTTGTTTTAAAAAAAGACCTCTGCAGACAAATGTCAAAAGCTGTTTGGATTGATTGCAACAACAGCAACAGTTTCTCATAAATATTGTTTCAGTCCAATAAAAGTGACTACTTACATTTCCCAGAGGATTGGAGTGAGATTTCCGCGCTGCTGTGTGGAGTCCCTTCTGTTCTTCTGAGCGCAAGGTGCGCGCTGGGGGTTTATATCGGTGCGCGCCAGACGCGCTGCAGAAAAACGCGTCAGAGCTGCGCTCGAGGTCTTTGCCTTTTCTTCATGTGAACGTCACTGGTGATGCTGTCATAAGTGTCTGTGTGTGTTCTTAAAAAGTTGTTTCTATGATCTAAAACGACGTGGAAAAACAATGCCGACTAAAAATAGTACGAGTTAAAAACGCTTGTTTCCAATGAGACCAGGCGAGATTGGTTTTAAGGGACCTGGCTGTCCAGCTGTTACAGTGACATTTTCCATATATGACATTTTGTGTCCTTATGTTGCATGAAGGGAGCAATTAAGTTCATAGAAAAACACTGTTAAGCATCTGGGATATGACTAAAATAAACTTATCAACATGTTTATGGAAACTTTCCTGTGGAGGAAGCAGATTCTAAATAATTTCACAATCAACTGATGATTCTTCTTCATACTGAGATTGATAACTGAAGACGCCAAAGAATGACAGTGATGTGTCACTGTGGGCGAACTTCAAATGAATCTTCTACATACAGCCTCCTTTCCAAAAGAAGCTCCAATGATGACACTTCTGGTGATCTAGAATAAAAAGATCTCGAACCGACTCGCATCTATGTGAATGAATTAGTCCACTAATTTCATTTTGTTACTCATTCCATCAGATGAAAAAAAGAGACTGCGACTTTCAGCACTAACAAAAGGCCTAGATATGAACATTGAGACATGCCAGCCGAAGAAGAGCCCAATCTCCAGGAAGCCCACTTAATAAGAAAACCCAAATAGCACTTCAAATTAATCTGTTTCACCAAGTGCTTCATTTATCTGCCATTCATAATCCTTTTGTATACCAGCTTGAAGCCCTGCAATCTGTCAAAATAAGCATTTTTCAGCAGCGCTGCTTTTTAAGTTCTTCAGAGGATGCGTTAAGGGCTTTTTATGTATCACAGGATGCAAAGATGAAGATGTAGAACTTGACACAAGTGAAAAAATGCACAGCAAAAAAAAAAAAAAAAGCAAAATGTCATGACTGAATAAACATAACAACAGGAACTAAGAACCTTTTGTCCTCTTCAGGGGACACGAGTCCATTTCAACAGGTATCACTGTTGTGAAGTTTGATCAGTTGATCATGTCAGTCAAAGTTGGAAGCACAATTTAAGAGGCTTTAAGAGGAAAAAATGGTAGTAAATGCAAACTAGGCGTTGATTTTTTTGAAACAACAGTGAGCTGATCCAAGCAGAGCTGTCTATAAAAACATGTGAAAAAAAGCTGAGAGATCAGTTTGTGTTCGTGTTAACATAAAAATAAAGAGTCAGATGGCTTTTAAGGAAGACGTTTCATCTCCAGAGATTCGTGACAGCTGGCAGCTTTGAGAGGCTGTGCCTCTGTGGGTCCATTAATGCCAGCGTGTCCAGTAGGTATCTGTGACTATCTCACCCCACGCAGAGCGAAAGATCTCGCTTGTTTGACCAAACGCAGAATGCAGACTGGCCTGGACTCCAAACAACAGGGCTTTTAGAGACCTGCATGGGTAAAATGCTGAATGCCAGAAGGGAAAATAACAAATGACTAATGATGAAAGAGGATGAAGCACCAGAAATAATAAAGAACAAAGTCAATAAGAAACAGAGGCAATAGCTTCATACAACAGTTTTCATTATTTTTCTACACACTTGGCTCCATTCCACCACAAGGCAAGTCTACGTTCCAAATCCCACTCTTGTGCTCACTATGTTTTGAGCCCTCAGCATCATGACTTTGAATGTGGTGACGTCCAGCGTTGCTGAACTGAATGGTGGGATCTGTGCTTTGCGGCATCAACAATTGAGGAATTTTTCAACTTTTCACGCTTCACGCAAGCTGCAACCAATCGGATTGTGGCTACTCTGCTACTGCTTAATCGCAAACAGGGACAAGACTGTTGAAAATCATGTGGCCTTGCTCATGTAGCATGAGAGGGAATAAAGTTTGAGGTAAAATAAAGTCACATGAGAAACACCCACCGTCGAGCATTTCTGTGGCGCTAAAAGAAAAAAAAAAGGATTTTGTGGCTCTTGTGGCCTTTAGTTTCATTTTGTTTGAAACTCACAATTGATAAAAATCCAGATCTTGTAGGAACTCAGGTGAAGCAGCCAGAGAAGAAAGTTTAGCATTATCATTTCAGGTAAGAGCACAACAAAAATCTAAAACAGCACTCACTGCATACTGCACATGTAAGTTCATCGTGTGTGTAGGCATGTGTTAGGAAGTACTCATGGAAGTATTTCATTTGGAACAAAGCCTAGATCTTCCAATATGTCATTTTCATAGCAGAGAAAAGCTAAAGTATCAGCCAATTCACACCAAAACAACTCAGAGCCTACACCTCAGACTGTTTTACATATTTCTAAGAAACGGCCCAGACTTGCAGCAACATGCTCGAACATGTAGATGTTGTAGATGTTGAGAGCGGTTGTAAACCTACAGTCCCTGGCAACAATTATGGAACCTCCACTCTTGGAGGATGTTCATTCAATAACTTAAAAGAGTTTAATTTTGAAAGAAAAAAAACAAAAAACAGACAAGTCATAAAAGTATTTTTATTCAGCATTCCAACCTTCTGGCTTTAAAAAACATGAAATATAAAAGGAATAGTTGCGTTCAGTCGTAACTCCTTTTATTTTTAAGATCAAGCAGAGAAAAAAAAAAGTGGAACTCACTTGATTCGGAGAAAAAGATTATGTAACCACCCAGTAACAAACACCTGCACCAGATTAAATCTAATACAAAAAAAAACAGCAAAAAGGAAAACAATAATTGACTGCAACAATTTTCTCTCTTTTCATGTTTCTTGAAATTTCTTGAAATATTAACACAAAGTTTGCATTATTTCACAGATGGAAATATGTACTAATTAATTCATTTGAATGGGATGCCAAGCTGTTTCAAGCCATTAAATCTAAGGAGACAGAAACAAAGGCACTTGGGACAGACAATCAGTCAAGAGTGTTCGCAACATTATTCCACTTTTAGCCAACACTTGCTTCTGTAGGATTCATGGTGTCTAAGTACTGACACTACTTGCATGTTCTCTCCCTGGATGTCACATTGAACCATCTCCTCACCACTAGAAGGATCCCAGTTCAAAGTTGGGTTCTTTGGAGATCACATGTTCTCTGTGAGTCCGGATTGCTTTTCTTCACACATTTCACCACCTCTCTGCATTTTCGGGTAATTAGTGAAGTGAAATTGGCTGTAAGTGTGGGTTTGGTGGTTTTTCTTTCTTGTTTATCAGCTTTGTGATGGCCTCTCAAGGATACACCCTGCCTGATGTCTGATTGACAGTTAGGATAGGTTGTGTATCACAAGATAATGAAGATGCAGTTCTTCAAGTCATGGAGAGACACGACAGGGCAAATAGTGCAAGTGGAAATATGGTCATCTGTTTTAATGAGCATTAGCACTAATAATATCAGTGCTCTTACAAAGGTGGCTATCAATCATCTCCAACACTGTTTGATTTACTAATCAAGCCCATCAAGATTCAAATAACTAAATTTTCCTTGATATATTGATGCTCCAGATGCAGCCCTTTTAGGTAAATGATGCACAGAATAATTTATTGGAGATTTTGGCCTCATCCGAAATCAGGCCGACTCCTTTTGAGAGCGAGCCTTTTAAATGCAAATTTGTTTTCACCTATCCTCATCAGCCTCCTGGCTTATAAAATAACTTCTTTCCCAAGATTCATCGTGATGAAAAGGCCTCTAATTTTCAGCCGCTGTGCATCACACTTTTTCAAATTTACATTCAGAACAAGTTTAAAGGAAATACCAACAAGTAGGCTGTGAACATCTCCTTTACTAAGCAGCTGCGTGCACACAGGCAGAGAGGACAAATTAAAAAGTCCACTCTCGTGTTGGCTTTGTGTTTTCTTTGCTATCTCTCCATTTTTGCTCAAAGGTCTGACATTTAAATTGTTACTTAATATTCTACACTATTCTATTATGGTGACAATGTGTTACTTGTGGTAGGCAGGAGCTACTATTTGGGCGAACAAAAGGGCTATGAACATGGCCTCTTAATTATTGTTTCCCACCTATTAGCTTTTCCTGCTTGTTCTCTGTATCTAGAAATTCTTCTTTTTTCTTTTTTTTTTTGAGGATATAGTAAGAAAGAAAGTTCATTTGTCTGAGACAGAGTCTGATCAGCATGATTTTTGGATTATTGATTCAGAATAATGCAATTTGAACCTTCTTTCATATTTGTTACCCTATTTATATTTATCCAAGAGTATATTTTGCAGAAGTAGCAGCTGGTGTCCTTGTTTTTTTGAAGAGTTCAAGCTACTCATTAGCTTAGGTGTTTGTTGTGGTAACCAGTGTTTCTGTGCATTTAAGTCACTATCTTAACAGCTGGTTATATTTCTGTACACAAAGTACTTGTTTACAAGTGACTGTTAAGTGAGTATGTTCATATATGCAGTTTGATAGCTTATTTCATGGTAGTTGCATGTATAGTGCATTGTCCTGTCCAGCCTTCAGGCTTTGTGCAGCCTTAGCTCCTGGTCAAACATAAACTTGGCATGAACCTTGATCCTATGTATGTATAAAGCCAAAGATCACCTATATCTTCTTACCCGTATAGATGCTGATTCCTTTTTCTTGTTCCCTCTACACTTCTTTGATAATTTGATAATGAGCTCTTTTAACATAAAAGCAACAGCGTCAAAAGAGGTGGAATGAGTCTCCATTAAGCATTAATTTCCCCTCTAACCAGCTAACGTTAAGAGAATTTGGGTCTTCCTCTGAGAGATGGAGCTTTAACCATTTTGGGAGAGGTATAACAGTCTTGAATGAGAAAGGGAGCATTTTCTTCTCCAGTTCTTTGTACTAGTTCTCAAAAATAAAATAAAACACTCCAAGTGGATGTGTGAAATAGTGTGAAAGGGTCACACATTCTTATTTCTTGAGGCACTTCATGGGGGAATTCCTGCCCACCTTGTAAGTGTGATTGAAGGAGACTATGGAGAGGAAAGACATTGCTGTCAAACATATAATGACTTCTATAGTCAAATCGAAGGCTGTCATAAAAGGAGCAGATAGCTCATTGAGGACTGCAGACGTCCACGTGAAGACTCGATCTGGGTTGATCAAAGTCCCAGCTCTTCTCCAGAATGGTACCAGTATATAGTGAAGGTCTTGTGTGAAAGGAAATTTCAAATAGAAGATTAATCAAGGGGCCCTCTGAGGTTCATATTGCTGGTTTGAGGGCATTTGTCATCATCTCAACCAAACCATACAACATTCAAGCACTTCACATAAATGCCCTGGCAATAACCAGCTGGTCTTTAAAAAATGTTTTCTGCTTGCAAGAAGAATGCTTTCTGCTCCCTGCTTCTCTGAGATGTCAACACATGCTTCTTCAAATGTTCTTCTTTTGTTCTGGCTTTGACATTAACTGACTGACGGCCTTTGCAAGAACCCACCAAAGCAAGTAACACATTTGAATAAGATAAGCATCGCTCTACTTTCATCTCAGAGGAGCTATAATAATGACAACTCCTCAATGAGGAAAACAACAAGAAATGAGCACCTTACTCACTTGTTCTTTAGTTTCTCCAATTCAACACCCACTGCCTTAAGAGCCACAGTATTGTCTTGTCTCAACATTAATTTACCTGTTTTTACCTCTCCTCTCAGTGCCCCCTGCTGTCTCCTCTGGTTTGTGAGAAGATGTGTCTTTCTCTATACATGTGTTTGGAAATGTGTCTCATCTGTTTCTGGGGTGAATGCATCACAAATGTCACGTCAAGAGAAACTCAGTACAAGGTGTTTTGATAGACAGATTCACAGATGGTCTGACTACCAAGCTGTGACAGGCTGGGTTGGCTCAGGTGTGAAGGTCAGCGTCCTGAGCCTCGATATTAGGAAACCCGATGAGTTGCAACCACGTCAAACGGTGCTAAACTTTTGTTGGTAAACTGTCACGACTTATGTCAGAACACAACAGTCTTAATGCACCTCCGTTATGCCAGCAGCCCTATTAAATTTGTTTTATCTGTGCGGCGTGTGACATTTCATGCTATTTAATGTATTTGTCTATGTATGAAAAAATAAGAATATTTTTAGTCACTCTCTGAATATTCCCTGCTTTTTACCGTAATGGAAAATTAATGTATTTAAACACAAGATGTTCCAGAATATTGAGCGACATAACATTTGCCAAATTGTGTTTTATTATGTCTGCTGAATACACTTTTAACACTTGTCCACCCATTTAGCATGAAGAATAGATGCGATAGCCACTTGTAACGTCAGGTTGAATATATTAGCAACCCACTACGCTAAATTCAGGCTTCATGGCGGAGAAGGTGAGTAATGGAGGGAAAATGTGTTATTTAGGCAGTCCAGCTAATGCATGAATAGCATTAGAAAGAATCTAAAAGCGCTGATTTTCAAGAGTGTGCTGCATTGATGACAGAACACTTGAATATCCAATGTCACTCATAGAATGTGTCCTTATGCTTTTTCTGTTTATTAAAACCATTTTCAGATTTAATGCCGTCAATCAGGTATGTGGTACAAGGATGCATACTGAGTGACTTTCTGTGAAAAGAACATACAAAACTTTTACTATGAGCAGCAAGGGAGGAGTTAAGAGATTTTGAAGATCAGTAATCTAATCAGAAACCACTACAGGGAAATTTAAGAGTGAGAGTTGATTTCTAGATAATCACACTTTGTTAAAATTACTTCATGTGGCATGATATTGATTTTTTAAATCAAGTTTGACATAAAAGAGGACACCAAGTCTTGTCTATTTTTTATAAATCTTTACATTTTGAAAATTTAGAACATTTAATAACACTCTGATCTACCTCCAGTGTAAAAACCTAGCTAGAAATTAGTCAGCCCTCTGCTCAAAAGTGAAATTACACCTCAACAATGAATTAATTATAAAGAGCTTTAGGCAGTGTGCTTAGATGGACTGGGAGGCAAAGGTCAACCACAACACTGAAACCACCTGTTTAGTAATGTCTTGCTGCATCTCATGCCAGCCGAACATTTCAGACTCTTCTGAGCATGAATGCATATACGACAGCTCTGGCAGCAGGACGTTGGTAGAACGTGTTTTGGATCCCATCCGTGAAGCCTCCCTGGGCTGAGAGTGTTCAGTACATCAAAAGGATGCTCAAGAAGATATGCTTAGTTTGCAGGCTCACATGAGTTAAAAAAACACACACACACACACACAAAAAAACAGAAAATTTAGCAGAGAGAGGGGTTTATTTGAAATCTCTAGATAAGGGGCCCAATGCTTGTCCTTGAGAGCCCCTATCCAGCATGCTTTAGAGATTTCCCACCTTCAACACACCTGATTTCTAATTAATGGTCATTATCAGGTTGTCATCAAAGTCTGCACAAGTCTGTTGATGACACAGCCACTTGTATCACGGTGTCCCAAAGCAGGGGAACATCTAAAACCTGCTGGATAGGGGCTCTCGAGGACCAGGATTGGGCACCCCTGCTCTGGATACTGCTATGAATCCGTTGGGGTGTTGTGTTTATTGCCTGGCAGCGGCTGAGCTGATGATGTCACATGTTTTGTTGGAGAGAAACTCTCAGTTATCAGCTCACTATCTGAGATGCAGGGATCCTTCTTTACAGTAGCATGTCCAGGATAGCAATGTCTCTGTCTGCACATACCGTATGAATCCTGACCAGAATTATGTTCCTGCAGCATTGTCTTAATGATACACATTGTAATTTAATTCTCAGCACTGTTGCTTAGTGTTCATCACCGCTAAAATCTTTTTAATTTTATATGCTACTGTTATCACATTCTCCATCACAGCACGTTCCCTTTGTCTGACCTCCTTTAGTTCCTCAAAGTCTCCTCTTCAGCCCATCTGGATTCGAGGACTTTTTAAGTATTACTCAGGCTTAGGAAAAGCTCAGTCAGCTGCTCTCATACACAACTTTCCAGCTGTCATAGTTACTCAGGTCTGATCGGATCGTGGCTACTCATCATGATAGATGTCTAAAAGTGCCAAAGCGGCCAACAGAAATACTTTAATCAACATAGCTCCGAACTAGCATAGAAAAATGTTTCAGAATTTATGTTTTAAATGGAAAAAAGTCCAGCATAAAGTCTCAAGATGTTATAAAGAAAGTCACAACATGGCCAGAGCTACTGCAACAGGCTGCCACAAGTCCAACTTCCTTCCAAAGTAAAGGTAAGTACATAAGTGAGGCAACTAATCGGCTTCAGTCTGTTCTGTGGTGGGACAGTCAGACCGAACATAAATCCATGGAGAACAATATTCAACAACATGCAGAGGTAATTACTTCAAGATGCTTCAAAACTGTATATCTAGGAGAACTCTTGCTGTTTAAAGAGTATTTACATATAGATTTACCATATACATTTGACCAGGTTTTTTTTTTTTTTTTTTCAATTTATTATGTAGGAGTCAGCTTTGTATGGAGTCAGCTGTGTTTTGGTGTTTGGTAAATATCCCCACCTTGCTTTTTATTGTTAAAACCTGTAGCATATGGGGTATAATATATGGATATACAGAATATGGTAAGTCCCAGCTTTTTTTTTCTTTTGACATTTTTATATTCCTCTTCAGGGTGTTTGTTATATGCATGTGGTGTCTGGCTGAGAATGGGTGTGATTTTTCAAATGAATTGTCAGAACCTGTGTGCGTCTCGGCACCCTGAGTTTTTGGTTCATCGCTGTCTGTCTGTGGGGAAATACAAGGGAAGACGTCTTCACTTAAGCCAGTGTTTACTTACCACATCTGTCACAGGGGTAATTAAGCATGTCCTTGTGCAGTAATTGCCAATTTAATCTTGTGTGCTTGTGTCTTGATGTATGGAGTTGAATCTGTCAGTCAAGCTGGGCGAAGTTTCCATGGTGATAAAATGTAGAAGTTATTCTCTTTAACCAGTGGCCAAAGTAAATTACCTGTAGCATCCTTTATAGTGTTGCTATGTAGAGGCAATTAATCTAAATTGTCTTTGTGCCAGACTAATGTGTGAGGACTGCACCGCTTAATTTAACGGGGCTTTTCATTCTTTCTCCAAAATCTTTATTTATTTATTTTATTTTTTTAAGGATCCTTGCCTTTAAAATTCAACAAAGCCCTTATGAGGTACAAAAGGAAAAGCCTGATTATTATTTAAAGGTGCATATGCAGCTATTGTTGTTTATTCACTTTAATGAAGTTATTTATAAGTTGCCAGCTCACAACAAAAGCCGCCCCAGTTTACTTTACAGAGAATATGAATAAGCTAAATTTAACTTAAATTGAATAAAGTCTTTTTCAGTCCATTTCTGTTGAATCCAGTCTAATTCATACAAGTGTTTATATGACAGTGTAATAACGTCTTCCAGGTACGAGACAAACAGATCACATATGAGTTCTTTGTTTGATTCTGTGAAACCTCTCTTAACAGGAAGAAACCTACAGCAGAACCGGAGTCAGGAAGGACGGCCATCTTCCTCTACCAGCTAACAGATATGCAGATGTAAACAATACAATACAATACAATATGATGTGTTTCTTTGTTGTTGTCTTTCTCTGATCATTACATATTCTTGATATTGGAGAGAATTTGTGAGGCAGTCCACTCCTGGAAAGATTACCAGCTGCCTTGAATAATTTCAGTCTGTGGTTAATTCTCATCGCTGTAGAACTCCGAATTGTTTGGAGTTCTTGTATTATTCATTGTTTTATAGCCCTTTCCAGATGTGGAGTGATGTGCAGTAACAGCTGTTTTTCTAAAACCATTGCGTATGTCTTTCCCTCTTGGTATTGTGTTAATATGCACTTGAATGCTTCAGACCAACAAGCCGCTAAAACATTGCTTTTATAGAGGTCTGCACACCTGACGATCAAGTCATCAGCGGCTGATGATTAGCCTGGCTGTAACTTGCCCTCTTGAATCCTATGAAAACAGCAAGGAGGTACTTAGTATTGCTCTAACATTTATTTTAGGAGATTATCCCACCAACGCCCGATCTACAAGAGACTGTTGAAGAGGCAAAAGACTCCGCAAAAATCTGTCAAGTTAAGGACAAAAGACAGCATATTGATAGCACTATGTTGGGGATCTTTCAAAAAAAAACCAAAAAAAAACAAAAGAACCTCATGCGACAAAAGAAAACCACAATAAGACAACAAGAATGGACCCCCAGTATTCAGTAAAGTCACAGTCAAAATATTGAGAGTGCTCTGACATCCCAGAGAGGGATGGGTGCTTTTCATACTGTGACAAATGTCCCTCATGAGGTCAGAGGGAAGATTTCACTTTCCCTGAAAAGTGGTGAGACACTGGAGATGGAAAAGCAGCTCAACACCTTTTCTGTCGCTTTGACAGTGGCTGCAGCCAAGGCTCTCCAGCGGTGATGCCCACCCTTCCTAACCTTTCTCTGGATTTTATCAAAAAATCAGAAGTCTCGTGCCAGTTTTTACTGAAATGTTTGGATCGTCTTTTAATAGTCACAAGATGTCTTGAAGGCAACAAAGACTTCAGACCAGTCATATTTACACACATACATTTCATCTCATTTTTATTAATGAAGATCTAGTCTAGTCTGTGACTGAATATAAGTACCTTGAGGTCATGTAATCTGGTAGACTGAGCACTAAAGCACAGCAAAGAATGTAATTTAGAAAAAAAAAGATAATTTTTTAATGTGAACTGTAAAATGCTTCAAATATTTTAACTGTGCTTTCTGTCCTGTCATTTTGCATCATGTGTTGGTTTGGAAACATTTCTAAGGCACAGTGAGAAAGACAAAAACAACAGCCAGTAAATTGCTGGGATCTACTGTACATTACCAAGTTTGGATTGTACTTACAAGGGTCAGGTTATGAACAGGGTAAATGCTGCTGTGACAGATGAGGGGCATCCACTTTCCTCTGTTTTTAAACTATTTTCATCTGTAACATACCATTGCCCCAACCTCCTCTGTTTTTAAAGAATAAGTCCGAACTTGTGTTTTAATCCATAAGCCATCTTTTTTTTTTTTTTTTTTTTAAATACAGATGTAGGATGTCAGCTGATCTGGTCAAAAGGTTTTATTTAGGATGTAATGCAGAAACAATGACATGAAATCTTTTCAAAAAACTTCAGGGACGTTTCACTGATAAGGCATGAAATAGGCAAGCCAGAAAGCAACAAATGCATGCACTCGTGTTTCTGCATCACTTCATGAGAAGATGTTCCTAACTTTGTCAATACTACAAAGGTGAGGGAAGGGCAAGTCCTAGAAACTTGTTTTATGTGTAATTTAAAGGATCAATAATAATACTGGTTAATAGGAGCATAGAGTTGAGTGAAAAAAGCATCAGTCCAAGCACAAGTGAGAAGAGGACTCCTCAGTCGCACAAGCAAATCTATTACATAAAGTCATCACTTCTGAGAGTTAAAAGAATACACGACTTAAAAGAACTGAGTCTCTGCAACTCTGGCAATAGCGATACAAAAAGAAATAATGATAAAACCTATTCTTTAAATTTGGTCACTGGGTGCTTTTATCAGAGAACGCTAGCAACAGAGTGAAGTTTCCACTCAGAAGCTGTGCAGTCAGCTAGCATTCAATAAAATTAAAGTTATGGAACCAATGATCCCACAGGATAGAGTTGTGTGGAAATACCTTGGACATCATAGATTCACAGGGAAAATGAATTGTCAGCTTTCAAATGGGTTCCTTTTCAGTACTGGCTTTCAGAGAACCAGGTGCCGAATGGCATCATTCAGGCATTGCCATTCTTTCTTTACCTCAGGACCACCTGCTCAGCTTGCCAACACACACACACACACACACACACAGACATACACGAAGTTCCCCCCAGGTAAGGCTAACATTACTACACGGGTGACTTGAGATGCACTGACCAGCACCTCCCTGGATGCTGATCCAGCCTGGCTTGCCATCCTCACAGTGAGAACATCTGAGTGGGAGTGAATTCTCATTTAGATCCTTGTTAATTGTGTTTCTCAGTTAAAGATGTTGGAAAGTGGGCCGCCAGTGGAGAAAACATGATCTACTTCCATCTCTAATTACTGTATGGAATAAATCAGCTCCTCATCACTGCTGATCTACCATGAGGAATAGGATTAATCAATTGCAGACAGTACATCTGTACACACATTAAAATCGCCGTTCATCAGACACATAGCTCCATGGTTCTGTTGATGAGTGGGTGGCTTTCTCACATTAAGAGGGCGTCAGTCAAACAAACCTGAGTGAACTGACCAGTTTATGGAACTGGGGTATAAGGAGTTATTTCTGGGCCATCTTAATAATTACAAACCAAATTCTGGAATAGTTAGGATGTTTTTTTAATTTATTTGAATAAAATGAAAACTACAAGACTTTCAAATCAAATGAGCCAATGCTTTACTCACAACAGAACATAGAGAACCTCAGAAATCTTTAAACTGGGAAATTTCACACTTTTATCCATTAAATGAGCTCATTTCAAGTTTGATGCCTGCTATAGGTCTCAAAAAAGTTGGCTAAAAAAGCAATACATTTGAAGAAGCTGTGAGAACATCATGCAGCTAATTAAGTGAACTGATAAGGTCAACTAAAGCTCTATCATCAAAAAAGAAGCCATATTTAATAGGGATGTCCGATAATATCGGCCCACCGATATTATCGGCCTGATATTGGCATAAAAATGTAATATCGGTAAATATCGGTATCGTTTTTTTTTTTTTTTTTTTTTTTGCACAGACAATGTGTTAATTCCATGACAGGAGATATGCGATGTTACCTAAAATTAGTTTTGAGGAAAAATAGCCCGCATATATCGGTATCAGTAGATATCGGTATCGGAAATTGAGAGCTGGACAATATTGGCATATCGGATATCGGCAAAAAAGCCAATATCGGACATCCCTAATATTTAAATATGGTCCTGAAGCTCTGTCGTGTCCTGTGGACCAAGACTTGTTTAAAATGGACTGTTTCAAGTGCTTTCTGACATTTTTGTTGGTAATCATGGATGCTGCTTCTCCAGGCTGAAGAGGAGGGAGACCTTCCAGCATTTTATCAGTGTTCAGTTCAAGCAGCTCTGATGGTATGGAGGTGCATAAGTACATATGGTATGGGCAGCTTGCATGTTTTGGAAGGAACTATAAATGCTGAAAGCTATATAAAAGTTTTAGAGTAACATTATCTCCCGTCCAGATGACATCTATTTCAGCTGAAGGCCTTGTGTATTTCAGTAGGACAATTATTACAACAGCACGGCTTCAACATAGAAGAGTCCAGGTGCTGAACTGTCCTGCCTGCAGTCCAGATCTTTCACCTAGAGAGAACATTTGGAGCATCATTAAGTGAAGAATACATCAGAGACGACCATGAACGCTTCAGCAGCTGGAAACCTGTATCAGGCAAGAAAGGGACCAAATTCCAACAACAGAACTCCAGAAACTCATAACCTCCATGTCTTCAAACTGTTTAGAAGAAGAGGAGATGCTCCGCTGTGGTGAACATGCCCCTCTAACTATTTTGAGGCATCAAATTTGAAATGAGCTCATTTTGTGCATAAAATAGTTAAACCTTTTGCAGTTTAAACATTTTTACGCCATCTATGTTCTGTTGTGAATAAAATATTGGCTCGTGGGATTTGAAAGTCTTCTCGTTTTCATTTTATTCAAATTTTAAAAATAAATCATCCCAAACTCTAGAATTCGGGTTGTAAAAGTAAATAAAAGGTTGATTGGGTCATCAGCTGGTTATAAGAACTGTAATGAATTTCATGAAGATCACATTGATGGATCAGTCAATATGTGCATGTCTGTGTTTTAAAGTAGATGCCAAATACTGGAATGCCCCCCCAAATCTCTTCCTGGATCAGTATATTGATAATTGTTTAGTTAACAATTAATAATTACTTCATTGTGTCACAATGATTGTTTTGTGTCACAAAACAAAACAAAGATTCTTTACTGATAAACATTTATTTTTCCCTGTTCTTCATTTTTGGAAGGGAATAACAGTTCAACGTTTGTTGGTCTCTCTCCTACAGGAAGCAGAGGTTGAGGCTTTAGTAGATGTGTGGTTCATCCTTAATGCTGAACACCTCTCCAGGGAGCCATCCTCCCTGCTTTGATCTGAAAAAGATACTGCAGCCATTACTGAAATGGGATGTGACAGGTAACAAACAAATATGCTGTGTATCTTGTGAGTATGGTGCATATGCAGAAGCAATAATATGTGATGTCACTAACTACAGGTTTATTTTCCATAGAATACATGTTTTTTCTGCAGATGCTTTTGGAAATAAAATTAATATATCACATATAAACAGAGTCAAAGGTTTTCTTTCCATTAATGATAAAACATATTGGGCCATAACCTCAAAATAGATGATGATATAACGAATGTGTTGAATTTGACTGAGTACAGAGAAGCAAGTACATGTTTGTGTGTAAAGTATACGCTAAATCCTGAAGCCATCAGCATATCAACAGCATATGAACCACTTACAAACACAGATTTTTACATACACTGCACATTTAGTCATTGGCTTGACTGCGCTGGTGTTCACAAGAGGTGGAAATTAAAACTTGAAGCCTTCGAATAATTGGACTTGAGCTCTCAGCGATTCAAAAGGCGTTTAAGTGCTCTCACAGTCCTGATTACAAATATAGTGTGGGAGAAGTCATTATGGTAAAAGATACTGTACACTTTTCACCTGCACTGGTCCCTGCTCTGCAGACATGCCCATTTCAATCTGTACTGTTCACTGCTGCCCTCTCAAGGCTCTAAATGGAATTTTGCGGAAAGCACCCACACAATAAACCTCTGTGCTCCAGCGGTCTGATAAGGGCAAGTATCCAAAAACAAAACAAAAAAACAAAAAAACAAAAAAGGCTTGGAATTGCAAGAAATTTGGAGTGAGCTGATTTTGACTCACTCGACAACGAGTGCATGGAGTGTTTGAGATTCACCAGAAGAGGAGGAATACTTTTCACACAGCAAACATACACGATCAAAACATGTAAATTACAAGTTACAATTATTTTACCGGGACAACTTGCTTCCAAAGCGAGGTAGCCATCCAGTAATGAGCTGAACCCTGTCAGCCCTCCCATGGCAGCATAGGGGACGTCCTTGCCAACAGGCTGGCCCCGTGCCTCCCTCTCTTGTTTTGTTTCAACCTGTGAAGACTGTCATGATTACTGGAAACAGTCTAAATCTATGTCTAGCTTCAGGTTCAACAGATACTATTTACCAGAGTCTTGTGTGCAAAGCAGGGCTGGCCACAGCCACAGGTGTAGGGACTCTGGAATCCAGAGCAGGAATTGCCTGTAAAATAAATAAATAAATACATCCCAAAAAAAAAAAAAAACTGTTATAAGGATCAGGCAGGTAAACTGCAACTCCATCTGGATAAGATGTAAAGCTTATTTTGGCTGCAGTGGACCATCTTGAAATGTAGTGATTTCCCACTCACACATCTTGCACAGGTGTCCCATAGCTTCACTGTGATCCTGAGGCAAGTGTTTACACCTGCAACGGACAGGGTTTGATCCAAGCCAAGGAACATACTGGAATGCAGAACAGCGACATCCTCTGACTTGGCATGGTAGGTCCAGGGGTCTCTCAGAGGGAACCACCCCCAGTCTGTCTTATGCTGCTTGTACCTGGTTGATATCAAATCACTCATTGATGTATTTGTCTGTGAGTAGAGGAATGTCTTACTTAATGTGTAGCAACATCATACCTATGTGCGCAAAAGCACTTTGTTTCAGGTCCTATCAGTTTGCAGTCAATACCTCCTGGTACACCAAAACTCACATAAAGCCTGTTTTTCATACGCTCAGGCAGAACCTTTTTCTTGTATTCTTCATATTGCTCTGGAGTGAAAAGTTTTCCACCATCATCATCACCCACGATGCTTGAAGACAAAGACCAAAATCCTATGAAATCTAAAAAGACTCATGACAATTCAGTTAGTTACTGCACAATATTTTCCTGCTTTAAACTTACAACTGATAATTTAGTTACTCTTGAACTAGACAGCCTAAAGTAACAAAAGTGATTTGGTCCCAGATGAACGGAAAACCTGCTGCGATTGGCTAAAAGTCAAGAGAAAACATATTCGGTGATGAGACAAACCTTCTGTATTCCCAGTAGTCCATCCACGGCTTTTACAGCGAATTTATCCAGAGATATTGTATCCATTGTAGGGATTCATAAACTAATAGTTGTGTGATTGCTTTATATTTATTTGTTCATTTATTACCCTGTAGCCTACTTAACAGTAAACATCTCGTTCAATTTGTTTATCGACAGACCTGGGGTTGCCATGGAGATGGTTACAGACGTCAACAAATGCAAAGTGAGCTGCACAATCAATAATTTATAAGAACAAAACTAAAACAAACCAAAAAATTATATACATTTTCTGAAATAGAAGAAGGATTTTAAAAAAAAGAAAAGAATAAAGAATAAAACAAAAAAACAAACAACAAAAAAAGATCAGGATTGACATTAGTTAATTCTGTGAAGAACTAGTATTGGTATACAAACTAATATATCATTTAAATCATTTACATTTGCTTACGTTAAATATAACAACCACATTTGCTTGAAGAAAGCCAAGAAACGATAACAGTCGACTAAAACGATATGAATACATTTCCCATCATTCATTGGCTGTACACGTAGGCCGAAAATGTTCATGGGAGCTGAGATTGTACGACTGCTCCGTTCACAGCTGCAGACTTTTCTTCGCCAGAACCGGAACGGGACGGAAACCATTATGTTCACTGGAACTGTGGCGAAAGAAGATGAGATGAGTAACAAACTTATAGGACACCCCAAGCGGAAGTCGCACCGCCACCTTATTTTTGTCATTTGATTTAAGAGAAACAGCTGGCTACAGGAGACACCCTCCGGGGGAAAGCAGAAACCCTCCCGGGCTGCCAGACAACGAGCATCAGTCACCGTCAGCAGCAGTATCCGTCCCAGCCTCTCTGCAGCCTGCACATTTCCGCTTCAGTCTCAAGGTAGTAGCTCGAGTGGAGTTGGAAATGGCCTTTAAAAATCTATTTAAAGTGAGAAAAGTCTTGATTTTTATTTTTACTTTTTCATATGTATATAGATATCTCTCTATATAAAACGGTATGTCCATGACGTGTGTTTGCGTTTGCTCAGTGCCTCAGGCTTGCATGGTCCTCCACCCTAATAATATTGACGTTTGATTTTACATTCTGCGGTTTAGCTGACCCTATCAGCTGTAAAATCACGCGTGACAGCTGTTGTGGTCAATATTTAACTGCTAGTTTCTCTCTATCTCTCTCTCACACACACACTCACACACACACACACACACATTCACTCAGTCATTGACGTTTGCCTTAGCTGTCCTCAGCCCCAGTTCTTAAAAGGTTGGAAACTGTTTACCTAAATTGTCTTTCTTTTGATGGAACGAAAGCTAAGTCCACTGAAGTCTTGGTGTGGCGTTGTCTAGATCAGTAGCCTCTGAGGTGTGAAGCAGTCGGTGACAGAGGTTTGTTCAATGACAAGCTCAGAAAAGTATCCACAAAGTTTACTCTCTGCTCAAGGGCTGTGCTGATCTGATAATCCAGCACCTGCAACATATAGTTTTAAATCCAACCAGAAATGTCATCTTCACCATTTCAAAGGTCCCTGTATATCACTTTGCAGAGTGTTTTGTCATCTTGTGTAACTGCTTTTATTTGAAAACATTGGTATTATTTATTTAAATGAGAGTTAGAATAGATATAACATGATTTTGCAATTAAAACCTATCATATTCATTTTTTTTCCCTTTAGTCGTCCTCTCATTAAGGTTTTCCTCCCTTGCTTTCAATTTTGCCCTTGATTTTTGTCTGCTAATGGTTAGTTGTGCTCAGGTCAGAGAGAGGGCACGCTTGTCTGTGTGGGAAGCATCACTTTGTAGATTATGTTACCTTTTTTTCATAATTAATTCACTGAGTCACTGCCCCCAGCCTGACCTCAATAGGAAGTGATATTCCCTCAACTGAGAGGGACGACAGAGAATGAAGTTGGTTATGAAGTTGAGAAAACTGAGGAACGATCACTTCATCTTCTCTGCATGCACACAGTGCACCCACATTCCTATTTGTCAGTCCAATAACTGTTTTGTAAGGGTGGGATTACAGAATGAATGCCCTCTATGACTGCATGTTGCCTGCTCTCATATGTGGATAGGTTAAAGTGGGTCCCATGAAATCTAAACTACTAATCGGGTTTCTGGGTTAAGAGGGCTGAAAGAGATTTTTCAATGAGTGGGCTATTGTGCACATAGACCCAGAACAGCAAAGAAATCTCTCTAATAATAGCTAAATAGTCCAGGAAGCCACTTTGATGTAGCTTCCAGGTCTTCCCTAATAGGGATAAATTGGATTTGGTACACACAGTGCAGTTGTGTGTAATTTACTCCTCACAGTCACTCTTAATGAAAACCACGAGATGCTGCATCCACCGTAAATGAACACAGTGGGCTACAAATGTTAGATTTTAATGTTTTTTTTTGTTGTTGTTTTTGTTTAGTTTTGTTCTGTTCTTGTCTGTGTCTATGCAAAATAATAGCTTTCCCTAAGTTATTACAGTAAAGCAATGAAAAGGCTACACAAAATAATGACTGAATCTTCTAAATAAGTCAAACTGCTTCCCAGTCTGTTACTTTTATTAATTCTTTCCATTTTCTTTTCTTCTGCGAAATAGCTCAAAATGCCTGCGGAACCTCCAGCCTGAACCTGCCTGCATAGGTGACTTGGTTTCAGACATCTTTCAAGTCTAAGAACCTTTTTGAAAACCCATAATTGCCTGTTCCTGAAGGCGCCGGATTCCTTCTGGTCAGACTGCTTGGCTTCTGCTGTTGGTCAGCGCTTCTTCATCTCCTCTAAAGGGAGCAGGATGTTTCACGACTGCCATGCAGCAGATGCTGACCTCTGACCTCTCTGTGGAAAAGTACACCAAAAAATACGACTTCCCTACAGAGACCCAACACACGGTCAACTTATTCAGAAGTTGAGTCTCCACATCCAATACCAGACCTTCAGCCTCAGACCAGGCACCTCTACCTCTCCTTCACCATCCCAGTACCATGCTGGGGGCTTTCATGCTGCGGAAGAACATGTCCCAGAAGCTGAGCGTGCTGCTGCTGGCATTTGGCCTGGCGTGGGGACTTATGCTGCTGCGCTACACTGTACAGCAGCCTCGCCATCAAAGCAGCGCCGAGCTGCGCGAGCAAATCCTAGAGCTCAGCCACCGATATGTCAAGGTCCTGACAGAGGAGAACCAAAATGCACCTGGTGGCCCACAAGGAACTTCCATGGCAGGTTATGGTAAGCATTTTTAGAACAGTTTATCAGTGCTATGTAGTGCATTACCCCCTGTATGAAAATTGTTTTTCCTATGGTTGTGAAAAAGCATTTATTTATTGTGCTCCTTGTGTTTTTTTTTTATCCCTTCCTTCTCAAACAAACACCAGCTGATCTGAAGAGGACTATAGCTGTGTTGTTGGATGACATTCTGTCACGCCTGGGCAAACTGGAGGGGAAAATTGAACTGATGGTCAACGCCTCCTCCACAAACACCTCCCACGCAGCAGGGGGCACCCTCGCATCTGCTCCCGCTGCCCCGCCTGCCCTGCAGAAAACCTCAAAGCAGGACGCACCTGCCGCCCACCCGCACATCCTTAACAGACTTCCACCACATTAAGATTGTTTTGTTTTGTTTTGTTTGAACAATCACATTTTTCCATTATTTACTGCTGATGTAAATAATGAAGATCAGTAGCAATACCTACGGACATCTTGAAGCTGAAACTGGGAAGTGCATATCGGAAATTTTCAGTCAAAAGAGAAAAGAAAGTTAGTCTTTATTCTCTTATTATATACATGATATCAAGACTATCCTACATATTTTCATAACTGCCATATTGAATTTATTTTGGTTTCATTTCTTTTTTCACCATATATAATTTGGTCACTGTTAAAGTAAAGGCAAAGAGCATAAGCTAAATGTCAGAGCTGGAATCAAATTTCAGATGCTATAGTCTGGCTTAAAATCTTCCTCATCTGCTTCCTGAACAGTTTAACAAAATTGCTTCAACATATCAGAAATGTTGAGCTGAATCTTCCCTAATGATAACTAAGAATTGTAGTATTGTACCAGGAACAATTAAAAAAGAGTGGTCGCTTTGCTCACAGCTTGCTTGAAAGATATAACCCAAATATTATTTGCACTTGATCAACGGCAATACAAATGTTTTATGCTATTGCTGAAGGGTTGATGGGAGAATGACAGGATGAAGCCACTGTAAGTGTGTGTGTGTGTGTGTGTGTGTGTGTGTGTGTGAGAGAGAGAGAGAGAGAGAGAGAGAGAGGCAGAAAGGGGTTTTCAGCAGAAATCTGTTACCTATCATGTGCCCTGTTTGGAAATGTTTGAATTTAGAAGATGAATGTACTGCACAGTCTTTAGCCCTATTATGCTGTTAGGAGGACTGACCTGCTTACACACGTTCAGGGTTCATGTTGCACGATGACTATAGTGATTTTCTAAAAATAGTGGGTTAATTTAACTTGGTCTTTTGGGATATTTAAAGGTTGGGCGTGGATGCTAGTCTCTGGAATAGTCTTCTAGTAATCATGCTTCTCCTTACCTTGGTGTCTATAATGCTGATAAACAGAAAAAAAAAATACCTCACCATGTCCGACCCAGAGAAAGGAAATCTGTAATTTGCTCATCACAGTGCTCATTAAATTATTTCTTCCTGCCATGGAGATGAGATGGACAATTAACATAACTTGGGAATAGTTTGGGACAAATCCAGTGTGGTCAGAAAAAGATGTAATTAAAGCAAACTTTGCTTCATGATGTTGCTCAGAAACCAAGCTGTATATCAGGTCCACCAGATTAAATTATTCTGTGATGCTTTGAAGATGTCTATGCTGTCAGAGAATTTTCTTTAAAAATTGGGATATATTATGAGCCAGCCAGCTGCTTCAAGATAGCTTTACAAATAAATGCACCACCTTGAAAGCCAATTTGCTTTAATTCAATATGTGTGTGTGTGTGTGCATGGCAAATATTGTTTAAAATTCCTTGCACTGGTCAAACAATGAATGAATGTAACAACCTTTTTTTTTTCTCACCGTCTGATATTAAATCAGACTAAACTTTCCCTGTTTTAGGCCAGTTAGGGTTACCAAAATTATTTCTAATTACCAAATTCCAGAATAATGAGGGTTTTTTTTTTTTATTATTTTTTTTTTACTTTCTTTAAAGTTAAAAGTTCACATACATTTCTCTGTTATATGATTGCATTGCCTTTAAACTTTATGACTTGGGTCAAATGTTTTGTTTCCTTCCACAAGCTTCTCACAATAGTTCGCTGGAGTTTTGGTCCGTTTCTCCTGACTGAACTGGTGGAACTGAGTCAGGATTGTAGCCCACTTTGCTCACAGACGCCTTTTCAGCTGTGCCCACAGATTTTCTAAAATATTAATATCAGGGCTTTGTGATGACCACTCCAAAACATTGACTTTATTGTCCAGAGGCTACTTTATAACTAATTTGGTGATATGTTTAGTCATTGCCCATTTAGAAGAACCATTTATGCCCAAGATGTTGCTTCAGTTTTTCTTCATAATGTCCTTTCCTCATGATGCTTTCTATTTTGTAAAGTAGAAGTCCCTCCTGCAGCAAAACATCCCACAACATGATGATGTCCTTCACCGCTGGCTGGGACGGTATTCACTTTTGTTTTTGTTTTTTTTTTTTAATGGTGCTTTTGGAGTAATGGCTTCTCTCGCTGAGTGGCCTTTCAGCCCTTGTTGGTTCAGGATTAATTTCACGATGGATAACGACACTTTCTTACCATCCTCAGCCAGCATCTTATCAAGGTGTTTTGCTCAGGACCATCTGCATCAATAACCTATTATAGACCATGCATTATATAGCCTACAATGCAGTTTTACCATTAAAAAAAAACAACTCTCTCTCATGAGAACTTACTAGAGATAAATGGTAAATGGTCGTTGGACCATTTACTACAGATCCAGAGTCAGTTTTTGTTAATGCCACAACCATGTAAATATTCAGTGAGCATTTAGGCTGAATCTGATTCCAAATCACACTAATAGTGAATCCCAGTTGTGAAGAAACCCTTTACCAGTCACTCTCTGAGAGCCATTGTGACATGATCGTACACTTGGGTACGTACATGTACAGAGGTCAAAATCATCGTACAAATACAAAACTCATTACACGTCTGGTAACACGGGTAAGTTCTGCCCCCTTATACATCATATTCCTCAGTACTTGGGTTGAGTTATTACCTGAATTGTTGTCGATTCATCTATCAGAAGCTTCTGAAGCCATAACATCATCATCTGGGCTTTCCCAAATTGTTAAAAGGCAAAGTAATCTTTGCGTATGGTAAACTTCTGACGTTAAAGAAAATTAATAAAAAAAATTATCTCACTCATAAAATGGAATTTAGAAAAAAAAAATTGTATTAATCCTAAATGACCTAAACCAGGAAAAGTGTAGTCAGATATAATGCCATGTTAAACAGTGTACGTAAGCTTCTGGATTAAGCTGTGTACGGACACGCACATATATACCTGAGACATCAAAAAATGCCATCTATCATTCCCACTTAAATCTCTCATGACCTTGAGTTTGATATTTCAGAAAAATATATGTGCTGTAACCCTGAGAGCCGTCATTTTTTATTGAACAAAGTACAGTGGACAAACAAAAAAATGACAAACTTTTCTTTTTCATCACCTTGACTCAAATCTGCACTGACTGTCTTGATTTTGTGTGTGGAAAGTGACATTTCAGCTGCAGGCTGCACTTGCTTGCTACTTGTTGTATTTGTATGTGAGAGGGCCGACCAGGACGCCTCCTCTGTCCAGTCCTCACATCAGCAATTCATTTTTCAGTCAAGGACAGCAGACAGAGCTACAACACTCCTTCCTTTTTATTGATCAGTTTGGATGTGGCTGTGATAAAGAGTTCTGAGGAAAATCAATACTGTCAGCAGCATGTTACCAACACTGGTCTTTAATCAGAAAATGAATGTTCATGTCCTAATTTATAAGATGCAGTTAATTGTAAATCGTCTTGTCCACATTAAAAAGCTCCCTCACAAACAGGTGGAGAGATTATTTAACCAGAGCAAGAAAATCCTTAATAAATAAATAAGGCATAAAAAAATGAAAATCAATAAAAATCAGACACCTAGAGGGATGCTCTAAGCCTGCTTTATTACTGGATTGTTGAGGCAACTCCTGGTTACTTTGGCAGTCGAGGTTTGAGGAGCGTGTTTGCATATAAGTACAGGCAGCAACGGACGTTGAGAGGACTTCCTCTCAAACAGACCACAACGTGTCAAACTCTGCCCTAACTTGTCCTCTTCTGTCACACTCAGCACCGGCTCCCCACAGGGCTGTGTGTCCACTCTTATATGCACTGTATACCCATGACTGCACCCCCACCCTTCCTAGCATGTCATGAAATTTGTGGATGGCACCATTGGGGTCGGGCTCATTTCTGGACGAGATAAGATGCCCTTCAGAGATGAGGTGCAGCAGCTGACGGTGCAAAGCTACCGAGCTGGGACTGAATACCGCAAAAACCAAGGAGATGAAACCTCTCTCTACATCAACGGTGACTCCGTTAAAAGGATGCCATTGTTTCAATTCCTGGGAGTCCACATCTAGAAGAAGGTCTAGGTCTTCTGGTCCATCAACACCACACTGTCATCAAGAGGGCCCAGCAGCAACTGCACTTACTGCGGAAACTCAGGAAGGATCATGTTAAACGGGACCTGATGGTGTTCTTCCATCGCTGCGCCATCGAAAGCGTCCTGACTTACTGCATTACAGTCTCGTGTCCAGGGAACTCAGCTGCGAACAAGAGGGCTTTATAGAAGGTTGAGTACACTTCCCAAAGCACTACTGACTACCCTATGCCATCCCTTGAGAACCTCTCTGCCTCCAGATGCTTCAGCAGGACCATCTCCATCTCTAGAGATCCCTCCCATCCACCACACCACCTCTTTGAGCTGTTGCCCTCTGGCAGACACTCCAGCTCAATTAAGGCTCAAACCACCACACTCAGAAACAGTTACATGCAATAAATAATATATGATGTGCAACATGCAAACGCTTGTATGCCTTACACTGATGCTGGCACTTTTAAGAGCAATATTTGAGCTGTTTGAAGTGCAACACTATAGACACACATAAGCCTTTTAGTATTTTAACGCCTGCCATTTAGCATTATATCTTGGTTTTATTGATGTCCATCATCTATTTTATCTATTTTATTATTTGTTTTATTGATTTATTTTATTTTAGTACTAGCCATATGAGCAAAATATAATATAATGTGAGAGAATATAATATTGAGTATTAACTGCAATGACAATAATGGTTCTATTCTATTTTATTCTATTCTATTCTATTCTATTCTATGCAACCGCAAATAGAGTAGGGAAAATAAAGGTCTATTTTTTCTTTTTTTTCCCCCACAGATTTTTATGTCTATTCCTTGACTCCAAAAGAACCTCAACATGCTGACAACATTTTGGATTACCACCAGTCAAACTCATTTTACTTAGTTTTCTTTCACAAAAGACAAAACTTAGACAAAAGCAAGTAAACATTAAAGAAAAGGATGCGAAATAGCAATCACATTGATTATCCATGTCAAGAATTTCTTGGCTTTAAAATAAAACACCAAAGACAAAATTATGACCTTGGTGCTTTTCTCTGTACTTTCAACTTTGAGGGCAAAATTTAAAAAAGAATCGCCAGAAGCATTAAAGTGTAAAAGAAGAAATATGTTTATACCGTATATTATAGTCATTAGAAGGCTAAATGATTTGATTATTGTGCCTGTATACAGCACCTGTTACTCCATTTATGCCCAAAATTTAAGCCTCAGGTCTTTTGTCCTGAGCTCCTGGCCAGTAGACACCTACTTGAAATGTCTTTAGTGCCATTAGGTTTCCACCAAAACAGTGTACTTGCACTTTCTAAGGCAATGCTTTGAGGGTTGATTATTAAAAAGGAATGTGAAACATTCTGGACTGAGGACATCAACTCTGAATTTAGATGTTGGACCCATGACCAGAACAATAAAAACTGTTTTCTGTTTGATCCCATCAAATTCAAACTGAACAAAATGTACAGGCTAGAAGGTACCATGAAATGTGCAGAGCAAAACCCAAATCCTTAAATTATTAACAGTTAAAAAATAAGTTGATGGCTGTGTCATGAAAAAATAATATATACCTCTCTATTATTTTAACCACCTTGTGATGATAATATTAAGTAAGACTGAGAATGAAAATTATGAAGACTTGGCAATCGGTGAATTTAATAACCACTGCATAAAAAGGGATCATGCATACATTTCTGCAGATGGATGGAAAATGACCAAGAAGATCAGTAATACAATTCTTTTAAGAGGACACACCAGAAGACAGAAGACAAACTACAGTGATCCCTTATTTTTCGCGGTTAATGGGGACCGGCGCCCTCCTGCGACAATCAAAATCCACGATCTGGAGCCGGAGCCCCCAGAGCCTCAATAATGTGTTTAAAATATGTCTAAAACCCACCCAAAAGTAGCGAGGCACTGCAGCAAAACAAGACAAAGGCTCAGCTGTGGTCTTTCTGTTACTTTCACAGCCTCTGGTCTCTGAACCGTAGTAAACAAACTGCTGGTATTGTGCTATTTTTGGCTCGTAATTAGTGGCTAACATGCTAACAAACACGAAACAAAAAGTCAGTTTTTCTCTGTATGGAACAAACACTTTATTCTGGCACTGCAGGAACTTGTAACATCACACAGGTTGTATTGTTGGGCTCCTGTCGGTTAACAGAGAATGTAAATCTATACATGCTGGGCTGCTGCTTATGCTCACTCTACTTTTCATCTAACCCTGTTTTCTTCTGGTGTCCCACGACACACACATTACATTACCCATAAGGCTACATCATTACCCATAAGGGTACCTTCTTAAAGGGGCCAGGCTAGCTCACAGCATTTCTTCACTGTGAGAGAACGTGTACAAAATCCTGTGATGTTTCCGCGATTTTTAAAAATTTTTTTTAATTATATTATATCTTTCTGAAAAAAATTCGTGAATAACTAAAACCGCAGAATTTAAACCGCAAATTGGCAAGGGATCACTGTATATGCGGCACACACACAAAAAAACCCAACCTGGCAGCTGTGTAGGACAAGAGGAACCTAATGTGTCAGCCATAATATGTCATGTAGAAACAGGACCTAAGAGTACACCATGAAACCATGAGACCATGAGAAAAAATAACAAGGTCATAAATAAAATCATATTTTTTCAATCACACTTCTTTAGTTGCAACCAAAGACTTCCACAAAACATCAGCAGACACATCGAATGATTTAGAAATGCATCATCATCATAATATGTGTAGGGTAATGAAGTAACAGTAGAAAATGTGAAAGCAACAGAGAACACTGAATATGTCCAAGGACCAAGTGCCATCAAATGTGAGCAACAGAAAGAACCAATAAACAACACAATATGTCCCTAAAGCCACCATAAACCAAACATCTAGCAGTCCAGGGGCTAGTAAAACACTTCTCGGCACTAACTACACTGGACTACAGGGTAAAACCCCAGTGGGGAGAAAACCCAAAACTAACTAAGCTAGGAAAAATAAGAAACCAAAATACAGCTCAGATTCAGAACTGGAATCAGAGGAATATAAAGACACAACATGCCAATCAGTATCAGGGAGAGAATCTGACACTGGAGCAGTAAAGGTTTATGGGAATGCTTGAATGAAGCATCAACTGCCCTCATTATCATCTTATGCAAGCAAGAAATCACGCAGCAAACTAAAATGAAAATATAATCAAAATGATCAAAATTGGAGTACACACTTTCAGTAACACAGAACACCAGGAGCCAGAGGTCAACCAGACCCACATGTCAAAGACCCAAGACTCAGAGGAGTCCTGGTATCTTAGGGTAAGGGTTAGGGTAACCGTCCGAACCCTAACTTTAACCCTCTGGAGAAGAGCATTCAAATAGGACACCATGTGAGTCATGTTATCATTAATGTCTGGAATTTAAGTTTAACACGTATCACCAATCATACGACAAACACCACCCTGAGCAAGCGATAATTGATCCACAACCCATCTCTTTTGCAGTGTGATGTTACACAGGGCCTTCAATTCGTCAGAGAGGACCTGGAAACCTTAGTGGCTACAGTTGTGAACTTCTCCAGGTCCAGAGCCAAACCATTAACATGGTAAGCCAGATTCACCACACCCTCACAAGGGACAAGGTCCACAAAGAACTTGGCAGAACCTTTGCTGCTTCAGCCATTTCTACTCATCTGAACAAGTCCAATAATATTAAAGAGAAATATACATATGCAAATGTCTGAGATCAATACAAAAATCCATCACCTTTGTAATTATAGCCTAAATTGACTATATATAATTATCATTAATTATTATCATAATGCTGAAATAAAATTCATCTGCAATTTTTTGTATGCAGGCTAACAAAAACAATTTAACATACACACAGATGATCATGAATAACTGTTAATTCCATTTATTTCCAATCCCAGTGACAGCTGACTGAACAGACAGAACAGCAGGAGTAAGAAATCCTGATTGTTATACTGGTCCCAACCAGGCGAGCAGTCCAGAATAATTCTCCATGGTAACTTGTCCAACCCTGCTTTCATGCAAATGATTGTAAATCCAACTCCGCCAGAATTACAATATGCAAATTGATTGATTATTCTAGCCTGATCTCTTATCTTGGTTTTGTGCAACAGGCCTCTAGGCTGTCTATGAAGACCTTTGATTTTTGTACACAGCACAAATGAGAAGGGGAGGAGATATTCACTGAACTTGACAGAAAGTGTTCTCTGTTAGAAATCAAGCAGAGTTTCTCACCCTACCTTTAACTAAAATTGTGCTCCATAGGGAATGTGTGTGACAAAAATATAAGAGGATAGTGGGATTTAGGAAGAATATTATCAGTTTTACAGGAATTTCTGAGGACCTCACTCACCGTGGTCACAAAATACCGGGTTCTAGTTTGATAACTTTATTATGAAAATGCAAATGTAAACACAATTACAATAGAAATAATATAGCCTAAATAGAAAAGAACATTAGTTGAGATCTTTTTTCTTTCCTTTTTTGTTTTATACAACATTTTTTCTTAACCCACATGAATTTTTTGATACAGTAGACCTATTTCTAGATTTGGAATTGGCTACAACTTTGGCAAAAGTAAATAGTTTAGAACTACAGTAAAATTGAAACAATGAGTGATGTTTTCTCTGGACAGCTTCCACTGACAAATAATGATTTGATATATTAATTATGGCTGGGCAGTTAATTAAAAATCAATTTGAAACCAATGCTCAGAGCTTCTAACTGAGTTATCTTTTTCATGTCAACTATTTACATTTTTAGAAATATTCAATAAGCGTAATAGTTAAATAGTTAGTCTATGGGTTCCCCTTCACGTATTTTAATCTCACAAAAATATGGACTCTTACATTTGAAAAATATCCCAGTTTTAATGTCTAAGCATATTTGCAGCAAAAACGTCTTTAAAACTTCTTTCTGCCCCCATGAAGGACCAGAAAATAAAACTTGAATAACAGCTCTTTAATATCTATTGAAGCAACATGTTAAAGTAATTGTAATATTGATTCGCCGCTGCACCGCCCAGCTTTATTATGAATACGGAACTACTACACGTCACTTCCGGTTCTCCAGCAGCTGCCGTTCAACTCAACCACAATCAGCAACAGTCGCCGCTTTCATCTGACGGTCGGTTGTCAATATAAAAACAACTTTAGCTAATACACCAGGCGGGAGATTAATACTGTATTAGACATCACTGCGGTTTATTTCAGTTGCATTTGTTGTTTTTATTAGCTACACTTAACAGTGAGTGATAGTGAGGAGGAAAGCAATGGCAGACGGGTAAGTGGTTACATTAAATAGCGTAAAATGAACTCGTATCTGCTGCTTTCACTTCTTAAACTTATCTGGCTTCCGACGAGACGGCAGTTTAACCAGTTGCAAATCAAAAGCTGTGCCCATACTGAGTTTATGTATCATCTTGGCTAAGATTAGTGGCATTAGAGAGACTGAAGTACCTCGTATCTGCAAGTACAAAGCTTTTTTTTTTTCTCTCAGACGTGAGCAGGGCTGTTTCCTCCAGGATCCTCCAATGGTCGCTCGTATACTGGTGTCTTCCCTCTCTGCTTTTGTCCTTAGATGTTGCAACGACATATCAAACTTTTGTTGTAACTTTTCTATTTTACACAATTCCTGAACTAAGACTGTTTTTTTTTTAAGTTTTTGTGTTAAACCTTTATTGATAAACAATTCACCCGTGCTGCAGTGTTCTTTATTTTCTGAAATGCATGCTCCTCCTCTAAAAACTTCTTTTGTTCACTTTTATTTCATGCTTCTGTTTTGTCACAGTTATCTGACCTGAAGTTTTGTAAGTTTTATCCACGGTTGAAGAAGGAAAAAATATAATGTTAAAACAAAAACTTATAGAAACATGCCATAATTAAACAAACCTAAAATGTGAAAACTGAAATGAGAATGAAGAAAGATGAAACTCCTGATGGAAGAGACTGGCAGGAAATGAATGTGTCCCTGTTTACGTAATGCATTGTTAAATGTCTTTTTTTTTTTTTTTTTTTGCCATGTTCTCCTTATGTAACATAAAAATGAATGGTTATGCTAGACTTGGCTTGGATATTTTTTTTTTTTTTTTTTTTTTAACTGTTTCGTATTGTGCCACATTGCAAAGTAGAAATTCACTTATTAAGGTTACAAGATTTCTAATCCTTTTCTTGACAGTGAATAGACTGGGTGTATGTATGAAATCTTCTCTGCCATATTTAGCCACTGTGTGCTTCACTGTTCTGAACCTGTCCAAGACAGAGCTGCAGTGTGGATCGTGTTCCTCACCTAAATCGGGTCGTGGGAGTCCAGCTTGGAGAGCAGGTCAGGCTCATTGAATCCAGACCCCACTCTCACTCAAAACTTTCATATTATTGTTATAATAAATACTCACTGGAGCCTTAGGACAATCATTGAGTTACGGTATGCTCGTTTCTTGTCTGATACCTTATTGACTGTCTTAAACTTTCTTGTGTGTTGGACCACTAAATTCAGAGTTTGTTGTTTTCAGATCTTAATCTAAGCGGCACTCAAACCACAGCTATAGCTTTTCACAGTCTTGGTCATCTCCCGGGATGAGGAAGTCCTGCTCCGTGTCCTACGGGCCTGAATATTACCACAAGAAGAGCCAGACTACTCCCCCCCGGTTAAAACTGGTACTGTCAGATTGATATTAGGGTGAGTGTGATGAGACCTGAAGACAGGGTGTAGAGATTTTTGAGAATATATTAACGAGGATTGTTTTATTAGACATTTCAGCAGATAAAAGTCAAGAGCAGGTGAGCTGTGCATTTTGTTATTTGTCAGGAGCACCATGGGAGTTCACAATAACTTATAATAAGACCTTGTCTTTATTCACTTTGAATTTATGTGTCCATTGCCACAAATGAATGATTTCAGGTGCGTCTCAGGATCTTGGTTGGTTTTATTTTGTAACATGCTGTATCTGTATCATTATGAGAGCCAGTAAATGGCTGGACTTGTTGCAATATGTGTTTAAATACCACAACCCAAAAAACAAACTTTTAAGTTTCCAAAATAAAGACAGGCTCAAATTAGAGGCAAGCATTTTTAAGACACGATGTTTCATGAGGGCATGACAAAACATACTGTTTATCAGTCTCTGGGGATAAAACATCACAAAAACAAACAAAAATAAAGCTACACTTCTCTGAACCTTCCAGTTATGACAATATAAAAAAATTGACAGAGCATTCCTGGAAACATGACAAATTCAGTTTTTCATTTGAAGTGAGGGGCTCCATTTCTTGCCTTTTTATCTCTTAACCTTGATTGTGTCTGTGTATGTTAAGGTTGAGGGATATGAACACTCAGTCTCAGTTCTCTGTCTACCTTGACTGATGAAGACACAGCAGCAGCAAATCTGTCTGTTTGCATAATTAAAGGCCGAAAACCTCATCTGTGAGCTCCAGCCTTTGTTTGTTGTCCTTCAGCTGAGTGACCCCTGATTCACCTGCTGAGTGCTGGAAGAGCTCTGTTTTAATAATAAATAGATTGATATGCTGAACTTGCATGTCATGAGCTGATGGATTCTTAAGCTTTTTTTTTTTTGTATCCTTTTTTAAAGGAGCATGTAAAGCCTTAACCAAAAGACAGGTTGAACATTTTGTTTGAAAAACTATATTTTACATTTGGAGACTTGTTTTTTTTTTTTTTGCTTTATAAATGAGACAAGATACAATAAATAAAACTGTTTTTGTTTGTTTGTTTTTGATTTAATTGGTCCCACATCTGCTGTTGGTAAAGGCTGTTACTGTGGTGCTTTTACAACCGATCCTGCCATCTTGTTGTGTAAATTGATCTAATTCTTACATTTATATTCCAACTCAATAAGTTCTGCACTTAAAATCCACAAAAATCTGGTCAGAAGCAGCCACTATAGCCAATGTGACATGGTGAACCAGCTATGAACCGCTTGAAAATTATTTCGTATTGCTCTATGTGTATGTGTGTTCTATTGTAAAGGACTTTCTCCAGTTTTTTTTTCTCTATTTGATAAGACTTGATGATTACAAAAATGTTTGAAAAATATTTGTGACTTGAATCATTTGTCAGATACCAAGTCCTGGTCCTTACAAGTTGTTTTTGCCAGGAATTCATTTGTCTTTTTGGGTTTATTCTCAAAATACAGGCTAAAATAAAAAGTAATTTGATGCCGTGTTTCAAGAGTGAAAAATCTGTTTCAGATTATACAGGGGTTCATCTTGTTTTAGTGATTTTCTTTTTTTCCTCTCTCTCTCGTTTTGATAAAACTACATGTATTTACCTCAAACTGTTTTGAAAATTTAATTGTGCTTCCAGATCTGGTGGTAAGCTGATGCCTTTGGTCTGTGTCGCCGCCTCCAGCTTCTCGGCATGTGTTTACATAGCTTTACCGCTAGATGTCAGTGTTGCGTTATGTTTCGTGACCGCGTAGTGATTTGCTTCACGGCAGGAGGTTGCATAGTGAAACATTGATGGGCTTTTGTGAGTGACAGTTTTCTCCTAGGAAATTATAACATTCCTATTGCAACCTTTGCCCTCCGACTTTTCTTACCCAGATGGTGCAGCGAGCCAACACATGGAGCTGTATTGGAAGTGCATCAAAGTGGATTATTTCATTACCAAGCCTTCCCACATCCACACACCTGGGATCTATATGGACCCACAAAATCAATAAGATCAGCATCAATTTCATGTCTTCAATTTAATTCAGTTTATTACATTGAGGAATGTCAAAATGATAAATATACTTATGTTGATAGAATGTGTAAATCTGTGCCATCGGAAGTAAGAAAAACACCAGATGAGGGATCTTTTGTGTCATTTATTCCTTCTTTAAGTACGTTCCTGAAATCACTATCTGTTTTTCATATGTTGCCGATTTTTTTTTCTAAGATAAAAAAAGTCATGACCTTTGAATTTCTACAGCGCTGGTCATGGCAACAGCAGGAGGTGGAGACTCTTACTATGACAGTATGACTCAGATATAGGTGAGTTTCAAAGCATTATACTTTACGTAAGAAAAAAGAGTCACTATCAGTCTTGATTTAGTCACAGGCCCTCTCCATCCCCCCACTGTGGTTGCTGTAGGTCTCGCTCATAGAGCGCAAGTAAATGTGAAGAAAAACTTTTATGATTTAACAAAACAAACTGAATTTACAGTGTTTTTGTATGATATCAGGCTTTAAATGCATTTGAGTAGATTAGATTTCTCACTGATGAAACCTGATCAAAGTGCACTGAATGCAACTTGTATATATTTTCTTTTCGCAGGAAGATACTAAAGTGGTTTCTGTCAAAGTTCAGCATCCCTCCAGTCAACTGTGATTCTTACAGGTGTTTCAGTGGGAACCGTGTTGAGTTGGCATGTCGTTATCAACAGAGCTCTTTACGAGCATTAGATGTCTTGTCATGTGAAGCGTGAGCAGATAACTCGGATCTTGCTTCATTCTTCGGTTTGAAGTTTTCCTTCCCTCTTTTTGTGCAACACACGTTGCCTTTTTTCTGTTTGCTGCTGGTTTATCAAACTCGTCACACCGGTCATTGTTGATTGTTGGATTTAACACTTGATTTTGATGCCTTTTTATAAAGTAGCTATCAGTACACTCATAGGAGTATTTGTATAGTCAAAATAGCTTATTTTTATCTGTTTAAATTGCACTGATTTGTCCTCTTTACTGTTAAGTGGCAAGTAAATTGGGCTGTAAAATGAAGTGGTGCCACTACTCAGCAGCTGAGTCTGTCCTCACCTTCAATGTTTGTTTTTTTTTTTTAGTTCAAAGAAGTCCTGGTTCAAACTTCTAGAGCTTTATGATCATGTTTGACAGTCTTATTTCTATTTCTTTGTATAATAATAGAAATATATTAAAATTCCAAGTTGTGGGGTGTTTTTCTGGCTTAATGTCCATGAAATTGAAGTTGAGTTGCAGTTGTACGAGCAGCAATTATTGCAGTAAGTTGTGTGGGTGAGGTGGGAAAATGAGTTTTGAAAAACAAAACCTCTGCCAATGTGTGTTGTATGATAAGTAAATGTTCACACAGTTTTAAAGCAGTAAGCCCACGATTACTTATAAACTGCAGTATGCTCTCTGTACGTTCACTTTTCCTTCATTCAGGTGACAAAAGAACCCAAACATGGCCCACAGTAGATTTTACCAAGTTTTATTGGGTGTTTTTCATAAGACACTAAATTCACATGTATTGAGAGAAAAAAAAAATCAATTTTCAGCAACTTATTTTCACGTATTTGCAATATATTTTCACCGTTCTCAATGACAAGTACCACATGTTACGAAAAGAGTCCAACATGACTTTACTCCATGTCAGATTCAGCCATCGGTCACAGAAACATCTTGCCGATTTACATCAGCACAGAATGATCATTCTCTTTGTCCCAGATAGATTAAAAGTTTGGATTTTTACAAAGCGAGAGCAAACTGTATCTTGAGCAGTTAATCACTAAAGTAAACCTGCAGGAATGAGGGGCTCTTTATCTGTAGACCTTGGTCTTGATAATAATGCTCTCCGTTCAAATGGGGTCAATAATCACTGCTGACATGTCACGGGGCCCCTCGGGGTTATGCATTCATTGATAGAGATTATACAGAGATAAAATATATATGGTTACAAGGTAAGAACTAGATGGAAGTGTTCAAGGGTCACTATCTCTCTAAAGATGTGACTGTAAATCAAAGAGTACATTTCTTTACGGTTGTGTGATCATTTCAATCGTTACACATTTTTACTTGAATTTGTTCACTTGTCCTGCAGATGTTTGGGAAAACAAGGATGTTAAAAGTTTTTGTTGTCCCAGAATGTAAAGTCTGATGCCGCTTCCTGTCCCGAGTTCTTATTGTAGAAAGCAGGTGCACGTGGAAGAAAGTGCAGATACTTTTTTTTTCTAATTGCAACAGTTCTATATGATGTTTTGTGATATTGTTTTGTTTGTTTTGGTGGCAGTGACACCGGTATATGATGACAGGAGTCTGGTAACAACAGGCTGACTTGTGAAGCAAAAGCTGCGTCAATATTTTCACTGTTGGGGGCTTCATGCAGACGCGTCACATCTATAGAAGTTCAAACATTCAGATAAGAGGACACAGTTACATTGTTTTCACATTCAGGAAAGCAATGCTATCAGCATTTACATACGACGGAGAACAAGACCATCCAATACATCCTGAAAAAGAAAGCATGGCCAAAATCAGCGCACTGAATTTCAGATTTACCTCTTCATCTGTGTAGCGATTTACAAATGGCTCCCTCGCAGGTTTTACTTGAGATTGAGGCAGATCACAGATTTCTAATCATTAATCAAACACGCCCAACATTTCTACTGCAACCTGTAGCTGGGAGGAGACACTGGAAACAAAAACAGGACATTTATGGAGAACTGACACAGTTGGATGCTCATGAGTTGAGGTTTGAACATGGGAAGATGACGGGGGAGGGGGGGGGGGTTATAGGTTTAAATATCCCACTTTTGACTTGATTATCTCTGTACAGTAAACATGACTTTCCATGTGCTTTCACCTGCGTACTTCATAGAAATTTTATTTATTTTTATTACACAACCGTACAAAAGAAATTTGAGCCGACCAATTTTATCATCTTTGTCGTCACTTTAGTTATTTTAAGTTTTTAACATGGCACAACAGAATTTGCCTTCTGAAAATGACATTTTTTTTGACAATTTTTCATGATATTTACACAAATTAAACAGACAAATAGCACTTCATTTCACTAGAAATCAACTTTTTTGGCCTTTTGTAATGGTGAGCTAAATTGTGGAAACGCAAAATAGTTATTCATCATCAATTTAAAAGCTTTTTGCAATTCAAAATGTTTTTGGAAACACAGCATGGAACAGATTTCTAGCGACAGTTCACAGAAACAGCAGAGCGGTTAATTAATCTGTCATAACAAGTGAAAACTTGCAAAAATCTTGTGAAATATATGTAAATTATTTGAATTTTGTAATATGAATTAAATACAGAAATCATCAAGTTAATAGATGATTACCTTGGACACTTTGCTTTTAAGAATTTGTGCCACATAACGGTGAATGACAATTGTATTTTTATCAAAAGACAACAAACTGAACCATTTCCAAAGTCAACAAACTGCACTTTATTTTACAATAAGCACACCCTAATATTACAAGTGTGGAGATCTTGAAGCCCACAAAAAACGTCATGTTTCTCACTTTTTTTTCTTGAGCAACAAAACATTACAGACATAGTGAAGGTTTTTCAGTTGCTAAAGGAGACTTTTTCTTTCCAGCACCAATGAGTGAAACTAATCAATCGTGTTTCTGAAAGCTGTAAACAACAACAGCATCCAGACGAGTAGCTTCCCAGCAAGATAGGAATAAAACTCCAGGCTAATGCATTAATGCATGGCCCAACACAGTCTCACTGCAATGTATGGCTACAAAAAAAAAAAAAAAATAAATTAATAAAATAAATAAAGAAATCCATGTGGCTGCGTGAAAGCACGCTTTCTTCAAACTTCTACAGCATGAACGTTTGGTGTAAAATCATCAACAAAGCTTTTTTTCTTTAATAAAGTGCTTTCAACTTAAAAACACATAAAATTGACAAATCAACAGATGCTGCTTCCAATGACGTATTAGATGAAATAATAAAAATAAATAGATAAATGAGAGTATCTAATTATTCAACACGCCAGACGAGAAATGCAGTGGACGGGATTGAACCATATTATGAGCCTTAAATAAATTCTCTATTAAAAATCCCCTGATGGCTGTTGGCATCAAAATCAAAACAACACGACGACAGACGCCGTTTCTGCTTTCTGCAGCTTTTAAAGCACTTTTCGACGGAAACCCCCCCAAAAAAACAAAACAGGTCTTTTTGAAATAAATATCCTCACATATAAGTAATCCTTTCAGCAACTATTTATCTAATTTAATTTAACTTTTCCCACACTCATTTCCAGGATTTAACTTTTGGTTTTTTGAAAATGGGGGGAAAAAACGTACATGTGACGAGAAAACAAAAGCTTCACATTCTTTTCTGGTGTTATTCTGGTGTGTATCTTCAGGATTAATTAAAATTGATCACATTTGGGGTTTTTTGGGGGAGGTGGAGGGGTATTTATCTAGCAAGCATTTCCTCCTTGTTTTGACTTCTCTGAAATAAAGGAAATCTTCTCTGGCATGTATTTTTTTTTTTGAAGGGGCACAAACCGCCATTTTCTGATGAGATGAAGGACGTCATCCCCCAGCAGAATCTGAGAACTAAACACATCTTTGCCACTCTTTTCTTTCTTTCTTGTTTGGAAAGCATTTATGAAAAGCACCTTGTGAGAAACACAAAGCCTGGAGCCAGAAATATGTGCGTGAACAGGCGGCAGGGCTCCATCCCTGTCACTGAGAGGCTCTCCCCAACATGGCGTTCACCACCGTGTTCCCCGGCTGTCCGAAGCGGTCATTTCACAGGACTCAATGCTTACAACTCAAGTGGAGGAAACATTGTTAAAGATCTGCATCGCCATTTGAGGAAATTAAAAAAAATATATATATATATTAAAGCAGTCTCACCGCAGAACAGAATCCCTGGATTCACTGAAGCCTAATGGGATTTTGTGAAAGACTCTTGCGCTTGGCGACGTAGACTATATCTTGGATTGAGGCCAACAGCAGCTCAAAGTTGGACAATAAACTGCGTTTTACTTAAACAATCTTTTCTTCTCTGAATCTCTCCTTAGAAACATCCAAAGCTAACTTTCACCCAAATCGATTTTTTGTCACCTCTTCTCCTGCACTTACATTAACCGCACGAGCCTTCCCGCATATGATGCGGTCTGCTCTGAAACTTTATGTCAGTTTTGCCCCCTATGGAATTTGTCCATAGCGAGGAGAGTCCTGGAACTGGGGGGCGGGGAGACTTTCTGTACATTCCTCAGCAATACATTCACTACCCTTTCCTGCAGACACGCGGGCGCGCGCGCACACACACACACACAGAGGACGCAGGCTGCAGCCACGCATCGGTTCATTGAGCCGACGCAGCCGGCGGAGAGCTCACATGGCCGCCGTCTCTATATGTTCAGCGTAGCTGCAGGAGAGACATCTGTAAGATACTCAACAGGCTGAAATGACATTCACATGGAGCTCCCCGGGTGTGCGTTTCGTTCTTTCATTTGCAGTGGAAATCATTAAGACCAAATAAACTACCTAATAAAAAAATGTATGAGCTTAACTGGGCCAACGGAAAGCGCCCACGCCCCATAAATTACTTACATAGGTCCATACAGAAGGAAAAATATGGATTATACAATCGATTGAAAAAGTATTAAGAAACTTTTTTAGGCGTTGGACCTCTAAACAAATTATAAAACAAACTAAAGTTGGCGTAAAGTTGTTCTAGATGCGATTATGAAGACTATATTTTATTCTCTTTTCAGTTAATCTGTTAATCTGGCTGCCCCACAAATGTAAACGCGGCATAAACTTCCCGAAAAGTGGAGAGCCGTTCAAAAACAAAGCGCCTCGGACTTGGCGATCGGTTCGTGTTTCGTTATATCTTTATGCTTTATGACAAAGCCGAGCGGAGGAAACATGGAGCGAGATGCATAATTGGCGCGCTCATTCATATAGAATTGTCGATCCGGGGAGCCAATGAATGAGCGCGCTGAGATCGAGCCAGCAGCTGTAGTACCGAGCGGCTCCGCGGCGCTCTGATTGGCCCAGCTCTCCGACCAATCAGAGAGCTCGCTGTGTTTGCTCAGCAGCAGAGGAGTAAACCCACTACAGCCATGTCCTCAGTCTGAGCCAGTGGCTGAAGGGCCCTATCAGAGCAACGTACACTTTGTAATCTGCCCTGCGTGAGCGTGCACGGCTGGGCCTGGTCTTTAACAATGCAATGGACGCAAAAGTAGCGCCTCAGCTCAAATCAGACCTGTTAGCACAACCAGGGCAGGGCTGCAGACGAAGGGAGACATCTAACAACCTTTTACCTTAAACTTTTCAAACTGACACAACAAAGGGACTGATATTCTTATACAATAGTAAAAAATGCATTTGAGCTAGAAGAAAATGATATCAACATTACTGTTATTGTCTAAGTCTTGTAGATGGTAGCCTTCTTGATGCAATTTATTATTTTATCTACGGGACAAATCACAGCACTGCGAGTGTTTATGTTTATGTTTAACACAAAATAACTTGCAACACACCACTTTCATATTTAACTGTCGTGTTCTGTGTATTAAGCAGAAGTATTTGGGTATTGTTTTTAATATATCACATTTGGAGAGATACTCTCCAACCCCCCCCCCCCCCCACAATAACCGTCAGGTGGATGGGATTTATTGCAGGACTGATCAAATTCAAGTTTTGAATTTAAGGAATGTTTAATGCCACCCTTCATCCGAGGCAACTATATTATCCCTTTGGAGTTGGATTCGCACGTGAATGTGGAGATTTTTTGGGGCCCTTTGCTCACTCGCCCTTCAACAGGTTGGAACCATCACGGACTCGTGTGCGCGCGCAGATCAGCAGAGCAACCGCCCTTGCTTATGATTTACAAAAAGATCACACTGACGATTGTGTAATATTTTAGACATGTATTTTACACGTGATTAAGTTGAGTTATGCTTAACATGGGACGCTAGGGGCACATTGCTATCGGAGACCCCTCCCTCAGACAGTAATTCAAATCCGTGCCGTAGGTATGGCGGAGCGGATCCGCAATGTGTGTTCGCTCCACATGCTTTCGTCTTTGCACCAGAAAGATGGATATAATATATATTTAATATATATATATATTTTTTTTTAAATGTTCACGGCAGCACCCACCACGCTAAAATAATACCCACGAAACGTTACTTTTGTAATTGGGCCTGCTGTTGGACTTTGAGCCGTGGATCAGAGAAGGCATGGCTCCACGTTTGCTGGAAAAGATGGATGCCGTCATGTGGACAGCAAAAGGCTACGTGTCATTCACAGATTGCGTGGGGTGGGGTGGGGGGGTGGGGGGGTGCGAGGAGCGGCACAGGGCCCCCTCTGTGAATCCTGTCAACGTACTTGCGACTAAATGTGCCACATATGCAATTTAACAATATAACTTAGTGCAACATCATTTATGAATGGCCCCGCCCCCTTTTCCTTCAACTGTGTCATCAGTATAGCGCACCGAGCATGCAGCCTTGCGCACTGAGCATGCAGCCTTGCGCACGAGCCCCCGCAATATCAGCGTCGCCCTGCTATGCGCGTGCATGTGCACAGTGCCCGCTTTACTATTCCTCGGCTCGACCAATGACAATCCAGGATTTGCAGAGAAAGGCACACGAATGTGATTCTCGTAAAGATACACTAGTTTCTCACGGACTCCCTTTACGCACCCCCCCCCCCCCCCCCCGCCCCCAACAACACCAATACCAATCCACTCTTCCCTTCCTTTTTTTTTTCTTACTTCACTCCCCTTTGCTGTCCCCACCCCAGATTCCTGTGCAATTTTCCCCAATCCCAAACACTTAATTGAGCAATTGGGATTCCTCACGTGTGGGCTGATTTGTAGTTTGAACACGTGGCTCATTCAAAAAAAAAAAAAAAAAAAAAAAAAAAAGAGCCGGAATAGCAGAAGATTTTTCCCCCCCTTCCCTTTTTTTTCTTCTTCTTCTTATTCTAGGCTCTAGACTCAGAGGCGGGTACCAGCCTTACCGTGTGTGACATTTTCTGTCTCTTTGCCAAGGGGTTTGGAGGAAGACACAAAGTAGTTTCTCCTCCTTTTTCACCCAGCCCGCCATCGTTTGGAGACACGAGATTAATAATTGAGCATTTATTTATTGCGCGACAGAGACAGCCGGGCGAGGGAGCGCAAACGCACCGTGTGGCTGCCAGTTTAAATCTATCTGTGGCTTGAGCGACCGGGAAGCACGCCACAGCCGCTCCGTAGTAGTAAAGGCGATTTGGGCTACTCCAAACACTGCACATCCGCGAGAGCAGACAACTGCCTCTCCCCTCGGCGTAAAGATTGTCCGATTTTCGGCGCAGAACATGAATAAGCTCTATATTGGCAACGTGAGCGCAGAGGCGAGCGAGGAGGACTTCGAAACTATCTTTGAGCAGTGGAAGATTCCGCACAGTAGTCCATTTCTTGTCAAAACTGGTTATGCGTTTGTGGATTGCCCGGACGAGAAGGCTGCAATGAGGGCCATCGATGTTCTTTCAGGTGAGACATGTATAAAAGGGTTTTTTTTTTTTGTTTATTTTATTTTTTTTAAAGAAGAGAAATTGATGGGATTAAGAAAGCGAACGCGAGCTGTTGCAAATGTAAAGATTGCTTTACTTCAGGGTCCCTGTGAGAAATGTATGTGCAGTGGGGGGGGTGTATCCGAGCGTTTCTCTCTCTCAACCTTTACTTGGCCTTTTGACACCGTGGGCTCAGACAAATGGCATCCCCCAGGTTGGAGTGAAATTTTGTCCTTTTGATGAAATGGTCGAGCAAACAATCACGAGGACACCTCAATGTGTCGCGCAAAGGCAGCGGGCTGCGGACGCCGTAAAGTGAACCTTATTGTGGGCTTGCTTTGGCACGACTGGTAGCTCTGTGTCGCTGCTTCTTTCTCTGTTAAAGCAGTTTCAGTTTTGAACTTCCACACTTTTCCAGGTTGCACAGTTTGGGCCTCGTATCGCAGCTACAGCTCGCTGCATTGTGAGGCCAGTTCGCCCATGCTGACACACCAGGTGGTTTAATTGTGTTGGTCAAATGTAGGCCACCTAACTGAGCCACTCCACAATTTTGCTTTTGTACATTTGTGTCACTTTGTTTCACGGTTTGTCATTAAGTGTCCTGTATCCGGAAGCCTAACAATTTATCAAAACTTGTGTATGTATGTATATATTTTTACGCATTGGGACTAATGGCAGGCAGAGTTGTGTGGTCGTTGATAGTGGCTCACACTTTAAAGTAATTTTGTGCTTCAAATGTTGAAAATATTCTGGAGGCCCCCTTGTTTTCAGTCGCTTGTTCACTCCATAAAATGGGCGACGAGCACAAATCCGAAATACAGCGTAAAATAAAAAAACAAAACACACACACACACAGGGAGAGATCTGCAGGAGAGGTCAGTGTTCTTAAAGAAATGAAAAATGTTTTATTTTCTCCTCTAGGTAAAGTTGAACTTCACGGGAAAGTTCTCGAAGTAGAACACTCGGTCCCTAAACGCCAAAGGTAGGTCAACTTTCATTAACTAATGTTTGGTTCAACTCGTGGGGGCTCTTGGGGTCTTCTTTTTTTTTTCTTCCTCTTTTTTTTTCCTCCCCCCCCCCCTTCACTGTAGCCATTTTCTACAAGTAGCATACAGGTTTGTGTGTGTTTTTGTTTTTTGTTTTTGTTTTAAGTAACATTGAAGTGTGTTACGTTGTTCAGTGTTACTCCACTGCTGTCTTATTTTTATTTTTCTTTTAAAGAGAATATTTGAGGTCATATAAAAGGGGCGTATGGTTGAATAGCTACTGTACTTGTGTCGCCATGACTGTGGAGTGCTCTGAAAACCGTTGTGCATTTGGGTTTACTTAAACACATGCTTTGCAAATACTGTCTCGTGACAGTTTTTACGCATATGCTACCTTTTTTAATATTTGATCTCAAGGCGCATGTAAACCCCTGAGTGTGCAGGCTGGATTTGAGGCGTGTAGGCCTTGTGTAGTCGTCCATTTGAGCAGGATCTGCCCGTCATTCTCCCTGTCTGCCCTGCGCTTCCGCCCTCCTCAGCATATTGTGCCGCTGTTGCATGAGATGGACTCCCAAACGCGAGTGGAATGACAGTTTTGGGGCCCAAGTCACGAAAATCCTCAGCGTAAGGGCTAGACCCCAGTAGCTGTCCCTGGACGGCTGTTTTACTGTTTTCCAAAATGCGTAGGCTAGTATGCATTTTTTTTTTGTGTGTGTAGTGAACGCAATCTGTGCTGTAAGCGTAAAATGCTGGGAGTTTTCGACTTGGAGGTGACTATTTTTAATGTTGACGGTCACTTTTTTAATTCATTCCCCCTCACGTTTCCTTAAATTAAACAATCCTGCTTTAAATGGGGCGTAATTGGTATTTATGAAAAGCACTTCACTTAAAATGTAAATTGTACTCTTGTCACGTTTGGTGGAATGAACTGTCACTTTACGCAAAGTCAGAAGACGCATTTGAAATCAAAGTCACGGCGCCAGATGGAGGTTTTTAAAGTTGAAATTATTCAGGAAGTGTGTGGATATAAAAAGTGAGCCTGTGGGGAATTTTTATTTTTTTCTATTTTTTTTGAGGTCTTGATGTGGAATTTTATTTTATTCCTCAACGTTACACGAGTTTATTTAGCAGCTGGTGGGTCACTTGTTTTAACTGTGGCATGGATTGAGAAAAGTTACGTTAAATTTAAAAAAAAAAAAAAAATCTTCCACATCAGGAGAAACTGGTGACGTTGCTGCCTTTGTGTGTGTGTGTGTGTGTGTGTGTGTGTGTGTGTGTAAAGCCTGTTGTGCTGGCTATAGCTGCAGCAGAGTCGAGTTTCAACCATACTTGGGTGTGTGCATGTGTATAAAATGTAGCCTCTGTTCAATATAGGACGTAAGTGTAACAGTCAATAGAAAGAGTATTAAGAATGGGCAAAAAGCACAGTCGCACTCTTACATGTACACTAGGGGCCCCCTCTTTGCATTCCACCGTAAATATGAGCTGGGGGCCTGGCCAATCACCATGGCTTAACCTTTAAACTCATCAGGAAGGGGAAGTGTTACAGGACAAGGATCAAGCAGGTCTGGTTATGTTTGTGGGTTCATGAAGACGGGACGGTGCTGAGGGATATGCTGTAAAGCGTGTTAACTTTTTTTTTTTTTTTTTTTTGGTGGGGGGTGGGGGGTGTAGTTCTGGTGTGGGCTCGCCTTCTCCTGAATCTGACATGATTGTGATTTCAATGCCGCCAGGAAACGTGTTTTTACGAAACTTGCTGCTTTTAGCAAAAAGGAAAAAAAAAAAAATCTGTGTTCAGACGTGACTCCAAGATATTGTTTGCTTTTTACAAACTGCAACAAAAAATGAGAAAGCACCAGCTAAACTAAGCCTTTAGTTGCTTTAAGAACATTTACATTGAACTTTTTTAAACTGCCATTGCAAAGACACCTACTCAAACTTCATCTTGTGGTTTTTGTGTGTATTTTTCAGTATGCGTGATTAAGAATGTACGTGCTTTCATCATAATCTAGACAAAAATGTCACCCTCCCCCCCCTCACAAAAGAAAGTTGGTGTAGCTGGACCCTGAGCATTTTTATATTTTGAAGTTGCCAAATTGAGCTTTACCAGTGTCACCGTGGACACGTAACGTCCTTTTTAAAATTATTCATCTTGGGTAAAGCAGAAAGCAGCGTGCCCATCCTCAAATGCACGTGTGTCACTCATACAGAGGAAAGAAAATGGCATGGTCAAAAGGGGGAGGTGGCCACCAGTGTGAGGAGGGCAACCATGTTGTTCCAAGTGTGCTAAACCCCCCCACTTGGATTTTGTGGTTTGTCATATTAAATTTCGATAGTATAAAATTAGTAATTTTACCATCCTCTTTATCATTGTTTCCCCACAAAAGCGTATTTCAGCGTTATCTAGATACAAAAGCACTAAATACAAGAATTCAGGGTCATGGGGTCACTTGCGTCCCACCTGCACAGAGATTTGGATTAAGGACTTGTGGTGCCTTTTTTTTTTTTTTTTTTTTTTTTTTTTAAAGTTTGGACTGTAGCAAAAAGTCATTCTTTTCCCTTCTAGGCTCCAAGAATGGCATTGTAATTTTTGTGTGTGTGTAAATGGGTGGTGAAGAATTTAAATGTGCAGTGGGGGTTTAAAAAAAAAAAAAGAAGTTGGGCTCTGTTTGACAGTTTCAATGTAAAGTGTAAAGGCGTAGTTTGTGCACATTGGTGATATAAAGTCTATGAAAGGGGCACTGGAAACCAGACTGTCACTCAGAACCTCTGCATACTGAATAGTTGATGGCTGTGGATGGCGTTGAACACAGATGTAGTGTTGAACACAGATGTAGTGTTCCTCATTAAGAGCTTCACTCGAGGTGGGTGATGGAGAAATGGGGATAAATATAGGTGGTGTATGTGCAGCTGGATTTATAAATTCTCTTGTGGTTTTTGATGAATTTGCATGCTTGTGTGTTCGTAGACAGACTTGTATGCACCATCTCCTCTGTGGAGGCCCATACCTCTGAGCCTGGCTGCCAAGGAAGTGGGTGAATGTGTACAATGTCGGTGCCCCCCCCCCCACACACACACACCAAGTAAATAAGGCCGGCCTCCATCACATGACAAGCGAGCCCCAGTCACTCCTGGGCCTCCCCTCCCACTTTTAACCCTGCTCTACATGTTCCTGTCAGTGGACTTGTCCGTGTCCATGGCAACAGGACCCCACCCCCATAGGGCAGAGAGGGCCCTTGTTACCCTTGCCTGAAACAGGGACACCCTTCCACCTTCTATACCACACCACACACCTCCCCAAATCAAAGGCTGGGACTAGGAATGTATACCATCCACAACCCCCACCCCCACACCCCGGCTGACTTCCTCTGTGTGTGTGAGAGAGAGAAACTATAAGCTAATCTAACTCAAAAGTACTTTGCGCTTTGCACATTTTAACATCCCTGCCGTAAAGTTAAGCATACATAATGCTGGGAAAGAAGGGGTTAGATTAGCTGGGAACTGAACAGTGGACCAGAACAGGTTGTTTCTTGTTTGACAAACACACAGAAGACGCTTCATAGTTTTTAATTTTAAACAGTATACGCATTCAGCATGTGGTTAACGCACTATTAATTAGGTTGACCCAGTGTTGGCTTGAAGAGGGTTGTAGTTGGCTATATGGTGAGGTATATAAAGTACGGTGGCCCTTGTTGTACATATACAGTCCACTTTATTGTATTATTCGAGAATTTCAATTTCAATTCAATGTATTTATTTCTGAATGAGTTGACTTCATGAATGCTGGCTGTTGTACGTGGAGATCACAAGCATTAGCAGTAAGGGATGACCTGCATGTAAATGTCATTTAACAGCTCGGTGAAGCTTGAGGATAGAAAACGCAGTGTGATTCCTAAAGATTTTTCACAGAAATGGCTTCACACAGTTTAGAACTGAATGCATGTACTTGGTTCAGTATCAGGCCAGCGTAAAGTCGATCAGGGAAATGGTTTGATTCCTTAATGTGTGCATTAGTACTCCAGCTTCCATCTGTGTGTACATTTTGTTCCTTGAGGTGTGTGCATGTGTGTGAAAACAGGCAGTGGACTTTGGAGTGGCCTACACTTTTCTCACATTTTTGTACAACCACTGTGTGGATATGGACACTTGTGAAACTCTGACTCATTGAACAAGTTCCACTGTCTGCATGACCTCCGCATTGCTCATATACTTCAATTTGTACACAACACCTATAATACATGGAACCCCTAATGCTATGAATTGGGCATTTCTTCCTTTGCGACTTGTGGCGTGGTTGCTCTAGTGTAATTGCCAGTATCCTCTTGACTCTGCATTATGCTCATTTCCCTCCTCCTGGAATTGTATTTTTTTTTTTTTTTTTTGGTGTGACTTGGGTACAGAAAATTCCTGTTACGTTTATGGGGCATCTACATCACTTCCTCCAGTTTTTGATGATGGCTGGATGCTCCTCCAGAAATATCTGTTTGAGCTGAAAAGGGCGAGCCGGAGCCTTGCAGTGCTTGACGCCTTTTGAGTCAGTGTTATAGGGCACATCCTTTACTGGGGGGGAGGGGGGCGGGGGGCAAAATAAAAAAAGATGTTGTCTTTTCCTCCTCAGTAATATCTTTAATGTCTTACTATTCCTTCATCACCCTTAACTGGTTTCCTTCATCGCTTTTCATCGACACAAGTGTTTTTGTCGTTTTTACTTCCCACTATATAAGATCAATTTAAAATTTGAGCTCTCAACTTGGTTTAGTCCAGAAACAAAATTGACTACTTTCCACCTTCATCTCACTTCCATCAAAATAAATAAATAAATGCAAATAAAAAATAAAACTGTCACATCTTAGCCTTCATTGTGGTCTGAATAGATGTCATCAGGAATGGGAATGTGCTTTTTTTTTTTTTTTCTTATCCCCCCTTTCTAATTTATTTTCCTTTTTTTGTGCCCTTAACTGACTACCTTTTTTCTTTGTTTTTTTTTTCCTCCAACACCCCCTCCCCACCCTGTTGCTCTCGTCTCTTCAGGAGCTGTAAACTGCAGATCAGGAATATCCCGCCTCATATGCAGTGGGAGGTGAGTGCTAACAGGCTGCTAACCGCTTCCAGGGCACCATGGGGCAGCCTGACTGGGGGCTCTCATTTATTGCCTTCTTGAGTCACCTTGCATCCTTTCTTAGATTTCAATTTATACTACACTTGGTGATAAAGTTGACTAGAACTTCAATCTAGACGAGGGAGGATGTTGTCTGTGTAAGAATTAGAAATGGTCGTTGTACAACACTCAGACTGTATCCCGCCACAACCCCCCACTTTTTTATTTATTTATTTATTTTTTTATCTCAATTTTATCAAAAAGGGACTTTGAGAAGCTCAGGGACATGCAGGGGGAAAATGATCAGGGCAGGTTCTCAATGTGTTTTTTTTTTTTATTATTATTATTATTATTCTGACTATCTTTAGCAATGAATGATTTTGGTGTCAAGTCATTAAAAATGACTTTTTCTTATGGTACGTGGGATCTAAGGCCTTTGTGAAGTTTTTTTCTTTTAAATCATTGTCAGCTCTAATCATATTTTCTACATCAAAAGCCATTTCATTTAAATTTTAGGATCAAAAGTGGAGCATGGTGGAAAGGAATTAAAGAATCCAAGCGTTGTCTGAAGAGCTTGTAAAACCCTTTAGAACGAATGAGCTTTGACCCGAGTCGTCCAAGGGTGCAAGTCCTCTTGTGTTGTTGACGTTTGAAATTATTTTAATTCCCCCCCCCCTCTAAGTCAACGCACTTGCGCAGGGGCTTCAAATTCTAGCTTTTTGTGTCCACGTTAAGTCAAAATGAGGTGTGTGCCTTTTTTTTCTCTTGTAATTTAAATAATCAGTTCCACACATTGCCTGGATATCCAGATTCAGGACGAAACTCAAGATCTGTACTTGTGACAATTTAACACAGTTCTTATGCAGTATTCCTTAAATACCATTGCGGAGCATATTTTGGGTCTTAAACCTCTGTCGAGTTGATACAAATGGAATGAAATTAAAAGGCGTAGTTGTGATTTTTGAAAATTAATTGATGCATTTTAATAGTTTTCATGAAATGAGTAAATGCACTGAATCAGATTTTTAAAATGGTGTCTAACTCTTAGAGGGTCCGTGGTGCTGCAGCAACACATATCTGACAAGTGTTACAACATTTAGTTTAACATGGTCTGGTGTTTGAAACAAAACAAAATCATCAGAACTTCAGTCGTCCACATGTCAGTTGTGAACTATTTGCTGTTGTGACTTTTTGGTCTTGAAACCCTGCGTATTCTGTATTTTTTTTTTTTTTTTTTTTTAATGAAAAAAAAAAAAGCTCCACAAATCTACTTAGGTTTTTTTTTTTCTTTTTCCTTTTTTTTTTTTTTTTTTTTTTTTTGGGGGGGGGGGGGGGTTATTTTGATGACCTAAAACTGGCTGTGCTCACATTACATTAATGGGTGTTCCTTAAGCAGATGTCTAGAAATAATTGTAGGTAAAGTAAAACTGAGTCTGTGCTTTTAAATCTGAGTTCTTATTCCTTTTAAAGGGTTAATGTGAATAAGTATGTATTGTTAAAATGTTCTTCAAATAGTGTGCAGTATTTGTCAGATTTCACAGCCATTCCCTAATTAGACGAGTTATGTCGGAATGCAGATTCATGTGCTGAACTTCCGTGTGTTTAAATTTAAAACACACAGTATTCAGTCTCCGCCGCTCATTCTGCTTAAGTTTCTAACATGTAGGCTGTGGGCAGACGCATTTCAGACACAAATGTGTCAGGCACCTTTTGAAAAAAAAAAAAAACGTATATAACTTTAAAGAGGAAAAAAAAAAGATGGCCTTTTCAGGAATCATCTTTGTCAAATTGAAAATCCTGCTGTTAACTTGTATGTTGTTCATGCAGCTTTGTGACCCCCCCGGCCCCCCTCCTCGCCCCCTGTGCTTTACAGAGGTTTAGCTGCGATAACATGGGCTTGTAGTGTTGGGTTTAATTTTCTGCTCCATAAACACAAAGAAAGCCAAATGAGAATTTTCTTATTGTCTTGCAAAATGTTCAGCAGTATTCCAAAATGATGGTTTTAGATTTCAGCCTGCTTCACTAAATGAAATGGCTACGGACAAGCTCAGGGTTTTGTAATGGTGGGCACGTTTTGCCTACGCATGTCCTTAACTGCAGCTCCAGATCCACCCATGTTCCTAGATGCAACCAGCTTCAGTTCTTGTCAGTTTGCTTTCTCAAAAGGTGACATGGAGCCCCCCCCCCCCCTAAAAAAAAAAAAAGAGGGGGGATGGAAGGACAGAATAAAGTGAGGTCTTTGGTCCAAAGGCCTTGTATGTTTATGAGGTAGATAAGACTAGGAGTTATGGTGTGCAGTCCCACAGCTAGAGAATGGTAGCTGAGTAGTGGCGAGTTCACAAGCTGTTGTGGGTGGGTGGGCCTACACTCTTTCCCCTTCCCCTCCATGTGCTCTGATTCACAGAATGTGTAGCATGAACTCCTACCCCTCCCCCCCAGCTGCTTCTGCTTCCTGCTGGAATGCACCCCACCCTTTCCTGAATAGCCTGGATTCCCATTGGCCGGGTCCGCTAGATAAAAAGCCAGAAAAGCCAGCCAGCACTTAGCAAGACGCGGAGCAGCCAATGACAGGGGATGGAGATGGCAGGGAGGCGGGCGTTCACTTGGTTGGTGGTTTAGTGGAGCTGCGGAGGTGAGGTGGGGGTGCAGGGCGCTGTCTTGTTGGCTAGAAAGTGGGGTTGAGTTCTTGGGGGTGTGGCCTCTAGTTCAACAGAGTATGGTCAGAGGTCCTAGCTTAGCTGGGAGCCTTGCTCCTCTCTCGCAAACATGTGATCACATCTGTGAATTGAAATCATGTCTTTTCTAGATGTGGGCAGTTGCCTTAACTTTTCTTTATTATGTAAACACAAAATGTAATTTGTCTTAACCATGGATTTTTTTTTTTAGTCATTTAAAAAAAAAAAAAAAAAGATATACTAAACCTCACTCAGGGTATTGCATTTGGAGAGTCATAAGAGACTTATTGATCCCATAAGGGAGATCGTTTGTTTGCCTTGGTAGAAAATCCTCGACATGAAAACAACTTCACATACAAACTCCACATTAAACTGGGGTTTTAGCATTAGCAGAGTATATCCTGGTGCCCACTTGCAAGCTTCTGCTTATGAACAGTTTCAGGTCAAAATCACAGGGTAGTAATTGGGTTTTCTTTTTCATAGGTTTTGGATAGTATGCTGGCTCAGTATGGTGCTGTAGAGAACTGTGAACAAGGTAAATGAATTCAGTTGATTTGGGTTTGTTGCTGCGCTGCTGTAAACATAGTTTAGTCATCCCCCTGCAAAAAGAAGGCTGTTAAAATTGTTTTGAATATGTGCACCAATATTTGGATAAAGGAACACAAAAATCACCAAGTAACTGTCTGGAAAAAAAAAAATATATATGTGTAAATTAAAAAGACGCATGCCATTGTGATAAATTGTTTTCTATAGAAGGCAGGAACTGACTTATGTTTGTTCTTCCACAGTAAACACTGATACAGAGACTGCAGTAATCAATGTTCGATATGCATCTAAGGACCAAGCCAGGCTGTGAGTACACACATGCAGGTGCACACATCTCTTGTCTTGATGTCTTTTGGACATGGATCCCCTAAATGATTGCTTTTCACAGTGCCATGTGTTGGTAACAATATCAGTGTGTAGGGTTATACCACCACTTTTTTTTTTTTTCTCTGTGTGTGCCAAAGCCAGTCCATTTAAATTTGACATACAATTATGACTGAAAAGAGGGTGGAGTATCTGTTTTTGTGTGTTGGAGGGGGTTAAATTGGCCATCTAGTGCCCCCTGGTGTACATCAAACATACCACAGTGTTGTCCCTTTGTATAATTTGACTGACAAACTTAAAATCTTTTAATGAGTATAAACAGGGGCTGGTAAGGAATGGGAATTCTAAAATGAGATTAAAAATTGGTCATGAAAGGTGACATTTGACCAATGCCCCATAGTTTGCTATTGCATTTATTCTCATTTAATTTAATAAATTAATTTTGCTCCATACCTCTTGTACTGTGAGATCTAAACCACTCTGTGATAATCTGGAGTTTTTACAAAGAGTAAAATCTTCTTACTCTTCCCCAGGGCAATGGAGAAACTAAATGGATCTATGATGGAGAACTATGCCTTGAAAGTGTCCTATATCCCAGATGAGACGGCAGCACCCGAAGGTCCGTCAGCAGGGGGCAGAAGGGGCTTTAATGCCCGTGGACCTCCTCGTTCTGGCTCTCCAGGTTTGGGTGCACGGCCCAAAGTTCAATCAGACATCCCACTGCGCATGTTGGTTCCCACACAGTTTGTAGGGGCAATAATTGGAAAGGAAGGCGCCACTATTCGCAACATCACCAAGCAGACCCATTCAAAGTATGTACAGTGTGCCCAAGAATTAGACATTGTAGGAAAAGGAAGCACTCCTTTTAGGATTGTTTGTCATTATTAAAACTGGCTAATCCTGTTTTTTTTTTTTTTTTTTTAATCATTTAAGAATTGACATCCATAGGAAAGAAAATGCAGGTGCAGCTGAGAAACCCATCACTATTCATTCAACCCCTGAAGGTTGTTCAAAGGCTTGCGTAACAATCATGGAGATCATGCAGAAGGAAGCTGTCGACACAAAGTTGTAAGTCTACACCAAAATAAAATTGGACTGAATTGTGCATCGAACTTACTTGGCTTTTTTTCAGTGTTGTCACCCCTCTAGCTATAAAGCCTGAACGAGTTCTATGAAATCACAACTTTGGCTTAACCAGATGTTGAAATGCCAAAATAAACCACAACTGGACATCGCATGCATTTTGTTGTGCAGCTATTAAATTGTAGGAAATGTAAGACTACATTCAAGCTGATTTTTAAAATGGCTTAATAGCCAATGGATATTTAAATTAGAAAAATTCCATTAGATGCGTTTTGTGTTGCAAGACATAAGCAGCGATGATTGCCCTCTGGCTGTCGATCTCTCTTAGTCTAGTTTCAGAAAGATTAGGTCAGACAGTGCTTTCTATGCTGGAGTGGGGCTCTACAATAAATATGCGTGTTCTGTAAGCTAGCAAGCTAAGGTGAGACTCGAGCACAGGGTTGATGGAGAACACATTGGCAGCAAGAAGTTGCTTGATGTGTCTTGCTGTTGTTGCATATATGGCAGACCTGACATGTTTTGTTTTGTTTTTTGTTTTTGGCTGTGATAACATGAAAGCATGAGTTCAGGCTTTGTTAGCCTTCAACCTGAAGATGTTGAACAACAAAAGAAGCGGATTCAGTTTATGTGAAGACATTGCAGTCTCCAATAAAAATACCAGGAAGGGGACAGGTTGGGAAAACTTTTCCACCAATCTGACCCATAAAACACCTGGGTTTTGTCACAGAAGTAAAGATCAAGGCCATTTGTGTAGGAGAATGAGTGCAAGTGGATGCCACTTATGTGAAAAGCTCATGAAACTCACGCTTGCTGAATGTAAATTGGATGCCCTGATCATTATTGGTGGTTTTGTAGCTTATATTGTGAAGACCAACTGATGTCTGAGCCTAGAACAGGCTTTGGTTAACGGTAGCATCATTTCAAGTCAAAGTTTCACGCACAAATTTTGTTGAAAGCAACTATTGCTATTCAGCTTTTGCATACCATGCTGTACAAATATCTCTTGAGAACTGCTCTTTGGTGCAAGCATAAAAGCAATATTTATAACAGGGGCCATCTGAATGGTTTCGGGAATGTTAAAGTGGGCACGACTCATGACCTGGGAACCACCCAGGTCATGAGTCGGTAAACAAGTAGGATTTCAGAACTAGTCCTGCTTTCAGACACAACCCATTTAAACACTTCAGTAACACAGCAGTAGAAAGAAATTGTGATCTTTTTTTTTTTTTTTTTTTTAATGTGACTACACAGGTCTTTTAAATATCATTATTAAATTGATGCTGGTCAACATTCCGACCTATTTATGCAAAATGGGGATATTTGGAAGCATCTGCATTGTACCCAAAAAGCTTGCAAGCAGCAAGACTGAGCAATCTGGATCAGGAGCTCATCAATATGTCCAGCTACTGCTGCATGATGGATTATCAATTTGAATTTATAGTTAATGGTCCTGTTTGAAAAATGAATGTCAGTTCTTTTCATTTTAATATGCACAATTATGGTATGGCTCTGTAGCTCCGTAACACCTCCCCTGACCATTCTCTTCAGATGCTGACAAATCCACAGCAAGGCAGCATGTGCTTCTGCAAGTGATTAGTTTCCCCCAAAAGATGTTCCCAGAATGGGCACAGTGTCTTCAGTTGCCTGGAAGTGGAGTCCAGCGTTGTGCCAACTGTCTGCTGTAAAGTTTGACTATTGTACGTGGCATCTAAAGGTAGCAGCATGGCTAACTTATTCCTGCATCTTAAATGACTCGGAGGAGTGTGTGGCACTGTGGGCGAGCTGCAAAAGACGGTGGCACCTTAAAAAGACCCAGGCGACACAAGCATCGTTTTCCTGCGGTGTCCCATATGATGAGACCTGGGGGGAAGAGATTAACACTAGAACCGCCACGGGGGTCATTTTTACCACCTAGCATTTTCAAATGTTTGTATTTCTGTTAAATAAAACCGCTACATCTGTAAGTTCATGACTTTTCCTAAAATGGATTTATTAATGGATTTATTAAGCATTTAGTGAATTTTGGCGAGTGTGTGATCAAGAAAAATTAATGACCATTTATACCTGGAACCACCGAGGGGGTCATTTTTACCCCCCACACTGTATACAGCTGTCACTTCTTGTGCTGAGCAATGCTCAAACTTTGTGGCGTTATGGACATTGACAACTACTGTCATCACTAAATCTTCCAAACAAACAGTAAAATTGAAGATATGAACCCATAAAAAAAAAAAAACTGCAGCCTGGCTGTTGTACCAGGATCTGAGTGAGGGAGAGTCAGAAAGAGCGGAAATAACGGTAGATGTGAGGGAGGGGGAATCGGTGGGGAGAGAGACCGATGACCCGTCATTTTTACCAGGTGATGAGACATCAACTGAGGAGTAATGTGTGTGAGGGGGAGCACGCAGCGTTAATCCATTTTTCCAAAATTATTAAAATGTGTTATTCATATCTGAAATCTGTTAATTGTATAGTAAATAGTCTGTCATTCGATTGCTGTTGATTTTATGTTTGTGTGAACATACAGCTCCTACAGTTTGTTGATGAATGTATCGATGTGTTTGTGTGGGTGAGAGAGAGAGAGAGAGAGAGTGCGCAGCGTTTAGCCACCTGGAAAAAAGCTCGCAAAAATATACTTTTAAACACTATTTTGACAAGCGTCCATTATTATTTCAGAAATATTCAGGAATGAGCCACTTCACAACTATAGAAATTATATCTCAGCATCACTGACGCTATTGCAGCAATTGGGTCAAAATGACCCCCCTCGGTGGTTCCAGAAAGTTTGGAATGTTGGCGGTTCTAGTTTTATAGGCAGCGGAGGTTTGCGTCACTTAATAATACGTATAGTGAACATTTATTCAGTCTGAGATCATTCACATGAGGAAAAAATTACCCCAAGCAGAGTAACTCTTTTTTTTTTTCTTTGAAAGGCTCCTATATCCTAGGCTTATGACGTCATGTAGTGTACGATTTTGCATTTTCTCAATCTTCGATGTCAACAACGGTATGCAGATGTGTACTCCAGTGAGCCCTCTTGAATCGTAGGTCATCACTGATGTGGCAGGTCATTGGTATGCAACGGCAGTAAACACCACTTGGAAGCATTTGTATGGCAAGAATTCTTAATAAAAAAAAAAAAAAAAAGAGATATTAAGAAAAAAAATGTCACTGATAAGAACAAGTCAACTTGAGGATTCCTGTTCGTCTTTGGATCAGCGCTGGGCTGCATTTATCGTTCATTTTATTTGGATAATGAGTAGACAGTAAAGATATTTGTGACGTTCAGAAAATTATATCAGGTAGTTTTTACCCATAGGGCTAGTGTGATGCCAATGTTAAATGGCTTAAGTTGTGGGACGTAGGATGGCTGTGTGGGTTTTTTTTTTTTTTTTTTTTTTAAAGAGTATAGGGGCCATGGTGCTTGGGTAAATCAGGTCTGGTATTTAAGTAAAAAAAAAAAAACTGACTTCAATTTATTAATCACTTGCGATTTCCCTAACAAATATTTTATAGTAGAGGACTGCACCTGTGATAAAATGATTTCTTGCTGGTACAAGAAGCCAACAGTTGCTTTATCTACCCTACTATCATTCCAGTATTGTCAATGTTTTCCATATTTGTTGTGATCCTGAATGA